>JAGFMF010011417.1:5923839-6027023 GCA_019455555.1 Galemys pyrenaicus
TTTTTCATTTCTGATTGCTGAGTAGTATTCCATCGTGTATATGTACCACAGCTTCCCGATCCACTCATCTGTTTTTGGGCATTTAGGTTGTTTCCAGGGTTTCCACTTCTAAAGGCTCCCAGGATGTTCCCATGGGGTTTTCCAGTCTTGCCAATGGAGGAGGGCTACCCCACCTTGGTTGGAGGGCTCTGAAACCCTATAAGCAAAGTGGTGTGTTCTCTTCTTGTCTCAGTTTTAATTCAACTCAGAAGACTTGTAGTCAGAGCCATTTAATAAATTAAAATTTTCTAGCTTAAGAAGTCAAAATTTCCTGTTGAAATTATGGAAAAATAGACTCATTGCCATGAGTAATAAAAATTATGACATTTTTGTATTATGATGACATCAAGGAAAAAGAAAGTTCAAATACAGTTCTGATTATAAAAATGTAACATTGCTACAGATCCTGGTCAGCCAAAACATGAAAATATTCCTGTAAAAGCAAACAAATAGTATTATGCCAAAAAAACTCATAAAAAATGTTCATCTGCAGTAGTCCACCCAGTCACTTGTAGGAAATTCTCACTCTCAAAAGTTCCATCAGTTAGAAAAAGTTGAGATCTCTCGCCTATTAATTTCTCCAGAAAAAATTTCTGCAGATGTCAAACCATTGAAATAGTCAACAGTGGTGCAGGACAACATAAAAGACCTATACATTGACAACTATAAGACATAATTAAAAGAAATAGAGGAAAACACAAAGAAATGGAGAGATATCCTTGCTTTTGAGTTGAAGAATTAGCTTTGTTAAAATGGCCATCTTACCAAAAGCAACATACAGATTCAATGTATGTCCCTGTCAAACTTTGAATGGTATTCTTCAAAGAAATAGAGAAAAAAATTATTGAAATTTGTATGGAACCACAAAAAGACCCTTATAGTCAAAGCAATTCTGACAAAGAATAGAGGTATCACTCTCGCAGACTTCAAATCATACTATAAAGCTGTATTAATCAAAGCAATGTATTGGAATAAAAATAGATATACAGATTGATGGATAGAATTGAAAGCCCAGAACTTATGTCTCTTTAACTAATGTGTCCCTTACACTTAAAAAAAGATCTGAATGCAAAATAGATATTCAAGACATGTTTGCTTAATTTATAAATGCCTATAACACCAACACAGTAGTATAAGAACATTATAACATTCTGACCTAATAACTGGTTAAGTAGAGGTTACATTCAGTAAGGTACAGAAGACAAGTTAATTAGAGGCAAGGTAATGAGTATAATTCTAACCATCCTGAGTATGGGGATGCCTATGGGGTGTCTGGATATTACTGACTCAGTGTGCAATTAGGCCCATGATCTGTAGTGCAAGATAATTCAATATATATATCATAAGATATATATATATATATATAACATCCATTTGCATGACCATAAAAGACCTAATTTAATGTGAATCTTTCCCTAAAATTAGTCCCCAAAACAGGGAGAGTTGTTATACCTTCGAGTCCTTATAGAACATTCCATAATCCAACATACTCTCTTAATTACTTATTTAGAAAAATAAAGTAAAATTAGGTAGAAACATCAATCTGAATTTTGCTCAATCACTGGTACTTTGGGATACTTAAGAAGTTGTCTGATAAAATCAATTTTAAAAATTGCCAAAAAAATTTAACACTGTTTTAAATTATTATTTTCACAGCTATGTGAAAGTATTAGAGTTAGATATCATTGTAACCAGATTTTTATAAATCATTTTAAAAAGTAACCAGTAGTGGAAACCACAAATATATACAATCTCTATGAAAAACAAAGCAACCAACATTTTGTGAAAACAAGTGCCAGAGACTCAAGCTTGAATTTCCATTTGTGGCATCATAAGATTTGAAAGTTAAAATGTGTTCTAAGTGAAATATCAAAGTGAAGATGCTATGTTTTGGATAGCTGTGTTTGTTGACTCATTAATTCTTCCTAGAGTAGCAAAGAGCCTGTGTCATGATAACACCATAAGAGTTAAATTAACCTGAGGGAACTTTTTTTTCTAAATTAGTATATTGGTTTATCTGTTATTTTAAGTATGTATGTCCATTCAGATTAATTAATTAAATATCAGTATGTAAACTTTTAATTATTCTATATGCGTTGCTAAAATTTGTCAGATTTCTGGGTTGAGTCTTCTAAATTAAAAAATGCAGGACTTATAGTCAAGGTTGCCTTATTCTGATCTATGCTGCAAGTGGTAATTGAAACACTGAAAAGTTTCATGGGAAAAAAAAAAGCAAATCTTGGGGGATCACAAACACTAAGAGATGGACAATGAAAAAGGAATCTGTGTAAACAAACTACCAAGAATGAGGTTTTTAAGTAAGTCTGATGAGATAAGAGAACCAAAAAAAAAAAAAAAAAAGGTGATGCTAAATCCAAGAATAAAGATCAAGTCAAAAATAAGGAATTGAAAGGGATGAGATAATGATGATGATGATGATGATAAGGGTGACTATGATTGACTGATTGAGTGATGCATGTGTCCTGGACACTTTTATAGAGAAGGGCAGATTAAGGCAATACTGAAAAGTCTATTGCATTTATATGGTAGACGACTACTGATTACCTTGTCCAAGGCAATTTAAATGAAATGATAAGGTCACAAGCTGGTTGCAAAGGCTTGAAGAATAGAAGAGATGAGAATATAGATAGAAATGCATATGTCTTTATAATTATTTTTATTGAAGAGGAAGAAGATGAATGTACTTTGACCAAAGGAGTACTCATAGTTTAAAGAGTTTTCTTTAATGATAAGAAAGTGTTGGACATCTATATAGATGAATAAAAAGAGCCAAAAGACCATGGACAACTGAGAGAATAAAGAGAAGTGGATGAATAGTCATGGTTCAATTGAGAAGGGAATTGACTAGATTGAGAATCTAGGTGAAGAGATCTGTTTTGTCCAGGAGGATCACTTCTTACTTCAGGACAGTAAGTAATCAAATTAGGTACAAATGTTTTTGTAACCATGGAAGTTGAAAGTATGTAGAGAAATTGACTCTACTTGGACTGGTTTCCTAGAACTTAGTCAACTTTGACAAGCATCCTGAAACCTAGTACTTTGTTCTGAAGTCTGCACTCTTGCGTTTAGAAGCAGGTTGAACAATGGATGGCAAAATCTAAACTTTGAATTATAATTACTGATTATCATTTAGTTGCATAGAACATTACTAGCAAAATTTTAAAGATGTCATTGTTATAATTTCTGTACAATTTGACTCCCTTTCCACCTGACCCAGAAACCCCTTTATCATAGTGTTGCCTGGGAGAAGGGGAGGATAGAGTTCATTTCCCCATTCATTATTCTCTCTTGAGCATTTTCTCTGTGGCTTTCTGGGCTTCCATATACCAACCTATTAAACGAGAGTATTAAACTATCTATTTAAATCCACTTCCAACATCTATGTGTGTGTGTGTGTGTGTGTGTATAAACACTTAACTCACATGATGCCTTTAAATAATAAAACAAGGTGGAATATAATTAAAGGGCAAAATGAGTTGTGTAGACAATTTGTGCTCTGAGCAGGTCTTTTTTAGTTGAATAATATGACATCATTCTCAAGAAAAGAAAACTTCAGCGTTTTATTTTAAGAATTACCCTGATCCAAATTAGGTCATGGGAGTATGAAGAGGAAGAATTAGAAAAGTCCCGGTGCACCTCTTAGGTGATATAAACTCTTGCTTTTTTTGTAATCTTAGTGATGGGAGAGGAAAGGCCACAACAACAGGAATGTGGCTAAAACAACTTTGCCTCTGTCCAAGGTACCAATTCTGCTTGCAAAACGATGAGCCTCCAGACCAGTGGATGAGTCTGTTATCAGCTGGTGGCAGGCTGAGAAATAATCTCCAACTACTAGCAACAGTGAGTGCCATATCTCAGGCCAGGTAATGAGTACTCTTTAAACTGTATTAGCTCGATTTTTATTTTCCTTTAGTTTTACACTTTTCATCCTAGAATAGGCTTATCTTTTCCTCTTTTTGTTGTTCTGTGGAGCCCCTTCTCCCTCCACAAAGGAAAAGATATTAGGTGACCTTTTTCCTTTCCTTCCTTTTTCACATTTGAAGGCACTGCATTAAAAAAAGCTTCTATAAAAATACACACACGTGCATGCATAATTAAAATGACCTGCCTCAGTTGCTTGTGTTCAATATCTGATCCAAAATAGACAAATGTCTATTTGCTACTTAATAATGACAGACTCAAGATACCAGGCCTGGGTGCATATTGGGGTCATGATCTTTGAGCCGGAAAGAGATTACTTTACATCTAAGCAAATTCTATAGACTCTCTTTTGGAAATACTTCCTATACCTAATTTTATACATGCTAAGACATCTAGTAAGAAATAAGAACCTGGGCTGCTAAGGCCAATAATTTTTATGTTGTTGATTGTATCCAAGTATTAATGGACCCTTTTAAGTTATTTTATGTAAAAGCAGTTTCTGATTCTGACAGGAAATGACCAGACTTAATAAAAGCTTTCTTTTTTCAGATAGACATACTTGGATTTTTCCCATGACATCCTCATCCTGCCGCCAACTGATAACAAACTCATTCACTGGTCTGGAGGCTCATTGTTTTATGAGAATAAGAGGTTCCTTGGGCAGAGGCAAGGTTGTCTTAGTCACAGTCATGTTGCATTTTCCCTTTCCTTTCCCATCAGTGAAGATTACAAAAACACCTTCCCACTGTTGTCTTCTATGTATGAGGCATTCTATACAAGAAAGAGAAATTGATACTTTTTTCTTTATTTATGTATATTTGACATCAATTGTGGTCCCCATGGAATTCCCATCACCATTTCTCCAGTGCACCATCACCTCAGTCCCTTGTGCTCTTTCTGCCCTGATCCCATTCCCTTCCTGCACCACAAAGTGTTTCTGATTTGTCCTTGTCTTTTTTTTGTTGTTGTGTTGTGATTTTTTTTTATTATTATTTTTTCCTTGGTCCCTTATATTTCTCCTAGAAGTGAAACCATCCAATATTTTTCTTTTGCCTTCTGACTTATTTCACTGAGCATAATCCCTTCTAGCTCCAATCATGTTTCTACAAATGACTCTAGCTTATCTTTTTTGATTACTGAATAGTAACAGGCACATGAGAAAATGTTCAACATCCCTCATAATCAGGAAAATGGAAATTAAAAACACAATGAGATACCACCTTACACCAGTAAGAATGACACATATTAAAAAAACTAGCAATAACAAATGCTGGCGAGGATGTGGAGAAAAAGCACTCTACTACACTGCTGGTAGGAATGCAGATTAATGCAACCACTATGGGAAGCTGCATGGAGGTTCCTCAGGCTGCTAAAAATGGAGCTACCATATGACCCAGCAATCCCACTCCTAAGAATCTATCCAAAGGACACAAAAACACTGATTCAAAAGAATATCTGTACCCCTATGGTTATTGCAGCAGGTAAGAACTGGAAACAGCCTAAACACCCAAAAATAGATGACTGGATCAAGAAGATGTGGTACATATACACAATGGAATACTATTCTTTTTTAAAAAAGATTTTATTTATTTATGTATACAAGAGCTAGGGTACAAGCCAGAGGCGTGGATGGTGAGAGGATTCACCAGAGACAAAGTGGGAAGCAGAACAGGCAGATTGACCAAAGTACACTGCTGAGGTGAGCAGCGGGTGAGGCAGGAGAGCTCTGCTGTGCCATGTGGGTCCCCTCCCTGGCCGGGAATCAAACTCACTGCTGCAGCGGCTGTAGAAGCTCCACAGTGAGGGGCCCAACCATTTGCACCACCATGGAGGTCCCAGGAATTGATATTCTTGAGAACATCAGGATTTATATCTATATGAGTGTGCATTTGTGGAGGCCAAGTCAAAATTAATACTAATTCACAAGAATGAAAAAGACAGGAAGGTAAAACAATGACTTGAATATGTGAAATCATTATAAAATAACAACTCAGATTTTTTTCTTCCATTTTTAAAAGGTATATATAAGTTAAGCATAAAAAAATAAAACATGTGATGAAAAAAGCACTTGGCAGAGTTCAAAATGCATTCCCAATGGAGCTAAACATAAAAGTGAAGAAGCAACTAAAATATATAGGGTATTTTTATAATCTTGAGTTTGGGAATAACTTCTTGAACAAATCAAATTGGAAGTACAGAACATATAATGGAAAAGGTGGATGGGTTGGCATAGTTAAAACTTACTACAAGGTGGGTCTCACTGGTGGCCTAGGGATTAAGGCTCAGCATTATCCACAGTCTGAGTTAGATCCCTTGAGTTCGATCCCTGGCCATGAATCTAACCCATATGGCATAGCAGACCCCTCCTGTCTCACCTGCTGCTCCCCTCAGCAGTGTTTCAGGAGATCTGCCTGTTCTGCTCCCACTCTATCGCTAGTGAATCCTCTCACTTCCCACACCTCTGGCCTTTACCCCAGTACTTCTGTGAAATAAATAAAATTTAAAAAATTACACAAGGAAAGAAAAACTTTTAAATGAAATGAAAAATACATGACAATCAAGAAGAAAATATACTCAATATCTTTAAGGCAAAAAAGAACTATATACAGAATACACAGGGAATTCTTATATATTCAACAAAAGGAAAGACAATTCAGTAAAATGAGTAAATAGTAGGAAATATACGGTAGAACAATGCAAATGGATAATAACTATAAAAAGGGTGAATTATTTTGCTACACATCAGTTCATAAACATGTTTCTAGAGTGAAACATGCTTTAAAGCAATGGGGTTGGCAAAATTTAAAGATATAAATAACATTTGGTTTTGGTGAGAACAAGGGAGTTGAGCATTGTCATGAACAAGAGGTAAGAGTGAAAATGTGTAAGCCCAGTGCAGACAAATTTGACAACATTAATCAAATGTTAATTGAGAATTTCTAGAATCACTACTGAAGAAATTATTATAATATCACCAAAGAGAGGTGCAGAAGAATGTTTATGGGACACAGAAATCAAGAAAAATCAGAAACAAACTAAATGTTCACTAAGAGGGAAGCATTTAAATAAAATATAGTGTGTATTTTTACGCAGTCCAATAAAAGAATAAAGGAGAAAAATATAGGCATGGAAAGTAGGTTGTGAAAGTTTCAAAGTAATATGTATATTATTATTTCATTTACATAAAAAATAAGGTATCTATGCATAGTTCTGTGTCTGTAATTGCACAGAAAATGTAATGTTAGGATGGACCACAAGTTGTAAACCATACTTTCATCTCAAGAAGGGAAAGGGGAGAAAGCACTTGTGACATGAGTCTACTTTTACACAGCCTATGTCATTTTTGGACTATTTTTTTATTGAGGTAATATTGGTTCACAGCACTATATAGGAATCAGACATATAGGATCACACTTCTTGAGACGTAGGTTACTACATCACACCATTGTTTGAATCTTTTACCAGTGAATATAATTATTTTTTAACTGTCTAAGAGAGAATAGGAAAGAAATGCATCTCAATTATATGATTAATTTATTATTAATAGAGGCATTTACTCTGATTAGAATTAATTAGGAAAAATCCCCAGAAAGCATCAATGATTTGTTTATTTTTTCGAGATGAAAATTAGATGAGGGAGGATAGAAATATGCGAGGGAACTTTAGGCCAGTAGGGCCCTAACCTGTCTGCATTTCAGGAAATGTAGACTCAAAATCTCCAAGAACAGGCATCCAACACATTTTTAGAAACCTTTTAAATGGTACAATGACTAATCAGCCAAGATTAGGAAGTAAGTAGCTAGTCTATGTCTTATCCTTGGTAGATAAAAGACATGAAGTAACTAATGAAAATAGACATATCTGATTAATGGAAAAAATATTTACTCATTCATTAACAAATAAGTGCAGAGGAACTGACACTAGATATACCCAGTGAACAAAGCAAAATTCTTGCCCTCTTGGGATTTAGAATCTAGTGGCCAGGTCAGTGGAAGGGAAGGATGGAGCAGCCAGCAGACAGACAAGGAACTGCATGCATAATGTCAGATGGCAGAAAGCTCTCGGATAAAATCACAGGGTAGGGAGGTTGAGGGGGGTGATGGTAAGGTGTGTTTGTGATTCATGGGGTTAATTCTGAGCAATGACCTGAAGGCGGAAGTAAGCACCTTTTGGAGAATTTTCCAGGAAGATGACATCAAGGACAGAGGCCTTGAAAAGGGAAATGTGTCCATGTGTTAGAAATGCAGAGTAGGAAAGCCATGATGAAATGAAAGGGAGACTGAGAAAATAATATAATGCATTTTGTTTAGGTGTTAAGTGATTTATAGAAATTGTGTATTTAGTCTTCCAGATTTTAGGGAAGTGATAATAATATTGCCATTTTCAAGATAAAGAAAATGGGGCCGGAACAAAAAAATGAAGTGACCAAGGCTATATGGCCACGATATGTAAAAACTGTGTGTGAACCTAGGTCTCTTTGAATTTTGGGAAATAGACATGTTTCTATAAAAATAGGACCCAAATCTGTCTGTATTCAGTAACTATGAAATCAAATTCCCCAGGAAATTGGCCCAATAATCTGCATTTTTAGAAATCTAATTAAATAAAACAGATCAGCCAAGTTAAGGAACGAAGCAACTTGTCGATTGCTGCCCTTGGCAGATGAGAAAATGGTCATCCTTAAAGGTGGAATGGCGGGATTCTCCCACGGTGATGCAGTGCAGGGCCCAAGCCAGGCCCTGCCCTGCAAAGTGTCCCAAAGTTTGAAGAGCAGCACAACAGGGCTTCTCAAAGGGCAACATGCACCAGAGCTCCATGGAGATCATGCTAAACTGCAGCTGCTGTTCAGGGCACCAGAGAGCCTGCATTTTTAGATAGCTCCCGACTGTCAGTGTCGCTGGGACCACAATGTATACAGATGTTACCAGGCAAAAGGCCTAAAAACTGTCACAGGGCCACAACCTTTCTCACTGGTTCAGGGTCTGGCCAGCCACTGCCACAAATGCAAACAAAAGGGCCTCAGAGACAGGAAAAATATGAATAATTCTAATTAAGCATAGAGAAAACTAGCAGCGTAGAGGGAGAGCGAGACCATCCAGTTACCGTAAGTGGCGCAAGGTGGAGCTGCAGCTGCGGGGGCTGGCAGGGTGCTTCCTGTGTGGGGCCTGCAGCCTCCTGGAGTAAGTCCCACCAAAGCCCTGTCACCACTAGGGCCACTAGGGTGGCAGGGAGAGCCTGAGGTCTGGTTCTGACCGCTCCTACTTCCACCACCCCCGCGCCAGACCAGTCAGTTGGAAGAGCGGCTGCTGCCTGCACTCACTGATTAAAATGAAGAGCAAGCCACATGCATTGTTCCTTTATTAAAGGATACAAAAATGGCTGCTCAGGACCACCCACTTCCCAGTAGCTCCCTTGCTCAGGATTTCAGGGGCAGAGTTCAGAATTCAGATCATGGCAACAGCCATCCCATCCAGCTTGGAAGGTGCTAAATTGTCAAAGGTAGAATTTGGCCCTTGTCTCCTTGGCTTCCCTGGGGGGCCCCAGGGTACAGATATCAGCTGCCATGCCACTCCAAAGGTGAGTTTCCTGGAGATATTCTCAGAGCTGCTTAGGACTCAACCCTAGGCTTAGAGATCAGAAAACAAAGCGTTTTCATGTGACAGTGACCCTAAAACACTATTTTGGGGTTCAGTGATAGAAAATTGCATGTGTGATAGTGATTGGGAAAGATGTCATCGAAGGGGACAAGTTGGGAGAGAAGGAATGAACCGATGCAGGTTAAGTCTTTGGAGAAATCTCCAAAGCATAATTCCCAGCTGATATTTAAGAAGAAAGTTGAGCCAATTATGCAGATAATTCAAGTCAAATGTCCCAAAGTTCTTGCTTCATTGATCTGGATAAGGAGATATTTTTAAGCTGATTAATCCAGATAATTGATATGGGGGAGGTTCTTGCTATTCCAGTCCCCAGACAGTAGCAGCCAGTGTAGAGCAAGGCCGCAGTCCTGCCGAAAGCTGTTGCCTGAGGAACAGGATTCCTGCCTACCCAGCCCCTCCTACTTTGTGACATACGGGGACAATCTTTTGCTACAGACTTGGGCTCTGCTTTCCAGCAAAACCTAATTTTCCAGGCTGCTCCCTGAACATTCTCTGTCTGTAGAATTTCACTTCACCACCATGAATTACACGTTTACTTAAGAGGTGGTTCTATTGGATGAAGATACAGTTTTTGATTGTTTGATTCCTGTTCTTCCCTCCCTCCCAGAGAGGTAATGTTGATGTATTTCTCATGATGTATTTCATATCTCGTGGCAGGAGGCTCCATCCAGGAAGCACACCCACTACATTATTTAAAGATTTATTTTTTTTTATTTATGCAAAAAAGAACTGGGGTATAGGCCAGAGGGGTAGGGGTGAGAGGATTCACCAGAGCCAGACTGGGGAGCAGAACTTGTGGATCTACTGAAATACACTGCTGAAGGGAGAAGGGTATGAGACAGGGGAGGTCTGCTGTGCCATGTTGTGTTATCTCCCTGGCTGGGGGATCGAACTCATGTCACAGTGGCTGGTGATAGTTTGATAGTACTGAGACTTTTACCCCTCTACCACTTTGGAGGCCCCAATTGCATTATTTAGACATTTAAAATCATCCTATCTCCTTCAGTGCCTCCAGCCCCCAGCCCAGCATAACTGATGGGAAAAGACCCCGTTCACCATCCCTGAACAGCCAGCTTCCCTGGGCCCACCTCAGTGAGGCTCAAATTCTTGGCAGTGCTGTGATTTTAATTTAGGTGCTGTGGGACAGTCCTCTGGGTAACCTGGGGGGGGAAGGGGTGTTGGAGTGGCCCACATGGGGCACTGGGCTTCTCACTCCTGCTCTCTTTATTCTTTGGATCACTCAGCGACCTTGCACAGATTGCTAATATCACTCAGCCCTACTGTCCATTGGCAGAGTGGGAGAAGTAATCTTACCTAATTTTGTGGGTTTTTATTTAATGACAGACATGCTTTACTTGTCATCTGAAATGAGCTAGTCCACTCAACTACACATCTCACTAAACCCCAAAACCAGTTTTAAAATTTCAGTGATTGCTATAGAAATCTTCCTAAGGACTCTTCCTTGAAGAAATGTTTTACTTGCCTGGATTCTTAAGCATAGTGCACTTGCTACTTTTCTATCCTTGTTTTAATGCTGCGTGGTCATCCTTGTGGACAGTGGGCACTGAGCAGTGCAGTTCTACACTCTGAATGACTGAAGTGCATGGTTCTTTTCTCTTGTAAAAGGTAGCCCCCAGCTGCAAGGTTTTTGAGTTCTTTTCTCTACTTTGTATAGTTCTTTGTTGTTCTCCCTTGTTGTGAGGATCCTAATGATGCGTTTTCCCCCCTGGAATTTCATTTCCTATCTCTTCTCTTGGACCCTGTCCCATCTATTTCGGGACATCTGAGTTCTGCTTTGGCAGTGGTTCTCAATAGGTGATTTATTGACCCTAAGATACTGTCAAGGGTTCTTTGAGATCAAAACTGTCTTCAGAGGATCACTAAGACATGATTTACATTTTCCTAGCTGTTGCCACATGCCCTAAAGGGACACGTGTGGAATCTCATCAGACAAGTTGAAAATCATCAAAATCAGGGAGTCCTTACTTTATTCCTCCTCCCCACATAGCACACTGTATTATCATTCTTTTCTAAAATAGAAAAGAAGGCAGCATAAACTTAAAAATGCTTTTGTTGAAATAGTGGAAAATTGTTTAATTACATTTCAAGCCTAGAATACTTGACTCTTGATATTCATGAAATTAAAGAGAAATCCACATAAAGTGGTGTTTCCACAGACCCAATCCATGTTAGATGTTCCTACTTGTGGGCTGCAATGGTCCTTTCTGAGAAAGAAAACAGCATTTTTACTTGAAAGAACAGTGATAAACTATGATTAGTGATCCAACTTAGTTACCTGGCAGACATCTTGAAAATGAATACAATGTGCTTTTCACTGAGAAGAAAACAGCTGACAGCATTTCTCACCAAAAAAGGAATTTGAACTTTCAAGCTAAAATTCAGAATTTTGGAAAATATGTCTTCACTATCTTGAGGTTGGTAGGTCCCAGATGCCTAAAGACTTTTCTGATGAGATTAGTGGTGACATTAACAGATGTGATTTTTCTTTTAGTTTTGTATAATGAAGTATGTCAACATTTGGATAGTCTGCATTTATCAACAAATGAAGATTTTTGAAATAGCCAATATATAATGTTCCAGAATGATGCATGAATAAGAGACATTTAAAGGGAAAGATAGGCCAGTGAATGTTAAACTAACAATACAAAATTGATAAGACTTCAGAGCCCACATTATAATTAAGTTTTAAGAAACTATTACTTGTCAAGTGTTGGTGTAACAGGAGAATATCTGCTTTTATCTGTGAAGGCTACAGAAATACCTTCTTTTCTAACTATGTCTGTGTGAAGTTGTATTTTCTTCACATACTTGAGCCACAAAACTCTATTATAATGCATTGAATGAGGAAGCAGATAAATGGATATAACTCTGTTCTGCCAAAATGGGAAAGCTCTTCTCCCCAATTTTTATTTTGGACAATATTTCTTTTCTAAAGAAGTACATCACTTTTATTAAAAGTACTGGGTTTATTCCTTTTTTAAAAAGAAATAAAACTTTCACTTTAATTTCTTTTCTTTTTTAAAAAAGATTTATTTATGCATATAAGAGCTGGAGTACAGACTAGGGGTATGGGGGGGCAGTGAGAGGATTCATCAGAGACAGAGTGGGGAACAGAACAGGTAGATCCACTGAAATACACTGCTGAGGGATGCAGCAGGCAAGACAGGAGAGGTCTGCTGCACCATGTGGGTCAACTCTCTGGTCAGGAATTGAACTTGTGCTACAGTGTCTGAAGATAGCTTCGTAGTGCTGCATCTTAACCCCTTGCTTCATCAGCAAGGCCCCTCAATTTAATTTCTAATACAATAAATATCAACAGGTGTAATACAACAAAAACAGTTTCCTGGGTTCACAGTAATTGTTTACCAGTGAGTCCTGAGATCAGAGAGTTTTAGAAGTGCTGTATTATGTTGATAGACTGTCTCTTGCTCTTTGAACATTGTAGCTTCATCCGAGCCTCACATAGTCCTGCAAGATAAACAGGAAAGAATGACCCTTATCATTTTGCTGCAGGGGAAACTGAGGCATATTGAAATTGGAAGTCTCAATTAGAATCCAGATGTTTTAGCCCCTCATCAGGATGTGCTATACTACGGTTAGCCAGGGGAAGAGAATATAATGGCATCCAGAATTTTCTGCTCCAGTGCCTTTGTCTCTCCACCACCTCTCACATTGTCACACTGTCATGTCTCATGTCCTCACTCCTTTTGGGCCCCTGCTTGAATGTTATCTAAGCAGAGAGGCTTTCTCTAACCACCTAGAACAGAAGAGTTCATTCCAAGAGCTCTCACCCTATTTTCCTGCTTTGCTTGTTTTTGCTGCACCACTGGCCCATCAGTTTATTGACCAGCTCTCTTCCATGGAGTCAAGCTTTTCCGTGTCTGCTCTGTTCACTGCTAAGTCCCTTGACATGAAGGAGGTGGTCTCTACATGTTGAAAGAGAGAAGGAATGTCTCAAGATGTTTGGGGCATCTTTTTGAGAAGCTCTGGGTAACACTGTATTATCCATGAGACTGTCTCCCCACCACCTCTGAGCATCAAGCAGTGATGGCCCATACTGCCTAGAGGGAAGTAAAACGTGGGGTTAAGGCTGCACTGCTTCTCAGCCAAGTAGTCGTTCTGAACCACAATTTTCTGAATGATTGCAGGACATCTTAGGTTGGCATTCCTATTAAGCAGTCTCTGAGACTGAGACATGAGCTATAGTGGGAATTCCAGAAAGAACCCTGTAAGGGTGTGAGGAAGCAGATCAGGTGGCTGAAGAAGTTGAACTGAACAGCTCTTGTAACAAGCCTGGGCCCATCCTGTAGGGAGCTCTGGAGCTGAGCAGCCTTTGGGGTCATCCTTAGTCAAAGCGCTCTGTCTCTGCAGCAACCAGCCCTGGATGTTTGCTGCCCTGGGGCTAGACATAACATGGGCCTGGGCATAGCACTGGACTGAGTTGCTTGCCACCCCAGTTCCCCGGGGGTTCTGAAGACAGCTCTCCAGACAGCTGGGGAATAAGTACTTCAGTTCCAGAAGAGGGGATGTGGACAAGCCTTCATCAAAGAAAGTGAAGCAAGAAAATTCCCGGCACATGCATTGTCACACAGTGATTATTCAATACATTTTACTTGTTGTTACTGTTTTGACATTTCTTCACAGTCCTTGTTACTGTCTGAAGTTGTAGTTTTTATTTATTGCTTATCTATTTGCCAGCTGTCTGGCCACTAGAACATAAGGACTTTATATCATTTCCTGCAGTGTTATCAGTCCTTGGGACATAGTAGGCGCTCAATAAATATCTGCTGAAGAGTTAATTGTTTTTTGGTCATTCTTTGTGTGTGTAACCCTACTTGACAACTATATTGTAACTTTTGAAGACCAGATTTTGAGTGTCACTTTTCTTGTTAGTGTAGTTACTAGGTATTAGAAGTAGCTACTCTGCCTTGATTCTGATCAAGGCCATCCCATTGGGCCCCTGGCTCCAGTCTCATGTCTGTTTCTGTGTTTTTCAGAGTGTTGAGGATCTTCCTCCATGCCAAAAAACAGAGCATCCCTGCTGCTTAACATGACCTTCAGGGACTTCTGGGCCATGCTAATTCCCTTTATTCTATAAGTCTGACCTCCTGGTCACCTCCTCCAGGGACTCCCTCATAGCAGTCTGGTTCATACCTCCTTTTGCTCCCTTGCTCCCTCAACCTTTCCCCTTCGATGCACTAATGACACTCTTCGCTATAATCAACTTTGGGAACCCTAAGTCTCTAGCTAGGGATTGTCTTTTATGTCTTTATTCCTATTATTCAATATAAGCATTGGTAGAATAATGATCATGATTAAAACACTTTTATATAACCAGGGAAGTGTAAAAAAGACTATTATTAAAAAGCATCATCTTTAGATCTTTAACTAATTTCCACTGGACCAATACAAGAAGAATTCTACACATTTATTTGATCACTATCCTCTGACAAATTCAAAGCACTTGAATATTCACTATTGTCCTGTCTTCCATACTTGATGACTTTCAGTGAATTATGTTGCTTCTTGATGAAGTAAGTTAGCCCCCTTCTGCATGAAACACAGGTAGACTCATTTATCATTTGTTGAATAAATAGATGAGTAAAGTGGTTACAGGTTACCTGAGAAGACATAAAGTCCTTTCAGCTGTTTTCCATTGCTAACTGACAACAGCAAATTTGGAAATGAACAAGCTGCATCATGGGGCTGTTAGACTAGAGAGACGGAATTTTCTTCCAATTAAAATCCATAAACACTAAAATAATTGACTGAAAATAAATTGTAAAATTTCCAGCCTAGTGTGACCTTTTTTGCCTTAAAATCCATTTAACAATTATTAGCATTCTAAGCTATTTAACTCACACAGCATCGGACATCCATTGTTCTGACTTGCTACTTAAATCTTTCATTGTTATTTAATATTATATGTGTTTGTGCATTGTTCCCCTGTTGCACTATGTTTCCCCTATTGCACTGTGCTCTGCTGAACAATGGGAACCTATTTATCCCTAATTGCAATTCATAAAAAGCTCAGGAGTTTCTCAGAAGCTCTATGGATGCTTCCTTGAGTTAGAGGAAGGGGAGGGAGAGCAAGAGAAGATGGGAGAGGACTAAAGAGAGGGTGGGAGAGGACTAAAGAGAGGGTCGGAGAGGACTATGAGAAAGTGCCCAACTGCAATCTCTGCAATTTTTACATTTGCTCCCACCCTAACCTTAAAAGGTTTTTAAGGTTCAATTTTAATAACTCAGGGGCTTTTCAGTGTAGTAGTTCATTGGCAGAGAGGATTCTGCTACTTAAACAAATGTGATAGCCACTATCATGTATGATCTCTTATATCATCTGAGGTTTCTTCTTCCCCCACTAAACACAAAATCTGCAAGGACTGTGCTTATAGTGAGTATAATGGTTCATCTTTCATATACAGGAAGAATGAATTAATTGATTTCACCAAAAAGGGGTTATACAAAGATGGTTTTGACCTATATCTGATTCGCATGAGACAGTTAGGCACAAGGGAGCTTCTTTTGAGTTTGGGATGACTGAAATGTAGGATGACCAAATCCTGTATCATCTGCCCTGAGACCCTATTGAAACTTCAGGGTGTGACATATTACCTTAGGTCAGTAGATATAAAGGATGACTGTTTCTAGTGAAATACATATTCACTGTCTTGAGTGATATCTCAAGATCTTATTTCAAGGAAAAAAATGAAGACTTACTGTGTTGGCAAAGGGGGACTTCAAGGCTTTTTGTTTCTCTTCTGTTGGAAGTGGTTGTTACTTGCAGGAAATAATCCACTCTCAGTT
Source organism: Galemys pyrenaicus (assembly GCA_019455555.1). NCBI lineage: Eukaryota > Metazoa > Chordata > Mammalia > Eulipotyphla > Talpidae > Galemys > Galemys pyrenaicus. The sequence goes on from JAGFMF010011417.1 coordinate 5,940,306, forward strand.
GGTGTAACATTACTCATTTTTCACAGTGTTTAGTTGACTGAAGTCTGGGACCACAACCAGAAAGGGTAAAGGTCCTATAGTGTCTGGATGAAATATCCTGTTAACAGTGTTACATTCTTGGCTCTCTGATACTAAGTGATGCAGAAATTATTATGTTTCTGGTGGCAGAGAGTGGCTGCTATTTGCCACTTCCACCACTGTTCTCTGTCCAAGACATTGATAGTTTTCTCTCTGTGGGAATGATAGCAGCTATTTTAAGGGTGATCTCAGAGATGAGAAGCCCAGTAGGGGAACATCAACCACCAGTACGAACATTCCTCTGGGAACCAGGAGGCTCTAAGTTAAGTTAAAAGACTAGCATTTGGGTATCTTGGTTTACTTTCCAGCTTCACCAAGGCTGATGAGTATACAAGAGTGTGGATCATTTGCAAGGTAAAGGAATTTTATGGTGTTGTGATGAACTTAAGGAGTTCACAACAATGTAGAAATGAAATGAGCAAATCTAATGAAATGTCTTTTCAATGCCGCATTAGCGGCATAGGATTTAGATCAAGTCATTTAGAATGCCTCTCTTATATTTTAGGAGAGGGATCAACCTGTAATATATCCCAGTTTATGTGATACATTGTACTGTAATGGTGTTACACTCTGCTCATAATATTACAAATGTCTCACAGGAAGAGATTGAATCAGATGTTATAGTGGCACTGCCCCTGACGTGTTTATTTGGTTGGGGGTCAGTGCATGATTATTAAACCCTACTGGAAAAAAAATAAATTGACATTTTAGACTGAAAATCACATCATGTCTAGGTGGTGTGCCTCCCGGCTGTGTGCAGATATTATATGTACCTGCAGTCAGGAAGCAATTTGTGTGCTGGTGTGGATTTCCCACAAGTTAGTCCATCCTGTTTCCCATCGAGAAGCTTGATTGGATGTGAAAGTAACCCTCTCCCTGCTCTGCATCAGGACCCATCGAATTAGTTACACAAAGCCACAAACCACATTTCATTTTAGCAGAGGGGTTGCCATCATATCCCCAAAGGCCCAGGGTGCTGGTTCCCTTCTCTATCTCCTCTGTCCCCACCCCAGGGCCCCTCGGAGGGGCTGTCACTGTGAGCAGCTCCCAGAAGGGGCAGTGGAGCAAGTCCACCATGCCCACCATGGAGGGGCTGCCCCTAGGGATGATGAGGTGCTGGTGGTTCCTGATTAGATATTAGTCTACTGAAGCCTGACTTCACAAAGGTGGTCTCTGGCTCACTGAACATTGGTTCTCATTCTTCCTAATCAGACTCCCACCATCAACTTTCTAGATGAGTTCTCCTGTTGCTGCCCTTGCCAAGGACTTGGGCACACATGCCGATTTACTCAGACCTGATCTTCTCAAAGCAGGTTATGTCCTGGAAGAAGCTATGTCTGTAAAAAGCTGGAAACAGAAGTGAAAGGTCACTCTCTAGTCACTTGGAGTCTAAAATTAGACAACATAGAAATGAGACCAATATGAAACCATGTATATTGGAGGGTTTAATTCAGTAGATTTCACTGACTGATTTTTACTGCCAGTCCTGGTATCTTAATCCCCTTTCCCAACACACACATACACACACACACACACACTGCTGCCTATCATGTGCTTTGCACATAATAGGACTCTTTTCTTGTTGATCATGTGATCGTGGGAAACCCTGATAAGAAGACAAAACATGAAAATAGCCATTGGCTCATGACTGCAATTTCCCTGAAGTCATTTAACAGGGCAGAATTTTCCCCTTGAGCCAGAATCCACTAACCAAGATACATCAGTAATTTGCTTCAGAAAAATAGTAAGAGTGAAAAAAATGTATAATACACTTTGCAAAACCCTCCTCCTTTCTATTCCACATCCCAGTTCTGCCTGTTGAAATGAGAACACCCAGGCCTGCTTCCAGCACTACCAACTCCACATCCCAAGTCACATCGCCATGTACTAGCCACCCACTACATAGTATCTCACTTTTTCTTTAGATCTTAATGAGGGTGTCAAATATCATGTATTGATCTCACTCTTTCTTTTCTTTTATTTGAACTTTCCTTTTTTTTAGACTTTTATTTATGCATACAAGAACTGGGGTACAGGCCAGAGGTATGGGGGGTGTGGAGAATCCACCAGAGACAGGGTGGGAAACAGAACAGGCAGATGGACTGAAATACACTGATAAGGAAGCCAGCGGGTGAGGCAGGAGAGGTCTGCTGCACCAGGTGGGTCAGTTCCCTGGCCAGAGCGGGGATCGAACTTGTGCTGGAGTGGTTGAGGTTTGCTTCATAGTGCGATGCTTAACCCACTGTGCCACCAGGGAGGCCCTATTTTGTAAAGTGTCTTAGTAGAACTGTTTTTATTATGAATCCATCTGTTTTATAGTGAACACCGCACAGAGATGGACCACTAGGACTGGGTTTCCTTAGTGAGCAAACTTACTTACTTTTCATATTTTCGAAAGCTCTTTGTGAGACCCACCACGCATCAGGAGTTGCACCAGACACCGGAGACACCACTGTGAATGAGCATGATGGTGGCTGCTTTGCTTGAGCTCCCTTTTACTGGGTGGACTAGGCAATTTATTTATTTATTTGAGTAGAACTGGGGTGCAGACCAGAGGTGAGGTGGGGAGAGAGGATTCACCAGAGACAGAGTGAGAAGCAGAACAGGCACATTTTCTGAAATGCACTGCTAAGGGGAGCAGAAGGTGAGACAGGAGAGATCTGTGCCATGCAGGTTAGTTCCCTGGCCAAGGATCAAACTCAGGCCATAGGGTGATAGTGCTGAGAGTTCCCCCTTAGGCTACCAGGGAGGTCCCAGAATAGGCAATTCAATGGACTTCTACACTCTGGCACTATTGGCATTTTGGAACAGATATTTCTTTGTTGTTGGACTGTTCTATACAGTATAGGGTCTCCAGCAACATCCCTATAGTGCCATCTACTCCTTAGTTGGCATGCCCTCTCTAAACCACTTCTGACAACGCAAAGTGTCTCTCGTCATTGCCAGGTGTCCCCTAAGAGGGAAACATTTCTGGATTGAGAACCAATGCCCTATAGGGTGAAACATAATAATAAATATAGCTTCTAGGGGATCCTTGAGAAGGCCCGTCTAAGATTTTGGGCCAAGGGGTTAGGGTCCATGAGGAAAGAGATGGCGCACTCAACTTTGATTAATTATAGGCAGGTTTCATAAAGGAATTGTTTGCCAGGTAAGAAAAGAGGGTAAGAAACCATGTCAAGAGTGTGGCACCACAAGGCTAATACCAACGGGACTGAATTTTGACCTGGGTCAGAAGGGGGAAGCAGGCAGTTACTGGAACAGGAAGGGGAGAGCTGTGTGGCAAGGACAGACTTTAGAGGAATCCTGTGTTTTAGTGAAATGAGCTGGATGGAGTCACTCGGGGCGGGGGTGGGGGGTGGGGGGGGAACCAGTGAAGAAGGAGATACGTCTCTGGAAGGCTGAATAGGATATATCTAGAACAGCAGAAAAAGTAAGATCTAAATTAAAAATGATAAGATAAATTAGTATTATTTAGGGGCAGGAAGGGGAGGAAGATAGTATGTAAATAGCACACAATTTTTCTTCCATACAATTCAGTTGTAAAGATTGTCAGTATATTTATAGTTAATGTGTTGAGCCCCTGCCTGGCTAGTGTGAAATTCAATTTAAAGCATATCTTAGGGGATCCTGTCTAGAGCATGCACAGTGCTTCAAAAAAGGTCTCTAGTTGTCAGTCCTCCGTGGTAGAAATCACAGTCCTGGGTCATAGGGACGGTTCATCCACTGAATGAAGGAACAAAGAGAGAGAGGGAGGAAAGCTTTCTGCTTCTGAGTTCAGCTTCATTATCTCTCACTGTGAAGTGCTGCCACTTACTGGGTGTTTGCCTGGGACATGAACAGGTAATCTGCCTCTGCTGGGGGACACCTCCCCACGCCCCATCTCTAGCCTTCCATTCTTCCCCAGCTTGGCCTCTTCCTCCTCCCTGAGCCTGCAGTCTTTGTTTGCCTGTTTCTTCAAAACAAAAGCCTAGATGGTAATCATCTTTTGGGTACCTAGCAACTACTTTAGACCCATCTACACAAAAAAGTCATTAACAATTCTGAGATAAAAAGCACAGGCTCCAGAACTTACAAAGCCTGGCTCCTTTTGGGGCTGGGCAGAGAGAACCCCTATCTCCCCACCAGTCTTCTACAACTTTGAGAACAAAACACAATAGCTTCGCAGTAGACAAACCTGTCACGTGGCAAATGGGGAGGGGGGGGGGGGTTGAATCCATGGCAGTTTAGGGAATTGAAGCTTATTCCATAGGGCATAGAAATTCAGAGGGGCAGACTTTAGAATGTGGTGAGATAGAGGAAGACAGAAAAGAGAGGCCTGAAAGAACCAAATCGAGTCACTAGACTAGAGCTTTTCACAGAGACGCACAAAGCCATTTGAAGTACTTTGAAGGCACACACAAAAATATTTTGGTTTGTGTTTTTATAATTTTCCAGAAATCTGCATGAGGTTCTGATGAGACAGGTGGTCTGTGCTTTCTACCAGGTGAAGCACTCAGATATTTAGTGACGTGGAGGGAGAGCCCATCAAAGTCAGCAGCAGAGATGTTTCCACATCCAGAGTCCCTCAGAGTTAGATTCTGGTGCCTATTGTAGGCTTCCAAGAGCCTTTGCAACTTGAACTAAGCAGCTAGTAAATTATGCGTTATTGATTTATTTTTGCCTGTTCCTGTGTTGAAGCTTTGGAATGCAAACATCTGTGTCGTGTTTTCTTTGACATACAGGGGTACTAGCTGACCTCAGGGTCTCGTTCTGGAGTGCTCTGTGCCTCCTCTCAGGAGTTAACCTGGCTGCCTCACCTCCTCCTGAGCTCTTTGTGTCCTGTTTGCCCACCATCTCGTTGGTGCCCTTGCTAATTCGACAAAGTTAATACCTGATTAATAACTCCAGTGATGGAAGAGTTCCTGGATGAGCTGTAGTCCCCATTTACAATCTGCTGGTGATTGAAAAATTATGTTCAGTTCAGTAATAATTGATGGAAATAGTCTCTTCTCTTCTGCAGCTGATTGGCTTTGTAATTGTGATTTAATAATGTAAATATCACTTGTTTTCTTCTCAAGATAAATTGCCCTTTGATTTGCTAAGCTCAAAATGCTTTGTGCTTTCGTATATCTTTGTCTCTTCTATAAGATGATAGGTGAATTTTACTCCTTATTTTTGGTGTATTTTTCTTTACACACACACAACATTTACATTTGAATCACTGATTGGAAGGAACACGTTTTCTCAACCAGTTATTGATTATCAAATGTTTGCTCCTATGCTTTTAAGAAATGGTTTAACATCACCCCTTTATTTTTGCCAGTGTTGAAAGAGAAAACCCAGTATACTTAAGTAACTTAAGTAATTAGATAGACACAGAGTTAGAAATTGTTCATTAAGCTAGAATAGTGTTAATTCCTGATTAATGAGAACATTTTGGGAAATACCACTATATTTTACTACTTCTTTTGAGTGTTTCCCTACTGTTATGCATGCATAACATACGTGTATCTGTGTTCACAAGTGTTTAATGCACAGAACAAAATAACATAGTTACTCACATTAATTCTGTGATTTGCTATCATTTACTATAACTGCAAACGGCATCTGAGGGTCACACGTGAGTAGGGTAAGCTCAGAACATCATTGTGCAACTGTCATTATCCATCCTGAAACATGGTCTTTAGGAACTTCCTTTGTGGGTAGCCCTAAAAGTTTTCAGGCACCCCTTATCTAGCTCCCAGCTTCTAGTCATCTGTGTGCAACACCCCTTTCCATTTTCCCCAGTTTTGCTCAGGACCCTGCCATCCAGACCTGCCCAGTAGAGTCTGGTCACCTACAGTCTTGCTTGCTTTTCTCCCCTAGATTGACACAGTTGACCAAGAAGGTGCAGTCTATACACCTCCCACAATGACTAAAACGAAACTGGTGGACTAGACTGAGCCCGTAGGAAAATAATCTAGGGACCATTTCCAAGTTAGGTGTAGTAATTTTGATAGAGGCCTTCCCTGGGGTTGGGAGCACCAAGCATAAAGAAATCCAGCAGAAGCAGGCAGGAAGGATAACAGGGCCTGGTGAGTCCTTGCTTAGCCTTCATGTCCCAGAGCTGGGAGAGGTGGGAGCCCCTGCAAGTAGAAGGCAGGGAGTCCCAGAACCAGAAGCTCTGACATTCATGGGCAGGAGAAGATGAATGTCCTCATTCATTCTTCCTTTGCCTTTTCTTTGTATCTGGGTCCTCCGTGGGTCAGCTGAGGCCACCTACCACAATGGAGGCAATCTGCTTTATTCAGGCCACTGATGGCATTTATGCTAACTACTGGGAACGCTTACAGAAGCACCCATAAATAATATTCACCAGCTGTTTGACCACCATTCTAGTGTAGCCGTATGTGGAATCTGACAGTGAAGGTGAAGGGAAATTTGGGGTGTACTACCAAGCACCCTGCCTTCACTACAGCTAGCACCCCTCTCCTTGTCTTCCAGTTTCTGTGCTCTGCTTGGGAAGGATTAGCGACGTGAGTCACATAGCTAAGAAGGTGTCTCTTTAGTGAACATACATCAGGAAGGGCAGAAAGCAGAGAGAAGCATCATTTTCCTGCATTTATAGTATACACTCAGACCATGAAAATGTGCCTCAAATCATATAAGTGGATGATTAGTTATACCTATAAGACATTATTCCAATCTACCCATCAAGGGGAGGGAAAAAAGAACAGCTACTTGTCAAAATCTGCATGAATAGAAGTCTTAGAAGAGAAAGGAAAGAATTAATTTTCCCCATTAATACAAGACATTACCCTCAGACACACACAGTCCTTCATAATTGTCAAAACCTCTTTTCTCCCCATCACCAAGCAGCCACAGCACAGTGACAGATGAGAGCCACCTTGAAATTCCACGGTGTCCCTGTTCTTTTCCACATTGTTAAGATCCCAGATAAATCCGGGGTGGCTTAGGGGCATTCTGCAGTGTGTGTGTCCTACTGCAGGGACCGCTAATGTTTCCTTACATGCCCGTCACCCTGCGTCCGGGGGTTAGAACTTTACCCATCAACCCACGATCATCAGATTTCTAGTACTTAACAAATTATGTAGAATTCCTGGTCATAGACCATCATTATTAAGGTATGAAATGTAAATGACCTTAGAGATCAACAGTGCAATTTTTCATTTGATAGGAAAAAATGAGATTGGGAATGCAAAAGATACAGTTTTGCATTTTGGTAGCAAAACTAGTGTTGGATCCCAGATCTTCTGACCTCCATTTTAGTGGTTTTCTCCATTTATTCCTATTACTGGCAGAGTCACAGAAAGTCACATGTAATGTGACTTTTATGGTGACCAGTAGGCTAAGAACTGAGATCAGAAAGAGAGGTGCCTTTGGTGAGAAATCAGCCTAATAAGAGTAAAAGAGGGAGATGGACCTATACCCACTGCATAAGGTACAGATGCTCAGTGCTCTTGAGAGTCAGGTTTCCAAAGGGACCTGTGTCAGGCAAGTCTGTCCTCTGCTTTCAGAGCAGAGACACTGCCCATAGAGCACACAGCCCCTCACCCTTTCCTCCCGGCCATGCCGTAGCTGAGTGTGCGAGCAGCGCTATCTCCCCTGGACACTTGAGAGCCTAGCCCTCATGCTCTGTGAAGTGTGTAGTGTCTCTGCCTGTGGCCTGCATGTCAAGTGCACTGCTTGGCTTAGTGGCTATTTTGCCTGGAAGCTAATACAAGTATTTCAAAACTATTAATGAACTTTGATAATTAGCATCATTGTCATGCAGTTATGCAGTTGGGAGCCAACATGGGGATAGGATAAAAGGAGAGAATGAAAGGAAGGGAGGAGAGGAGACAAGAGTGAGGCTATACATCAAGGCCTCATCTTCCTCAGCACACTTACCCTGCAGCCTGAGGAGGCGCGAGGCTCTGGGCCATGCAGACCACTTCAGAAGAAGGAGGGCTGGTATCTGACCCACCGTGACCTAGGATAACCCTAGGACTACAGAGCTGGTTCCTCTCTCAGCTTGTCTGAGGAGACCAATAGCTGTTCTAGTCTGTGCCCCAGCAAAGCAGATGGGCCTTGTCAGACGAGAGCTTGTGGTCATTCCTGACCTGCCTCCAGCAGAGGCCTACATGGGAGGGTCCATACCCTACTTGGGGGCCATGATGCTGCCTCTCATTGGATTTAAACATGTGAGAGTCAGGGCAGCCAAGTGGGTGCCAACAGTAGCCCAAGTGTAGAGCCTGATGGGCCTTTCAATGGGCTAGAAGCCCAGCGGCCACATGGGTTATCACACAGGCCAGCATGCTTCTGGAGTGGAAGCGACCGTCAGTAGCTATGCTGGGAAAGCAGAGGTCCGCTAGGCCTGTCCAGGACAGTGGTTCCCGACAGAAAAGCCTCTTGGTGTTGCTGTGTAAACACCTGAGTCCCCAGAGAAAACGAGTCAGGAGCTCTTGGTGTGGGAAGGAAGGTTTTAACCCTCTCCCTCCATAACCCCCCCCCCCCCCCCCCCCCNTCCATAACCCCCCCCCCCCCCCAGACAAGCAAAGGATAAAACATTCGATCTGGAACTGCTCCATTATTAGACTTAATCTGAAGATTTGGGGAGCAGCTTAGCCCTCCCAACAGATTCTGACCCTGTGGGTTTTCTCTGGGCTCAGGAAGCCAATTTTCCAAAGTGCCCTCAGGTAGTCCTGGCATTGGGCACCCACAGACCCACTGGACAGGGTGTTTCTGCTCCTCAAAAATAGGTTTTCTTGGAGTGACTGAGCTAGGATGACTGGTGTGCTTACTGAGACTGATGCATGAGGGAGAGAAGAACTTTCCTCGAGGCCCATGTGAGTGAGAGATGCAGCATCTCATCAGGGTCTTCTGCAGACCTATTTTTTTTTAATTATTGAATTTTTTGAAGTAGTACTTTACTGAGACAGGGTTCATTCCCTTTTGAACTTCTAATACTGAAATAATTTGGTTGGTTCAGAATGCAAATAATAGTAATAAAAAAGGAAACCATATAGTAAACGCTTCTCAAAAGTCCTTAACATTTTGTCAATAGCTTAGCTGTTTAAGCTCTGCCTTTTAAAAGTAATGCTTTTTTTCCCTCCAACCTCTGTGTCTTTGGGGTCCAAACAGTTTGCTTCTGTTTATATTTAGATATTTTAAAAAAGATAAATGTTAGCTACTTTTTTAACCCAAATAGAGCACTCTGGTCTCCATGGATTTAAGCTCTGTTCTCAGCCCTTTGTCTGCCAATATGTAAAAACCCAGCCATCTGCATTCAGCATCCTCATTCTCTGTCTCTTACTGTCTCTCTTTATATCTCTCTCTCTGTCCCTCTCTTTCTCTGTGTCCCAGCTCCTCTCCTATAAAAGGCTATGCCACGCTCTGAAATACCAATTGTTTCTGCTTAGTTCACTCCAGCCTACTTCCTCGGGGTCAAGAACATCCTCTAGATTCTGAAAATCTCTTAATACTTAACACATATAATGAACTCATCTGCAAAAAGACAGCAACGAAAACAAGCTAAGCACGTATCTCTGCAGTGCTGTGGAAAAGAGCTGTTCTTACCCTTTGTTCTGTGTTTGGGGCCCTGGGTTCCCATCGCCAATGGGCTAGCATTATCCTGCTGCTAGGTGACTCTCCAGGACTAGGGCCTCACAGTCACCATCATGACCCTGTGTCTCTTACAGAGGCTGCAGGCCATTGGCAGAAGTCCTAAGCGCTCTCTGAGATGTCCCTTCCCAGTGCAGAAGCTGGGAGGCCTACCAGAGCAACGGATGCTCAGAAAGCGCAGTCACAGGCGTCCCCAACATATTAATGGAATGAGCATCCCTGGTGGGACCTTAGATCCCCTGTGAAGGTGTCAGAGGCTGCAGGTGCCAGGCCCCAGCCAGGCCAATTCAATTGATCTGCAGTGTTAGGTACGAGAGTGAATTTTTACAATGCTCCCTGGTTTTGACCTGTCATCTGCAGGCACCCGCCTCCTAGGCCACATTGCAGAGGTTCCTTCTTCATCCCCCACCCTCCAGAAAAATCCCTTTCATCCTCTAGTTTTGGGCTTTCCGCCTCTAGTAAAGAGAGCCCAGTGGATCTGAACTGCCCATCTCATTGGATGAGTCACTTGAGTCCTTTTCTTCTTGGGTCAACCTCCACTATCCCCCCAAAAAGTGGGGAAGGCATAGGAAGCTCTCCCCCCCCCCCCGACTGGGCATGTTATTACTGCAGCCTTCCCTCCACTGGAAGGGCGTGCTGTTAACTTGCATGGGAAAGCATTGATCCTGTCATTAGCCAGCTTCCTGGCAACCTCAGGGAAGGCAGCCAGCAAGGCAGCCCTGGGTGGGGCAGGTCATCACACCACCTCCCCCCGAGAAGGTTCTGGTGACCATAGCCTAAAAAAGTTGTCCGAGCCCAAGACAAAGATACTCTGTCACTGCCAGCAAGTGAGAGGTTGACCCAGAGGCTCAGTCTCCAAACCAAAATGACTTTAGCACAATTCAATTGCTTGTATTAATTAAGGGGAAATGAAACAGTGGGTTTATCACACTTTTCATTAACTCCAATGCAGCGAAGGAATGTGTCTGGGAGTTGGGAGCAGGCAAGGATGGAATGCACTGATGTCCACACTCTCTGGTTTAATTAAGGAGGGCGCTCAGAGTGGCTGGTTGCTAGCAGTATTCTGTAGAGAGGCTAGGCTGGGGGAGGGCCCACAAAGTGAAGGACACTGTAGACAGAAGATGGAGAAGGAGATTTGAGGGATTCAGGCTTTTGAAACTAGCTATCAGGTATAGAGTCAGCTTATACTGTCTGCTTAGTCTTTACTACATGTGCAAGGAGTTCAAAGAAGTGGAAGGTGTCATTCCTTCTCAGTGTGTGTACAGTTTAGACAATGCAACAACTGCCATGTAGACACTGAGCACAAACAGTATGCAGTACTGAGCTCATAGGAGCCAAGCTACCCCAAATTCTGAAAGCATTCCTAATTCAAACTCCAGCATGTTCCTGAGAAGGCTCTTGCATCAAGAGGTATGTGATTGAGAACTATGCCAGGAGGTAGCTAAGAAGGAAGGAGAAACCCTATTACCAGACCACGGGTTTCCAGAATGCAATCTCCTCACCCTTCCTTAAAGAGACAGTTGCTTCTTCCTTTATTTTTTGCCCCACCCCCACCCCGGAGATGGGCAATTAATGCAATTGGTAAGGTTATTCGCTCAATGGGCCTAATTACTTGGGGATACAGCTACAACTCAGAGAGGAGGGCAGCCCTTCTGAGCACCCCTCACTTGACTCACCTCTGCTTAAGTCAAGGGGTTCCTTGTTACCCCAAACTCTCTTTCTAGCAACAGTTACTCACAGGGGTTTTTGAACCTATGACTGAGCAACCCAAGGCGAGTAGCCCTCCTCACAAGTCTGGCTGTCAGAAGAGACGTGTTCATAGAGAGAAAGGCAAGGACCAGGTCAGACTTAGATGCCAGGCCCAGATTGCAGACCAGCTTGACAGCAGTAAAGCTGAAATTTTGATCTGCTTGTGGCTCGTTTTATGTGATTATGTTCTACTGGCCAGAATCCTGGCGCTCGGGATGGATGACTGACGAGACTTGGGCACACAGCCCTGCATACGTAGAGCCGCTATTGCCCTCCACACCTAAAGGGCACAGAGGCCGTGGGAGGGACGGCTTCAGACAGGCCCTCTCCCCTTGTCTTCCTCCAGACTTCTAGGGCAGGATTCCCAGCAAATGCACAGGCCAGCCAACTCACATTCATTTTTAAGCATGCTGCACCCTTTAGAGGAGTCAAGTGTGAGTACCTTGAGAGCCTGAATGACAGTCTAGCTTTGGTGAGTGGGCAAGGGGCTATTTTCCAAGATGGGTCAAAAAATGTGGTTGTGGCCTAACAGGTTAGAGACGTGCATGTGGGTCATCTGGATATCTCATTCCAACTTACCAAGGTTATTGCTCGTCGGGCCCATCTGTAATCGCCCTGCTTGCAAGGCAGCAGGGAAACTTCTCATTTTTCCACAAGTCTTATCAATGGAGCCCTTCCATGTAAGCCAGATGGCCTCCTGGGGTGCCCCTTCTTGCACTGACTTCCTTTCAGGGTGCTCCTTTCCTCCCTTGCTTTCTTCATCTGACTTCTCTTCCCCTGGCCAACTCCTCCCCAAGCCTCTTCCTCCCTAGACCGATGCCCCCTTAAATTCTTAGCCCTTCTTCCTGCACTCAACCTCCTTTTGCTTATTTCCTCTATGGCACCTGCCCCCAGGCATGTGCCATCTTGAGTCATCTCCCGACAGTTCTCCTGGCACACCTGTGACAGGTGCTGACATTTAACCTCACAAAGTGACTTCTCCAGACACGGCAGCTGCTTCCCGTCGTACAGGTTGGGCTAAAGTGGGGTGGAGGGGCACCTGGAGGCAACTTGCAGTCATTTCAAAGGGAGAAGCCAGGCAGAGTTTTCTCAGAATGAACATGATTTTTTTGGATGGCATGAATAGTCTAGCAAAGAACAGACCACCCACCAAAATCTTCCCTAGGGATTGTCACGCAGGAGACTGTAATCCAGAAAAAGTGGAAGGCTAAAATCTTTGACCCTACATGACACTTCCAACTCTATAATTGTAATGACTTGGCTGAGGAACTGGAAGGGAAAATTGGGTGTTAAAAGTGACGGCTGAGATACAGCTGGCATGGAAGTACAGGATGTAGAGGAAGAAAGAATGGAGAAATAGGTCAGGAAGATTCCAGATGTTACTCTGGATTTCTTGCTTGCTCTGTCCAGCCCTGAATGTTGAGACTTCTTCCCATTTTAATAACTCTTTCTCACCTACCATACTTACTTGAGGGATCTACAAACCACTAAGAACTGAACAATTGAGTTTAGGGGCAGGAAAACAGAAACTGTGCCGTTTCTGGGTTGCTGAGATTGCAGACTACTGAAGGTTGAGGACGTTGCATCCCCATATTCTGCCCCCACACAGTGTGTCACCCCATTCCTGCTCAGACCAGGTGTGAGGGACACCTGCAGGTGAAGTCAGGGACGTGGGGCGTGACATGGACCCTCCTGCCTCAGGCCGTTCCTCTAAGATGGAGCAGGCCATGCTCATGGCCACTGCTGGGTCTTTGCTTTCTCTGGCCGTGTTGCATAGCAGTCTGTGTTCCTGCAGAACCAGGGGCTAACTTGCCCTGTTCTCAAGTACACTTCTTACATCCAAGGTGTCTTGGTCCAGAGACCTCCCACATCCTTTGATAAATGGCCCCATTTATTTCCTTAAAGATCTTAATCTTCCTAATATACTGACTTCAACTTCTCCCCTTCAAAGTAGTCCTCTGCAGAAAAAAAATATGACCCTTATTTTTTTCATGTATTTCTGCCAACGATTCAGAATCCACTTTCTTTTCTGCCAGTCACATTCCATTGGGATGTCTGAACTTGCAGGGCAGTTCCTGGTGCCTCTGGGTGACTGGTTTATCACAGGACATCTCACCATAAAAGAATAACCATGAGGCAGATGGACGCTCCTGTTTACATGTTTAGTCAGAAAAAAATATTGTAGTCTCATCGTCTGTCTTTTTTTTCAGTCCCCTTTGACTGTGTCTTCAGAATCCTCCCAGTGACACCCAGACATTATTGCCTGAACCCCTTCTGCCAGTCTCCTTCATCTCTTCTATCTTTCCTGCCCCTCCCTCATTGTTTCTTCCTGCCCCTCTCGTTCTCCTCTCTGCCTCCATAGTCAGCAGTTTGACTTCCTGGCAGCTAGCAGAGAGGAGTAAAACATTTGTTGTCTTCTGCCCCTTTCTCTACAGCATGGAATCAGAATTTAACATCACATCCAGAACTGGAGAGGGCAGGGGAAGCAATAAACCCTGCTGTTTCCTGGGTCTCCAGGCATTTAGCAACCTAGATTTGTTCTGCTTTAAAGACTTCACCCAGTATTCAAAGTAGTTAAGAAAATAGCATCTCAATTACCTTCAGTGGGCTGGAGATGGGGAGGGTTTCAAATCCCCTTCGCAATTCTTAGCACTAAAATCTGTGTTTGAGAAGAGACCTGTTTTGCAGTACGGTCATAATGACTCAGTGGAAAAGTTAGCTTCAGGGGTGCAGGTCCTCAACCTTGATGTGCTTCCTGGGCTCCAAAGAGAAGGATGTCTTTTGAGACACTGCTTCCACAGGATAGCGAAGAGGACACTCAGTAAGCTTTGTTGACCAGCTGGCCACTTCACACACCCGGATCGTTGTACAGGACTAAGAGTGAGCCAAGGACAGTGCTCAGTGGTGGCTTACAGCTTCACGACTCAGCCTGTGGTCCCTAGACTAGCAGCACAGACAATACCTCGGAGTTTGCTGAAATGCAGAGTCCCAGGCCCACTCCAGACCTACTGAGTCAGTACACATATTAACAAATCCCTGAGGAATTTACATGCAAATTAAAAGCTGAGAAGCATTTACTTTATAGCACAAACTTGACAAAATTCATTTTCTCACTTAATGAGGTAGTATTATCATAACGATCCCCATTTTATGGGAAACACTCTCTCCCTTCTTCCCTTTTTTGCTGTCATATAACCGTCCCATAAAAACAGCACTACAGATAGTGCAAATAAATCCCCTCATTCCAGAGGGTGGTCATGTTGTCCTGAAATGTTCCCATGAAGGCCCAGCCTCTGTTTGCCTCATTCAAATGCAGAGAATCACTCAGATGCAGAGAATCACTCAGAGATCTGCATGCTGGCCTTGACTCTTTGAAGTAACCCCTTTGCTTTGTGCAGATCAACATTTCTCAGTCATTGGACACACACACCCACCTTATCAGAGCCTATAGGACATGTGGCTGGTGTCCACTGCACAGCACAATTTGGTTTTATCTCATTCTCTCTGAGGAAAGGGAGTCAGTGACCTGTCCTGAAACCCTTGCCAGGCTCACCACGGTAACTCATCTCTTTGCTTTGACGTGGTGAGCTTTAATTATTTGCAGCAAATACTCTATATTGCTTTTAGAAAGAATGGAGTTTTAGGAAGGGAAGGCAGACTTTCGATTCTGTCATGTTTATTCATGACAGAAAAGGTGAGATAAATCTAGAAAGTTGTGTTGGTGAGTTTGATTTTATTGTTTAATTCTTAGAAATACTTAGATTGGTCAACCAGTTCTACTCCAGTAACAGGCAATTTTTAAATCTTTATTAGCCTCCACAAGTGATCGCAGAACTCCCTTTCAACTCTGAGATTCTGTAAACCAAAGCGAAAGAAAGGAAAAGGATGAGAAGAAGTCTCTGACTTTCTCATGAACCTTGAGGAACTAGGATGGTAACTAGTCTGGATGATTAACTGTCCGCTGAAGCAGAGAGCTGTGACCACTTTTCCCTGAGGTTCCTGCAAAGAGGGTCCTATCCCAGAACCCAGAAGGCCCACTGTTCTGGATAGTCTTCCTTGATTTTTTTTTTTTTAAGTTTCCCTCTGGTGCGTGGGACCAGCCAGACCAGCAGTCACATCCAGGAGAAGCATTCAGATGGGAAGTGTGTGTGCCTTCCCCAGAAAGGCTTTCCCTTTCAGGGTGCATTTCCAACCTCTACCCATAGCATTTCCTCATATGGATTCAGCAGATTCCTCAAGAACCCTGAGATACACCTGTCAGCTTATCCTGGGCCCCTGCCCAGAGGTCTAAGTTCTAGAAGGTGACCTGGCAGATACATCATTTCTACTGCCAATGTAATATTTTTTTTCCATAAAGTTGCTTGAGACTGGGCTACTGAAATGGTGCTGACTTAGAATGACTCCAACTGATATACATGGAAGGGCCACTTGAAAAAACACTTGCCTGGGACCCTAGACCCTCTAGGGCTCTAGATAGTAACCAACATCCAGATACTGATGACTCACTCTCCAAGGGGATGAGCTGGGGTGGGCAGTGGAGGCAAGAAAAGCAGCAAGAGCTCTGGGGAAATGGGCAGAGTATGGTTGAAACTCCCCTAGTCTTAGGCTAGAGCAAAGTCAGAGTGTCAGGACATTTGCTCCCTTTCCTATGTCCATCATTCCTCCAAGACACCCCATCCTACCTTCCTGCTGCACAACCTTGGTAGACCCAGACTTGGTTGAACAAATGGCCATTGGATCAGAAATATGGTCTGAAGGGAGTGTGAGGAAAGTTAGAATGTGTTTTATCATCCTGAAATCTCATGTCACTCTCACACCTAGAGCACAAAAGAATCAGGGAACAGTTCTCTACAAAATGCAAATGATTATACTTCCTCCCTGGCTTTTGAGTTCTCTGGAACCTGGTTCTTTGACTGAATTTAGAACATTTATGTTTTAAGACAGTGGGTCTGTTCTCTGCACTGAGCCACAGTGGATGGGAGAAGGGACAAGGCAAAGCGACTCACAATGTTTCAAGAGTGCATAAGGTTAGCTGCAAGTAACATAAATTTTATAGTTCCAGAATATCTTCAGCCGTGAATTACAAACTTCATAAGAGCCTATGTATAAAACCTATAGAATGTACCACCAAGTCAGGTATTAAATCCATGAGATTGTCCAAACCATGGATGGCCCATGGTTTGGAGATATCATATTTATTTTATCTTGACAATGACAATGTTCATTGAGTACTTACTGCAAAAGCAGCTTACAAAGTACATCCTCATTCATTCATTCATTCATTATCCACTTTACGTTCTCCAGCAAAGTTTCAGACCAAGCCAACTGCTCTGCATCTATTGTGTAAAAATTTTAAGTGGTCACTTATTCATGTAAATAGTAGTTTGTACTCTGTCCAGAGAGATATTTCTGTATAGTGAAAAATTAACATAGTAACATACTCGAAAAGTTATTCTTGTATTTACTGTTATATTATTGATCCTAATAATTCCCTTTAAAATATCACAAGTTTAATAATGTACTGGGTTATTTTTACATATACTCTTTTAGCTAACCCTTATAATAATCATATACAAAAAATAATGGCATCCCCGTCTTCCTTTCTAATCAAATGACCTAAAAAATTGAAGTAAGTCAGACAAAACCACATTGCTCTAAGATTTAAGCAGAGAATTTCTTTCCTCAAATGCCATACTTTTGGGTTAACATGTTGTCCTATAACCTTTGCCTTGATGTTTGAACTCCATTTTTATAGGTTTTTTGTTTTGTTTTTTGTATTCTTTTTCCATAAACTCTAGATCTGAATATTTCTTCCCCTGGTTTCAGTTTCTTGATTGTTTCCTGTCTATTTCTTTCCTCTCCAAAGGTCAGGGCTTTGTGAGTGAGGATGAATACCTGGAAATCTCTGACATCAAACGTGACCAGTCTGGGGAGTATGAATGCAGCGCCTTGAATGATGTTGCTGCACCTGATGTGCGGAAAGTAAAAATCACTGTAAACTGTGAGTTGATCCATTGTCAGGGAGTTCTGGGGGAAAGAGGGTGCAGGAATTAAGGCAGCTAACTGGTAACAGCAGAGGCATTCCACAATAGACCCTAATTGTTTCCAGTAGGAAAATAAGTCATCAGAAGACTTTGTCGCATCTTTGTGTCCTCTGCCAGTTTTTTCCTGGAGGCTCCCCATTACTGTTAGAGCTTTTAGCAAATGGGGGCAATTGTTCACTTTGAATTGATTTGAAGACTTGAAGAAGATGTTGGAGGTCAATGAAATATCTCCAAGCCAGAATTTCTTCTGAAATAAATGGCTATTTAACTAGGAAGGAAAGGTGTCACAAAAATCCATTTGCACAGCAGGTGGCTGAAGGTGCCCTCACATCTATTTCATGAACTCATGTTGCATTTCTCCCTGCAGACCCTCCCTACATCTCAAAAGCCAAGAACACTGGTGTCTCAGTTGGGCAGAAAGGCATCTTGAGCTGTGAAGCCTCTGCGGTGCCTACAGCTGAATTCCAGTGGTTCAAGGAAGAAACAAGGTACCTCAAAAATGGAAATAGGGCATGTCTAAAGCAGTGTTGATGGCTCTTTCCCCACCTGGAAGGAGGGTGAGAAAGAAAAAGGGAACAATATGCAAAACCAAACTGTATTCCAGCCTCCTTTATGTAACAGTCTCCTTTTAGAAACAGGCAAGAAGTGGAGGAAGCTGGGAAGTAGATAAAATGAATTGACCTTGTTTCAAAACCTGAGATTAGTTGTAGACATGGCAATGGTCAGAGATGAGAAGTGGGGAAATTTGGCCTTTTGAGCATGAAGATCATTTCCTTTTTCTTCCTGATGGAGCTAGGGGGCTTAGGGTTTGAGTTAGAGGGACTGAATGAGTTAAAAGTAAAGGTTTTCACAAAGACAGACTCTTTGTAGGTTAAATTATGGTGTCTTTGAGTTCTCCCAGCATCTCTGTCTGCCATTTCAGCCTATTTGTAGAACCAGACCAGCAGTACCTTCTCTTATTACAGGCTAGCCACCGGGCTGGATGGCATGAGGATTGAGAACAAAGGCCGCATATCCACTCTGACTTTCTTCAATGTTTCAGAAAAGGATTATGGGAATTATACTTGTGTGGCCACAAACAAGCTTGGAAACACCAATGCCAGCATCACACTGTATGGTGAGTGCAGGAAGCCTAGATGCAGTCGACACAGCCACTTGGGGAGTGTGGGGTGCTCACAAGGGAGGAGGGCATGATCGACTGGCCTGTGTCCATCCATACTGTTCAGCCCACCACCCTTAGATACCAAGTGCTTCCTCCCGTCATTTCCTAGCATGTCATTCAGTGATGTTTGCAAGGTAATTGACATCTCCTGGTCTGTTGAAAAGCCAGGTTTGCACCTTATAAGAGGAGTAAACAAAATTCTGAACCAAGTTGAATCAGTTGCCATAAAAATAGAAGCATGAGATAATTCAATTGTATGACCTAAGGACTGGGAGAAAAATTAGATATAATTTGTAAGATACCTCCTACAATAAAAGTCTATGGTTTGGGGATTTACATTTATAATTTTAAACCAAGTCAACTGCTACTATCGTGATTATCATGTTGATTGCCATGTCACGTTCTCATTCGTGGGGATGAATAGAGCAGTGTCTGAGTCCGTGTCAACAGGAGCACCAAGCCTTCTCTGAAGGTCCTTCCATCCCATGTGGATGGAAAGGTCTCCAGAGCCATAACTGGCCTCCATGGCAACCTTTGTCTTTCCCTCATCAAGCTTTCCATACTACTGTGCCCTTCTCTTTGTGCAACCTTTTACACCAGGGGCCAGGGCCAGCTTGCTGTGATAGATAGCTCATGTGTGTGCATTTGTCTGTTTGCTGATATCTGGTTAGATGGAAGCGTCTGGTGAGTAGGATGAGATGGTATCCATTTTCCATGTGCACCTCAGACCCTGAACAAGTCCTCAGCATTGACATTAACTAAACTTGGTCCACCAACCATCTGAAATGTGTGATCTATGTCTTTTGTTTTCTCTCTGCATTGTGTGTGCATTGTGCTGTGTGTGTCTTAGAAATAAGCCCCTCATCAGCAGTGGCAGGTGGGTACAGCATGTTCCTTCCTTCCTCTGCCTGCCTGAATGCCAATGCTTTTGAATTTAAGTCTACTTCAAAGATAGGCTTGCCTGCTCCACTTCTCTGGTTTATTTCTCCATAGTAGAAAGACTTCAGGGGTTGGTTTGCACAGGTTAGTTACAGGCATATAGAACATGATGGTTTTCACACACACAAACTATCATGATAGGATTCAGCAAAAGTGATATTTCCCCCCAAAACAGTTAACTTCTACTTGGTGACCTTCAAAAGGAATGGATATTCTAATGTAGTTGTCCAAGATGAACCCAAACTAAAGATCAAAGCAGTGATCAGATGTTTGTCTTCATGGAGAAGTCACCTGTGGCAAATAAGACCATTTTAGAGCCTTTACTTTTTAAACAAAGATACCTGGGGTCATTACTAATGTTAAAAATGTAATATTTACCATTTACTAAATGTTTACTGGCTTCTAGCATCATGTTGATACTGTACAACAGAGGTTACTAACCCCATTTTAGAGATGAGTGGAAGGAGGAGCAAAGAGGCTGAGTAACATGAAAGTAAATGTAGTTATTGAACGGACAATGGTTGAGGACCAGCATTGGACACTTTCATCAGATGCTGGAGTGTTTGCACAGATAATAACCAGAGGGAGGCATATACACACTCACACATTCATTCACACATCTAGATGAAGCAGTAGCTGACACTTAGCTGCTTCTAGAGGTGGAAGGCTCACAGCCCTACTTCTCCATAATCAATCTCGGTCACTTAAAAAGTAGTCATTTTTGAATTTCCAGATCTGCCTGTATTTGTCACTTTTCATAGCCCTGAATCCAGAACAATCAGAGACCACTAGAATTGTGTGGACAGACATCTTTGATGTCTATGAATGTTCATCTCTTAGTCTTGATAAAAGCAAAGAGAGTGCTTCTGTGCCCTTGACCCTTGGTTAGTGGGATTATCCATGGCAGGGAATATGATAAATTTAAAGGAGCCTAGATTTTGCCCCCAGATGACCTGGATTCTTGTCCCTCTCTGCCATCAACCAAGCAAAGAGTTTTGTTATTACATATAACAACAGCAAATGTTTATTAAGACTATATTAGCCCATTAGGGCTACCATAATAAAATATCATAGCCTTGGCTTAAACAACAAGAATTTATTTTCTCATAGTTTTGGAGGCCAGAGTCCAAGATCAAGGTTCTAGCAGATTCCATTTCTGATGAGGGCTCTCTTCTTGGCTTGTGGATAGTCACTTTGTCCCAGAAGAACTTTCCTCAGGGAGAGAAAGGAGGGGACCCTCTGGTGTCTCTTCTTATTAGTCACTAATCTTATCAAATCAGGGTCTTATCATTGTAATCTTATTTAACATTAGTTACTTCCTTATAGGCTCTATTTCTAAATACACATGCAGTTAAGGCTCAAATGTACCAATGGGGAGGTGCGGTTTGCACAATTCAGATCATGAAGAGGACATAGCTTCATACCCTAATCACATGCCAACCATTTAGGCTTGCTGAACTTTACTTCCTAGTGTATGCTATCAGGTTGTTAATATCTGCCTCAAAAGGCTGGACAAGAGAGTAAATAAGTCTTGTAAATAAGATAACCGTCAAGTGCTATGGCTAGATATATGACTTTGATGATGCACAGGCTACCACTTCAGTTTACTCAGTTAAAATTAGTATAGTATTTTCTGGCCTTCTGACTGCCATTATGAATTATGATTAAGATAATGTTCATCAAAGAGGTGTGGCAACCTGAAAACTGTTGTATAGGTGCAAGGCACAAAGGTATTTTCAACACTTGGTGTGAGGCAGGACATCCTATGACTCCTCTTGATATTGCTGCCGGAATAATCACCCTACTGGATTTGTGCTTTTCTTTCCTCCAGAGTCTCCTATTCTCTTTTACTATACCAATACCAGTCCCTATAATTGACCCTATGTTTCTTCATTGGGTTAGTGTCTAGTCACATTTCAGCATCTGTTACTGAAGGAAGTCTTTCTTGATCTCTTTGAGTAGGTCTGTTTCCCCAATACAAACCCATTTGTACAAGTGTCT
This sequence comes from Galemys pyrenaicus, assembly GCA_019455555.1. NCBI lineage: Eukaryota > Metazoa > Chordata > Mammalia > Eulipotyphla > Talpidae > Galemys > Galemys pyrenaicus. The sequence continues at coordinate 5,961,861 of JAGFMF010011417.1, forward strand.
GAACACTTGGTTCATTCAAAACAATACACTCCCCCTAGGTTCATTCAACAAATATGCATCTGTACTGCAGGGGCCCATCTAAGGGCTTCTTGTCTCTGTAGATGTCACTTTTTTCACTTTTTATTTTGCAATTTATTTTCATTTATTTGGTTTGTTGGATTAAAAGCTTTCTTTGACTTTTGCCCATGTGCTCAGTGAATGTAGGGATCATGTCACAGGTTGGACCCTGAACCCAGCACAGGGATTTGTACACAGTAGCTAGTCAGGACAATTTTGTTGAATGAATGAAGATATGAGAAGATTGGAGGGTTGTGCCGGTGATACCAGTATAAGAGTTCAGCTGCAGAAACTGAACTAGGACAGAATGGAATGAGTCTGTGTGTCTCAGGGTTCTTTGAAGCCAGGCTCTGCTGCTCACTAGCTGACTAGTCTGGGGAATGTGGCTCTGAATGGGCCTTAGTGAAAGCATTTGGATAAGCTATCCTCTATGGTCCCCACAATGCCTAATTCTCCAAATCGAGGCTTGAGTGGCAATAGCTTCAGCACAAGATCAGTGTGATCTTGTCCAGTTAAGTCATCCTTTTCACTGGCTGTAAGTGCTCCCTCTAGTCCTCAGTGCCCCCATAATTATGGTTAATTATTACCAACCATTTAGTAGGCACAGGGCCACTAGACTAAGTGTTCCACATGTTCCATCTCATTGACTTTAGGAAGTAAGTGCTATATTTATCCCAGTTTTACAGAGGAGGCAATCGAGAGGTTAAGCATATCACACTGGCTTATAAGTGCTCGAGTTGGAATTTGAGACTGTGACTCTGGTTCTGGTGTCTGAATGTTTTACTGTCATTTCAATCCAACTCATAATACTTGGCAACCAATCATGGAAGTTGGTGAAGAACCTTCTGGATGAAACCCTATGTCAAAAGTTAGCTTGCTTGTGCCCATTTCTCACACCAATATCACCCTTCTTCTAGCTGTCTACATCCAAACCCATTCTTTTAAAGGACAATTTTTACATTGACAGCATATATACTCATATTTACCCAAAGCACACACACACACATGCACACATACACACACCATTCTCCGGCATATGTTGGTGTGTGCCTTCAAAAACTGTTTGTTTTTTTGAAGCCCCATTTAATTCTGCACAGTGAACCTTCACAACACACACTCATAATAGGCTTCTCACTTGAACACTCTTTTCATATATCTCCTACCTACATATTAAGAAGAAAGGGAAGTGGGATAAAAGCAATTTCAAAAGAATATAGAAGACAAAGACTATGAAGACAATGGGTTGGTAAGTGGGCTGAAACAAAAAATTATTAGCAAAATGTGAGAAACAATGTCAGTAGGTGGGTGATGCTCAGAGCTGACTCAGGGGCGGCAGGGTACCAGAAGCTTCTTCCCAGAAACTAATAGCAGCCCTTCAGTAACCATGCAGAGCAATCACCTGCTTTCTGTCTTGCTAGGTCAACTAGGCCCTACAGACAGAGAACAGTCAAAGTGGCCTTTAGGGCTGTCCTTGCCTTGGCTCCAGGCAACTGCAGGTTCCGAAAAGGCAGCAGAACATAAAGAGACCGGTACTAAGAGTGGGGGCAGCTGGGTTCCACTTCTGTCTCAAACGAACCATACTGTTCTCTGCTCTGTGGTGGCCTGTAAAATAGAAGAAGAGTACAGGTGGACTCCCAGAACACATCTAGCTTTCTAAGTCGTTGTTCTGAATTGAGAAAACAGTGTAATGGAGCTCCAAAACCTTGGAAATGGTGGCAAGGGCCTGCACTGTGGCAGGCTTCATGGAGCGGGTGTAACCGTTTGAAGGCCCATGGGGAGCCCTGGTACCAGGTCTTGGCAGCCCTGCGTGCATATCACAGGGGCATGTCCAGCGTTGGTGCACTAGCCACAGCTCTGCCCCTCACAGAAGTCACTCACTTTCTCTCAACTTAACAACCCACTTGGCCTCCACTGGGTCTTGAGCGGGAGTCCCAGCCCACTGTCTTTAGAGTGCAGAGAGGGAAGATTCCGAACTTGATTACACCCAGCGCTGCAGAGAGTGTGATGCGCTTAATGAGCCATATAACCGCCTGGATTACTGGAACTGGCAGGGGAGAGGGGCAGAGAACACAAACAAAGCCAAGGGGGAGGGGGCGCTGCAGAGAGAAAAACACATTTCTCACATTTTATCTGTGAAATCTTAGCGACACAAATTAGTTACATTAAGAGTTAAGTATCAGAAATAGGGACAACTTACAGGAATCTTGTCATTGCAAATGAAATGGCAAGACTCCAGTTAAGGCGACACCTGGGCTCTGGATTTTTTCCTCAGGCAAAGTCTCAGCCCCTCAGAGCAGCCACCAGTACAGGCTACCTGTGCAGCCCCTGGAAACCATGAGGATAGAATCTCTATTTTCCTTTGCTAATTGTTGTTCCTCCAGAATAAATAAACATAGGAGTCTAGCTGTTCAAACCTGATCTTCAGCTAGAGCCTGCATCAAGCCTCCCTCCTCATTTTCCTTCCTTAGATGACCCTTTCCTCAGTGTATTCCTCTTCTTCTTTCTGTTAAAGTCCAATCACACCTTCCCCCAGGTGACACCAGGTGAGCACTAAGACTGGCAGGGTGCATGGACTCTGAGGATGCTCTTCAGTCTGCACCCCCCTTGGACACTCCATGGTTCCTCTCCCCTTCACCTCCAAATCTCTGGAAGCGATGCCCAGCCTTTGTCATCTTCACTTCCTTTTCCCCTTCTTACCTTTACTTCTCCAACTTCCTCCAATATTGCTCATACTTCAGTCACCCATGTTCTGTCTCCATCCAGAAACCCAGCTTTCCTTCAGTTTCAGACCTTTCTTTCCACCTTTCTGCCTTAGCCTGCTTATAGCTCCCTCACCACCTGCCCTGTATATCTGCCCAGGATCATGGGTTGAGGAGAGGGGGTCTTCCATATCCTCAGCTCACAAAGCAATAGCTTAGCCTGCGGTGCACTTATCTTGGATGCTTTAAAAATGCTGGTTAATTTGAGTGAGGAGCCACTCTTCAACCTGAATGCTTCACAGGAGTCTCAAACTCAGTCTTCCTCTACTAGGGCCCAGCCCTTCAGAAGTATACCTTGTCTTCTCACCTGTATGCTCCAGCTAAAACCTCTATGGTCCTTTCCTTCGCCTCCTTCTCCTAGTGTTAGCATTGCTGCTAGCAAGCAAGCCACAGGCCTTGCCCTGGACGGCTGCTCCCCAGTCCTTTCTCACCTACCTCGTGGTGTGTAAGAGTCTTGTCTGACACTAAGGATGTGTCTTGTCTGACTATAAGGATATTGTTTTTTTTGTTGTTGAAACTTTTTTATCATTTTTATTTAATTTTTTGATAATATGGGTTTTATCCCACTAGGTGCAGTCACCGCTGTCCTCCCACCACCAAGTCCATCACCAAGTTCCCATCGTCCATCACCACAGTGCCTTGTGCTCATCCTCTCCCCAGTCCTTGTTTTCACCTTTCCCCGCCTGTCCCTGCCTGGATATCCGCCTCATAACTATGGGCAGCTTTCAAGGCTTGTCTTTGACCTTGTGTTTGCTTTTTCGATATCCCATATGTAAGTGAAACCCTCCAAGATTTATCTTTCCTTCTGACTTATTTTACTTAGCATCAACCCTTCCAGTTCCATCCATGCAAATGAGTTGCATTTGCTGAGTAGGGATATCAGGATATTGCTGGACCAGTTCCCTCGTCATTGGTAAACCCTCTCCTGTCTGCCACTGAGGGGCTAACTGGCCTTTCCAAAATTTAAAAAGAATCCATTCATGACCTGCATCAAAGGCTGGTGTTGCTCTGAGTTTCATATACCTTATAGCTTCAAGTTCAAGTTCTCAATGGTGTACACAAGTGCCTTCTGTGTTCCCACCAGGCTAGACCCACCCCTACACCCCTAGCCTCAGAACAACAGATCCCACTAGCATTTAAATCTTTGACAATGTTGCGTCAACTCTTTCCATCCATTCATTCATCTGTTCAACCAAAGTCTGCTAACTGCAAACTGCCAAGAAATTAGGTTAAAGATTGAGGTAGAAGGAATTCCCAACCTTGTGGAAATAAGTAAATAGATTAAGCAATAAAAAACAGTGCTGTGCTACAGGAATGAAGATGCCACTTGCCTTAGGTATCAGCTAAGCATGGCTTTAGACAGCTAAGAATGCTGTGGTGTAGGTTGTTACTATTCTGCTTCACAGAAGAGGAGCCTGGAGCCCAGAGACTTGAAGTGACGTGAGTGAATTCCCACAGGTGGGAGTTCCTCCACTGAGGGAAAAGCACCTGGTTCTGTCTCATACTCACATCCTGTTTCTTTTTGACCCATACATCTTCTGTTTCTTCCAGTATGTTGCAGGTCACAGGTAGAGGCTTTTGCCCTCTTCTGTGGCTGACAAGATTGTGCTTATCCTGTTAGATTCTATCCTGTGTGAGTCCACTCATGAATTATTTCTGAAACCCACTGAAGAATCATACATCTCTCTGCTTTCAGGCTAGCTTACCCGTAGACTTGTATTTTGTTTGTATTTGTTTCTGCATTTTTCAGATGTCACACTGTATCTCCAAATGCTTATTTCCCAGTAAACATTTGCTAAATTAATAAATATATCTTCAGTTAAATGGAGACATCATCAATAGTCTCTATACAGTGGGAAACTTTTGACTAACCCAAGAAAAGCCAATTACTCCAGGGGATTTGTAGTCTTCTCCCCAGTTGGAAGCCAAATCACTCTTTCTCTGACACTTTCCCTTGCATTCCAGCCTCCTGTGTCTCAATGCTAATTTGAAATTTAGGTCCCTTCCCCTCCCTCCCTCACCCAGGGTCTTCCTTGTGAGGAGACTGTATCAAACATTCTAATTCTCTGTTTAGGAAGACATTCATCAAATGATTTCTTCTTGCACAGACATCAAAAGCTGCACACATTTGTCCATTTCCTGCTGATAACGTATATGATTTTTATTTTCCAAATCCACTTTTTAAATCCAGGTGGGAGGGGAATGAGTCACAGCAAAATACCATTGCTTTTGGCTGATGACAGCAGCATAATCATTTGTATTTTCCCCAACCTGCAAAATGTCAACATATTAGAAAAAAAATATGCAGACATTTCACATTTCACTCCTGATGAGGTTCCTTGTCGCTGCCTCACACCCCCACCCTCCTCTATCTGAATCATTGACATCTGGCTATTAGCCTAAGCATTTAGAATTTAACACTGAGCATTCAGGGTGTGCTGATGTCAGCACACACACGAGAGCTTATGGTTTGGCGAAGACTAGAGTCTTGTCTCTTTCAGGTTTGTGATGAGCTGACAGATTTGAATTAACTTCTGATATTAACTTCCTAGGCTTCTGTCTTTGTGGTAAGCACAAAACAGGGAGCATTGACAACAACAAAACAAAGATGGCTGCCTGCCTCTGCCCCTTTATCCACACATCCTATTTGTGCCACAGATCCCAGTTAATCTCACTTGTAAAACAACACAGCAAGTTGTTTTCCACTGTAATTAAAGACAATGGAGGAGAAGTTCCCTTTGAAGGGAAATGACGTGCCTTCATCAGCCAGTACCGCTGAAAATAGGTTTATGTTTCACCAACAAGTATAAGGCATCCATCCTTAATTAGATTTCCTTGCTCCTCTTTTAATCACCAAGAACATCATTATCTTTTTGGTTCCTCATTAGGAAGGTCACATAGTTCATATTCAGACTTATAAAAGCTATCCAAATTTCAGAACAAAGCTGTATCTTCTTAGACTTCAGATCTTTCATTGATCTCACAGTGCCATCACGGAGTTCAGTTAGCCTGGGGGCTTTTTTCCCCCCTTTCTGTTAATGTGATCAGCTTACCTCCTACTATTTTAGTAGAATCACAGCTGCATTACCTACTGTTGCAGCCATATTTTCATCATAGTCACAGAAAGGAAAACAGGGACACATTTCAGTACCTCTGTTGCTTTTAGCATACACGCCATCTTTAAGATGCAAAATCTCTTAGCATTCAGGATCTCATCAGTAAGCTTATATATTTGGGGGGAATTTTGTGCTGAGTTTGGGTACTCTTGATTTTCAACACCTGCCAATCAAGAGAACGGAATGCAGCAGCTACCCCTTGAATGCAGCCACAGAGTCTTAGTTCTAGAATAGTCAGGACTGATGTTTAATTCTATGTTAAGTGCTCAGCCAGCTTTGCTTTTAACATTATAATGTTTAGAATATTTAATTTAAGAAAAATGAGTAGCTTCTCAAAGGTTGATTTATTTATTATCTACATATTTATTCGTTTGTCCATTTCTTTATTTGTCTCACCCCTACTGAGTTTCACAAATGGCCATGGAAGTCTTTCCTCCAGCCCACAATGAACACACAACTCTCCTCTATGCTATTTGCCATTTCTGAAATGTATCTCTTCATCATTTCTAAGACTGCTTCTGAATGCTGAAGACTAACTTATTTCTGTCACTTACCCATCCCCAAGGTATCCTGTTGTTATCCTCATTGTCATTCATTGTTTTGTGGCTTTGCATCATCATTTAAGCTTTTATTTTCAGAAATGCTCAGCTTTAGACATGAAGGAAGCAATTAATTTTTAGCATCGAAATGGTGAAGTTGCAGGGACTGAAAAAAGGGGAAATTTCCCACTTTTTGTTTATCTCTGGAGAAGATGTAACAGCCATTCTCATTGTAACAGCCATTCTAATTGAGTCGAGTCATTGTTAGACTCCTTGGGTGTGGTGTTTGCCCAGAGCAAGAGTTGGGTTTCTAAATACATGCCTCAAAATATCTGGCCATCTCCAGGCAGCTTTTATGTGTGGTTGGCAGCCGAGTCAGGGCTGTGCAGCAAAGGCCAGTCACTAGCTTGCTAGCCAAGGCCAAGTGCATTTTCAGCTGGTGTTCGACAATTACCTTTGGCAACCTACTGTTTGACAGGGTCATTCATGAAAATCAGGATCGTCACAGAAGATGCTATTTCAGGAATCACGAGATTGTCCTGGTTGTAATTCCCCTAATACTCACTCATCTTTTGCTGCACTAAGTGACCTTACACCTCATCTTAACTAATCCTCAGAGACACCCAGCCAGGGCAGATCCAACTACCCTGACACCATTTCACACAGTAAAAAAAATAAATAAATGTTTTAGAGAAGTTGCTTGTCTGGTCCAGAATTCCCTGCTGGTGAGGAACAGGATCAGAATTCACACTTAGATCTGTCTGACTTGAATTAATTTTAATTGTCTTAAAACTCTTCCGTAGAAGCAGTGTTCCTGAGGTGGATATTGGAGTGTTTGCATCTTCTCAGATCTGGGAAGCTTAAAAATATCTATCTATCTATCTATCTATCTATCTATCTATCTATCTATCTATCTATCTATCTATCTATCTATCTATCATAATAGGATGCTAGAGGTCCTACTGTAGCACAAACTTATGAAGGCAGTGATGGGTCTGCTTCTTTTCCTCTGAAAAGAGAAGGCCAGACTTCCAGAATAATTGTTGAGTGAATGGCTATGATGCTGATGCAACCCAGAGCTGGTTTCCCTGGCACATTGACCCTTTGCCCTGGGACTTGCCTCTGAGCTGGGCTTTGACCTCACCTGGCATACTGCTCTGTATTCCACATGCTCACAAGCCCCCATGGTGGGCAAAAGTCCCTGACTGTAAACTAGCTCACCTCTCGCTCTCTCCTACTGCAAACTCACCTACAGTTAAATGTTTCTGGAAAAGATCTAAGTAAGTCCATATTAGACTTGCCCAAGAAGCAGAAGGAAGGAGGCTGTTCCATCATCATGGAAGTGAGACTATCACGTACCCTGCTGTCCCAGGTCCCATGGGGGCCCCATGCATCCTTCAGCTAGCCTTTGACTCTAGCATCACTGTCCCTATATTCATCAAATTAACGGATGTGCCTTGTCTGAGATTGTGTAGCTAGTGAGCCATAGAGTCTGGATTTAAACCTAAATTGTTTTGACTCCAGCATCTACAGGATTAGATCTTTAGAATGGTCAGTGACTTTGTCCCAAAGGAAGTTCTGTGTCAGAAAGACAAGGTGGCAAGGCTGGAAAGGGGAGGTAGAGAACCCTTTACGAGGCTCCCAGAAGGTGTCTGTTCCTCCCTTGTGTCATGGATCTTTAGTCTTTTATCAGCCCCACTTTTTCTTAAAACCCTGTCCTTTGTCTGAGTGTATTTCCATGTCAATTTTCTTTAGAATGCATTACCAAAAATGAGCCTCACATCTCTAAATCCTGTATTTTAGTCTTGAGAGAAATACTATATTTCTCCATATTTATATAGCTCCCTTCCCCCAAGGGGGTATCTGCCCTTGCAGGATGGCTCTGAGGATAAAGATGAGGTGTAAGGTCACTTAGTGCAATAAAAGATGAGTGAGTATTAGGGGAATTACAACCAAGACAATATCGTGATTCCTGAAATAGCATTTTTTGTGAAGATCCTGATTTTCATATAGTGACCCTGTCAAATAGTACGTTGTCAGAGGTAATTGTCAATGAGAATGAAAGAAAAAAATTGAATTCCTAATCCTGCTTATTGCGGTTAAAACTAGTATTGTCTTAAAAACCTAGAGAAGTCCAAGTGGTATTTATTTCAAGAAACCATGTATGGGAAAACCATACTCAACATCTACAGATATGAGTGTATTCAAGGTGCTATCAAGATTCAGCTTAGGGAAGGAGACCTTCCAACACCGTGGGCTTCCCTGTAACAGATGCATGGAGCTGATACTTGCAAAACATCACACCACCTTAAGGGACCCAGTGAGCCCAAGTGGTCCTGGGACTACACTTAGCTAAATAGCAGCAATCTTTGCTGCTTCTGTTATTAAAGCACAAGGAAGCATCTGTCTAAACTGGTGAGTGGACTAGGTATACAGAAGTTCCCTGAAAGAACCCAGATGTTTGCTTTTCCTTATCTCCAGTAGAATCTGGTTTATTATGAGGATACAATTAAAGAATCAGTTTCTTACATATGACTTTTGTATCTCATTCCTCCATCCTAGAGAGTAGTAGTCAGTTGTGAGCCACTCTGTTCCTGTTTTGAAGAAAGCTCGAGAACCTTCCTGTAGGGCCTCGCCTTACTGGCATAAGGCCCAGCTGCCCAACCCCGCAGGTGTCTAGATCTGTATCTATCATAAATGATTAGGTTAATCCTTGGCAAGAAAGCTTAGTCATTTCTCACAGACTGATTGAATAAAGGCACATTGAGAGGAAACTCTCATATCATCTGTTCCTAAAGCCTAAATTCCTAAAGAATTTAGGATCATAAGCATGACCAGCTCCTGTGAGTTAAAGACTCAGCTAAAGAACTAACTAAAGAATAAACTCCCTAAAGCTTCATAGAAAATGAGCCTCTAAAAAGAAAGCTCAGGGTGTAGGAATGTTTGATGACCTCTTACTCTATTAAGAGTGGCATTCTGTGGTGCAAAAACCAGAGTGGTGATGGTTTCATGCCAGCTGGCAAGTCTCTCTGGCTACTCACTTCTGTGCCTCCCAGCATCAGCTGTAGAGTGAGTGGCCCTTCATCCAGTGACTTTGAATACTAGTGGGAGAAGAGCCTTAGAGGTCATCAATTCCAGCCGTCTCTCATTTTTGCAAATGGAACAAGCAAAGCTAGAAAGGGGATGTCATTGCCCTGGAGAGCAGCAGAGCCACATCGAGAGACTGAGTTTCCAGATTCCCAGACATGGTTCCTCTGAACACATGATGCTGTGGTGCTTGGAAATTATTTCATTGAGAGGAAGTAGAATTGTAATAACCAAGGGCACAGTCTCTAGATAGAGCTACCCCATTATAATTGAACTCTAGGTGAGCTGTAAGTTGTGTGAATACAGGCAAAGCACTTCACTGATATGTTCTTCAGTTTCCCCATTTTTAGAATGGAAGAACCAGTAGTACATCATTCCTAGCATTCTTGAAGTTTAAATGAGTTAATTTATGTCTAACATTTAGAATCCCACTTGCTGCATAGAGAGCACAACATAAATACATGTTCTTAGTATCATCATAAACAAGGTGTCTACTAGGTCACCTTGATAGTTCCCACTCTTTGGAATACTCACCTGAAATGTGACTGTAGAATTTCTGGTGGATGGATACCAGAAGTCTTATGTAATTGCCACAAGAAACATTCATCTCGTTATGATTCCGCCTCCTTTTCTCTCCATACATCACCCTTTTGGGCATGCAGCATTCTTCTCTTGTATGTTTTATCTACAATCAAACTTACATGGATAGCAGGACATCCACAGAAATGTTTACATCCACTGGTAGAACTTGGAATAAAGTGATTCTGACACTAAAGGGCTTTTGCTCCAGAGTGAGCTTATTAAGCCTATGATAATGACTCCTTAAGTTCACATCAGCACAGTGAATTAGACTAACACACACAGATCACATACATGCTGTCTAGTATATTTAACATGTATATTTCATGTAATGAATGGTACTTTCAGAGATCCATATAGGTCTTACAAACCTACAGTGTTCCTTTCTCATAAACTCTTTTAAAATATTAAATCATTCATCTTTATCAGAAGATGATATAGAGATTTATCTTGAGCCTCAACTGGGGTATTTCCCATGTCTGCTTATTCTATAGGCCAATATGACCCATTTCATTGTACGTCTGAACTATGGAGATCCCAGACTCAGACTACTTTACGTACTTATTTATGGAGCCTCCATGGGGATGAGTGCACTGGGTAGGGTTTGGATCAGGCCCTGGCATGTGACTTCTAGGTAATAAAAATGCAGAGGAGTGTGTGCTGGACTCTCAAACTATCTAGGAAATAGGAGTTTTCAGATTTTTAGTGAATTGGGGGCTTGGGTACAGAGGACAAAATACATCCATGTTGAAATCTCGAGTCACAGCAATCAGAGGGTCACTGCTGAAGAAAGAGACCTCTATTTCCCTAAGTGAAAGGTTGTTCCTAGGGGAGACATGAAGCCATGCCATCAGGTTGACAAGAAAGCCAAATGACTTAGCTTTTCTGGAAGACACTGAGCCATCAGCTTTTAAAGTCATCTGCTTTTAAAGTAGCCATGCTTATTTTCAACGGGTCAACCTAGTTCTTAAAGAGGCAGTGAAGTCCTGGCTTGAAAGGGTAGAAAAGGGACGCTTGCTTTATTGGAGCCTCCCTTCCTTTGCCACTGATCTTACAGAAATGTGTCTTGGTAGCTTTTAGCCCTTTGGTTCATACTTGTTTTACTCATATTTGATATCCCATTTGCTAACTGATGCTGATCCTAAATTCTTATGGCAGACACATCTGCCCTAGGCTCTTGGAACAAGGTAGGGCAACTCCAATTCATGTAGTTTTTCTTTTATTTTTTATATTTTTCCCCTTATTTTGAAGACATCCTGATACCAAGGGTTCTGAATCTTCCAAATAGTACAAACCAAAATTAAGAGTTAGACCATGTCCCTGGTCACTTTATAACAGCAGTGACTTTAAGTCTTACTAGATCAGCTATTCACTTTGATGTTGCTTTTGTTTAAGCAACATTTGAAAAAAATTGTACTTTTTTTTATTGTGGTAATGACTGATTTTCAAAATTGTGTATGACTTATATGTATAGGATCACACCCTTTCAGGTGTATGTCACCACCCCACACCCACCACCAAGTCACCCATTGTCCTTTACCCTAGACCATTAGGCCCTCTCTCCCCTTTTCTGTCTATCCCTTACACACGACACACAACACATGCACACGCACACACACAAATGCACATGCTACCCTTCTGGTTACTTCAATTTTACAGTCAGATTTCTAGGGTTTGTTTCTGGCTTGGTTTTTGTCTGACCCTTTGCTTTCTTTACTTATAACCCACATATGAACTAAATCAGAGTAGCACCTGTGATTCTGTGGTTTTATTTCACAGTGGAATATAAATGACTCCCTAGAGCTGTGTAAAAGGGCCAGAGAGAGGGAAGAAAATAGAAAAAGGTAAAAGGAGAACTCTTTCCAGATGGTAGTTTAGACTGGAAATGCTGAGTCTTCCCTGTGGCCTTTGGAGAGGCACTGCTGCCCACTGGGTCACTCCAAACACAGTCCTTAGCATTTTCTAGGGTAATTACTCATCCTTCCTCAGCAATTTCAGGAAGCAACGTGGGAGGAAGTTGACCACAACAAGAGGAACCACATTCACAAAATATTTGCATCCTTCTCTCTATCTTCCCACACCTGCTTCATCCATTCTGGACTCTTTCCTCCCCTACTCCTCTCCTAATTCCTCCCCTACTCTTATTCTTTCCCCATCCCCTGTCTGTGCTAAACACCATCTCCAAGGCTGTAACACAGTTCGAGGTACTGCTTAGGAAGTGGCCAGCAGGCCCTAACATACCACTTAGCTCTATCTACCGCCCTAACATTTTTGCCTCCACCTCCCACCACCCCTTTGCTTTTTTAAACTGGTATCTTTCAGAACAGTCCATAGTGGCCAAGGCATCCCCATAGGCACTTTGCATTTGTCCAGATTTGGAAGGGTCAGTGGTGGTGGTGGGGGGAAGGTGGGGGAATGCTCACAGAGAAGCATGTCTATATATTTATTTGTTTGTCAGGGAACAAATATGGTACCCGTTGGGTGCATGCTAATGGGTCTGTCTCTCTTTCCCCTACACAGGGCCTGGAGCAGTCATTGATGGTGTAAACTCGGCCTCTAGAGCGCTGGCTTGTCTCTGGCTATCAGGGACCCTCTTTGCCCACTTCTTCATCAAGTTTTGATAAGAAACCATAGGTCCTCTGAACAACGCCTGCTTCTCCATATCACAGACTTTAATCTACACTGCAGAGGGCAAACCACTTTGGCTTCTTTTTTGTTTGTTTGTTTCTGTTTATTTTTTGATTTTAAGGGTTTTTTGTTGACTTTTTTTCCAGTTTGAATGAGTGGGGTGGGGGAGGTGTGGGCAGGGTTCTACTACATGTAGGGTGATCATTCATTGGTGTGTCCAAAAATGGAATCTGTTCCTGCTACCTTGGCCCTTCTCTTTCCTCTGCTTCTCTCCACATCACCATCACCACCTAGACCCCATCCCCACCCTTCATGCCAACCATAACCATAAACTCCATTTGGGCAAAAAACAAAAACAAAAAAAAAAATGTGCCTCATGATGAACACCCTGAAGACACGACTTGACATATGATGTAGTGCACAGCAAGAGTATTTTTCAAGTGTCCTATTACCTGTGTCTCTTAAACTTTGGAACATTTTTATGATTATAATGTACATATCCCTCCCTCCATGTTTATTATCATCTGATTCCATTAGGGTTCACATCTTTCTCTTGGCAAAGTTATCTCAATATGATAAGATGATGTCATCTTATCATCTCTAGCCTCTCTGCCTTGTTTACCTACACCACCAGCTACAGGGACTAGAAGTTGGGGTCATGCACACAACCCAAAACTAAAAATTAGAAATCCAGTGACAAAAAAAAAAAGTGGGAGATGTTTTGAGGATTGTACTTCTCTTTAAAAAAATGATGTCCATCTCATAAAAAAATGACCTATATATGGCTGATGATTTAGGTTTTATCAAGCTATCAGTCAAAGTGCTCATATGGTTATCCATCTCAGCAATAGTCTGATTTATTTCTCCAACCAATTATCTGCCCACCCATCTTCCCCTCTAGCAATCTCTTTACTGTTTATCAATCTATCAATGTAATTATCTAATGCTTCTTTCTATTTCTCCCCCTATACTTACTATCAATGCATCACCATATTAATCTCTAATCATATTGTGTCTATTCCACTGTATTCATTTCTTTAGCAGACACTGGCATCTACAAAATTGCCTATCAACTTCTCATGTGAAAGCTAATGATCTCACAAGCTAACAACCTAGAAAAGCAATATGTCATGGACTCTGGAATATCGTATTCCATCCACCCAAAGTAGATGCTGTTGACAGATGGACCAAAGTAACAATCTAATGATCAGTCACTTGCTATTCCCAGAAGAGACTGTTCCCTGAAACTTCTTCTTGGGAAGCAGAAAAGCCCTAGAAAAGCCTTGATTAGTGCTGTGTATGTTTTTTTTTTTTTTTTTTCCATTTCACACTTGAAGGACTAAGATGTCAACGTCATGCTTCCCTCAGACTTTCAAGAAAATGCAGGTTCAGGCACCTATGGGACTGACTCCATGGCTGGCTTTCTTTAATGGCAAGAACACAAGCCTGCAATGTGAAGAGAGTGGTCCACTTGTGTGTGTGTGGTGGGGGGGACTTCAGTTATTGTCTCCTCTCTCCTCTAGTTTTGGTTTAATCTGTTTGAAAACTAGCCAGTAAAAAGCTGATGGAAGCCAATTACATGGCGGGTGTGTTGACAGCTCTGGTATTTGTTTCAGGAAGCTCTTCTGAGCTGAGGGCACTTGAGGTACTGACTTAATTTCCAAGCACTTGATTAACACAACACTGCAAACAGAAGGGGAAAGTGTGACACACGGTTTCCTCCAAACAGGCAGCTTCTCCAGTGGCTTTGAGGAAGAATGTCCTCAGCTCTCCGTGCTCAGAGTAAACCCAACAGATGAACAAGAGCTGAACTGACCTTTCTGCATTATCTCCTGGGACAGGACGGGCTCAGACAGCAAGGGGACCTGTGATCCAAAAGAATGGCATTGAACACTACACAAGGTAGTGCCTCTCTTTACCTGTGCCACAGGGACTGACCTACTGAGAGGATGAGAAAGAGGCATCAACAATGACTCATAGACCTTCCCTGCCTCTATCGGAAAACTCTTTCAGGTCCACACTCTAAAAAATAATAAATACGAACTCTGTACAGAGTTTCATTTCCTTAGTGCTTAATTGACACTCTTCTTCCAATATAAGTGGCCTCTGTTTTTGTCCATGATGACATACACAGTGGGGATCATAGATCTAGATGAACATGGATACATGGATACATACACATACATGTGTATATATGTACATACACTCACCGATGTAGGCTTTTTGGCATACATAAGACTAGGCATTTTCATTAGACTTAGAGCTAGTGGGAGTGAAATTACTGTACATTTGCCAGATATACACATATATCTGCATTTCTCATGAGCTGCCAGGGGCTAGGCCCTGAGAACATAAATGATGTGCCCAAAGTAGTGTATCCCTTCCGGGCCCCAGGGACAGTCACTAACGGACTGGGGGTCAGCATCAGGTAGGACTTCACGTTTCAGCTCTGTCACCACACTCGACCCCTGGAGTAGGGTTGGTGACAGACATCGTATGAGAACTGAAGGTGTCATGTGAGTGTCCTACCAATGACAGATTTGTTACTTTGCAGTCTAATGAGCGGAGACTGAGGGAGTGGATGTCTGGAGAACACAATGCTTGCCTGAGGATCAATATCTGTGGTCTTCACTCCCTGACTTGCTCTTGAGGGGGGGTGTCTCTCCTCCACTGGCCGGGAAATCACCAGAATATTTGGGACACAACCAGGCTGGGCCTCAGAGTCACTGTGGATCTTGGCTCTGCCGCTGCCTCTGAGCACCAGGAAGCGTCTCTGGTGGTTGCCAATTCCAGCAACGTTTCAAAGAGGAAAACTCTGACAGCCATTCCTCATCTGTCTGGACAAAGGAAAACCAAGGAAATAAGACCCAAGGAAGCTGGGACACTGGGGAAAGCGATGACTCGTCTTTACAACACACGTTCCAGTTGCTGTGCTGCTTGGGTCACGTGAGTGGGGATGGCGGCTCATGACCACAGCTGCTACCGGACATTGTGAAGCCTGTAACACCAGTAACTGCTTACTAAAGACAACACCCACACGTCCATATGCTCCTGCCACTTCACCTATGGAGCAGAGATGGATAAACCCGGCTGGATAGATTTTTTTTTTTTCAAGGTTCCAAGGGCGGGGTGGGGGTAGGGGAAAAAGAGGAGATACATAGTCTCCTTTCAGCCTATGGCTCTTCAGAGGAGGGAAACCAAATAGCGTTATGGGTAGATGAGGCAAAAGGGATTCAGCAAACCCTTCCCTTCCCCAAATGAAATCAATACGTATCTCCAAAGCGATGCCAATGAAAGTGCTAGTGTTAAGGCTCTGGCCAAGCTTGTTTTTTCAGAGGTTTAAAGTCAAGTGCCTGATACAGTCATCTGCAAGTCTGAGCAAGTGCATTTATTTTTTTTTCTCATTCTTGTTTAAACAGGGGTGGCGGGAAGGGAGGGTGGGATAAAGGGGGCCTCTGGGGCAGGTGGGGGAATCCTGCAGGCATTTTGTGCAGAGAGCGCTGTGGTTCCACTGCTCTGTGCACAAATGACCAGAAGAAAAGGTAAGGCTTTGTAGCAAAATGAGCAGGGCCTTTCTCCTGAACCCCATGCCACCTGCTGGATCACACATTCACAGGTTGGGCTGTCACAGAATTCTCAGAACCTAGGTGGGATGCCTACTCTGTGGCTCTGGAAGTTCTGCAACCAAGGCTGAGTTTACAGTTCTGTTTGGGCACCTATGGAGTCCCAACATAGAGGAGTTAGCACATGCCACCTGTGCTGGAAGAACTCTTAGGTGACAAGTGGAGAGCGCCTTAAAGTGGGCAGTTGTTTGCTGCCACTGCATCAGGTATGGCTGTGCATTGAATACTCTGGTTCAGGTCATTGCTTCCTGTGCTAATGGGGGTGCCTTCTCTGTAGTTAGACAAGGCCACCGTCAGCCCTGTCCATGCAAGGAGGGGAGACATGACTCAACCCAAGGGGAACTGTGGGGGCTCACTCATCCTTCCTAGTTTGACCTTGAGGACTCATAAAAGAAAAACCGGCTTTGCAAAACCCGGAACCACCCTCTGACAATAAACAAACACAAATAAATAGAAAGGAAATTTAATCCCATTGGAATCAGGGGAAGTAGCATTAGCACTTTTCTTCTTGGCCAAACATATTTTTTCTCTTTTACTCTATCAATTTTGTTTTCCTTTTGCCCAAACCCTATTCCTAGAAACGTTCACCCAGTTGCTTCCCCTCCCACAGCCCAAAGCTTCCCTGTCTTTTTCTTTTAAGACAAGTAAGTTAGAACGGTTGCAGTACAACTTCACAGGTGTGCAAATAGGAAGGCAACGTTTTCAAAGAAGATTCCATATGATGAGAACTCCTAATAGTCACTAAAAGCAAACAAAAATGCCAGTCTCATTTCCCTCATTTCTTAAAAGAAGAGAAGTAAATGAAAGGAGGAAGAAATAGATTTGCAATTAAAAGATGTGGCAAAAAAAAGAGAGCTGAACCGGTGCAATTTAGCCTTTAGGTGCAGCTTGCTCGGCGTCCACAAGAATGTGGAGTGGACTTGATTAGACTCCATTGTTTTCATCCTGAAAGTAGTCATCTCAGCTTGATTTTCAGTATTTTGAAAGCGATTCCTTTTTGCTTCTTCCAATGGTGCCCTTTTAGAGGCACACAGTCCTTCTAGTTGTTCCACACCACTGATTGGAGAAAGAAAGATTGTGAACCCTCTACTGTCCGTTCAGGGCTACATCCTACACTGTTGGCAGGTTTATAAGGAGAACAATAATAGCGATGATAAGTAATAATAGCTGCCCTTGTGTTAGTTAAAGGGAGCGTTTTTAATCATTCAACAAATTTTGTGACATGTAAAGTGCAGTTGTGAGGAATGTGTGGGTGTACGAAAATGTATCTGTCAAGTTCAGAGTCCTCTAGATTAAAAAAAAATGACTTATCAATGGTGCCGTTATAGCTGTGTCAGACAATGGGTGTGCCCATTCTCACAATTATCCTTAAAACAAATCTATGTTTAAATGCTTTAAAAATTTATCACACGATGCAAGAGTATAACTTTGTCAGCCTTCTAGAGTTCTTTTTTCTTTTCTTTCTTATTTTTTCCTTTAAAAATCAACAAAGACTTGATTTCTGTCAATAATTGTATTAAGGGTGAATATACTACCTGAATTTTGTGCATGTTACATTGTAGTTGTAACCTTTTCTAATTCAGGATGAATACGAGATGGTTGTGATTGTGCAGTGTATCAATAAAGTTTGAAGAAATTTGTAACTTTTGGGGGGCTGTTTATTAGGACATCTCTCGTGAGTATCCAGGAATGGAGAAAAGTGAAATAGGCTTTGCTTCTTTCTGTGTGTTTTAGGCTTTGGGGAGTAGATACAACCAGAAAATGGCATAGTCTCACTATTTCTCTCTCTCTCACTCTCTCTCTCTCTCTTTCAAACACACACACACACACACACATACACACACTAGAAGTCAGTCTAAGCACTTCTCATATTACACCTACTTATGAAATATCTGTGCCATTTACAAATAATATATAATGCAATTGCAACCATAAAGTCTAAATGATTTATTGACCTAGCCTAAAATGAAATGTTTCACAAAAAATAGTGATCAGTTACCTGCTCATTCTGGGTACTACTTAACATTTACTGTGACTTGATTCCACTGAATTAAGCACCACATTGACCAGTATAAGGATGACAAAATAGTGGCAATCTTTTACCTTGTTCCCTAAACATGCCTGCCACTGCATTAATTGTTCCCATAGTATCCATCTAGGTCATCCATGAAAAGGGAACTGAAAGACACGCTTATTTCCTCTGTCTGTTCTGCGATATTTTTCAATAAAATTCCAACTTCTCTACCTTAATCACACAGCCATCTGACTTTCTCAAGGAATGTATAGTAATCTCTTTCTTACAACTCAGCTCCTCTCTGACCATTTGTACATTAGCTAATCCTCCTAATTCTACTGGGAACTAGGTATGTGATCTTGAACTGGGCACTTGACCTTCCTAGTTTTGTTTTCTCATCTGCACCATTTGTGAACTGATAACACCCAGTGAGTTCTAGATCAAAATTACCCAGACCATTTTTACTTCTCCTTCAATCATGGGATTTTTCAAGACTACCCCTGAAGTGCTGAAGACCAGTGACTGATTAAGGAAAGGAATAAGAACAATAATAATAATAACAATAACAGCAGTAAAGACACCGACCAAAAATGGGAATCAGCAGAAAGGGGATTAAGAGTTTTCACCAGCCAAAAGTCTCTGCTAGAGTGATGGGGCCTGCTCATTGTTGGCTTCTGTGGCAGATAAGGGCTAATCCCTGACCCTTTATGACTCAGTCTACCCCAGAGACAGTGGACTACAGAAAACTTGGTAGATGAGATCCTGTTCTTTGTAAATGAAGGTACAGGAAATGGTGAGTACTGATGTAGAGTTTCACTTTTCTAAGGCAACACTCATTATGCAATCATTGATGAGGAAACGGATATCCAGTTCCTGCAAACTTCTTAATATATTTAGAACTCCCTTTTCTCCTATCCTTTTTCTTCCTTTAATTCATCTTTTCCCCAGTCACACCTGGCCCTCTCTTGGTCCTGTTCACACCACAACATTTATTTCCCCATCCATCTGCTCCCCGAATAGCTTAGACATTTATCGGTCCTTCGCTCCATCTGGCCACTCAGCTCCATCAATCATCGATGTCCCAATTTATTCCTCCATCAGCTAAGCACTCACCTAATCATTCCTATATTATTTCCCCATTTATCTAACCCTTATTCCAGCTATACACTCAAGTGCCTCCCTAATATGCCTGTTCCCTATCTATTTATTTAAGCCATCTATCCATTCTTCAGCTGTCAATCCATCCACCAAGCTTCCTCCAACTAAGCATTGGCAGATACACCTATTTACCAACCCACTTCAAGGTAATGAAAATCTTTGCTGTTATCTCTTTATTTTGCAAGGGAAGCTTTATCTAGTTATTCTTAAGCACAGCAGCTAAACAATCGGATATGTTTTTGTTATCTTCACCCAAAATACACCCTATTAAAAATGTACATAGAGAAATGCTTTAGGAAATACATTAGGGACATATTTGTTCCTATCAGTATGTATTACAGCAGCAAAGGATAAAGAATTGGGAATGGAGTGGAAACATCCAGATGAGATATGGATGTTTGACTTTCTAACACTAGGAATACAGTCAGGAATATGCATAACAAGTGTCCAAAGAAGCAGATAGCAGGCACTGCACATGGTCACTACCCATTCTTGTCTGTTTGATTTTTTTATTGAATGAGTGATTTATTTTGATAAAATTAGGGAATGGAACTAATTGGTACTGATCCCTATGATCAAATTAATAAAACACAAACTGTAAAGGTACAGATGATGCCACCTTCCTTTGTTCATCTGGTCACTAGGAAATCTGTTTTCTTACATTTTTTCCATTTATTTGTTTATTCATGCATCACATTAACGTTCCTTAAGGAAGTCATATCCAAGATGTGGAAACAACTGTATTAAAAAAATTACAGTTTAATATTACAAGTATTCCAAAAGAGATATGAGAAAATGACTGCAGTGGGAGCAAACACTAGCACATGATTAGGGAGCTTCCCCTAGGGATGAAATGCTTGGGTGTAGACAGCTAATCGAGGCAGTGATGAATATATTACTACAAAAATAAATGGGAGAAGGGCCTCCCTGGAGGCACAAGGGGTTAAGGTGCAGCACTATGAGTTTGATCCCTGGCCAGGGAGCTGACACACATGGCACAGCAGACCTCTCCTGTCTGGCCCGCTGCTCTCCTCAGCAGTGTATTTCAGTAGATCTGCCTGTTCTGCTCCTGGTGCATCCTGATGCATTCTGTCTCTGATGCATCCTCTCTCCCCACCCCCACACATGTGGTCTGTACTCAAGTTCTTGTATGCATAAGTAAATAAATCTTTAAAAAATAAATGGGATACATGGTATATGCAGTGTTCAAGTATTCATTGATGGAGTGAATATATATAAGTTGGATGAAAGGGTACCATGAAAAGAGCTAAAACCCTAACGGTCAATGAGCCAACTGCATTTGGTGATAAACCAACACAAGATCTCCTGGAGAGGGGCAGTAGCATCCAGAATGGCCAATGGTTAGAGTATAAGTTTTATTCCCACACAGGATTATTGAGTATATTACCTGTCACTGGATCTCAGATCTCTGTAAACCTTTCTGATGAGGGAGAGAAAATTCTGTTTGGGAATGTGGGCATGGTAGAGACTTGAATGATGAGAGGCAGAGGATTAGTGTTGGCTTGTTGAATAGTGTCCTGTAAACTGTGTATCTCCACCAGAAACTTACAGCAACTCTGAAATTTAGGATGAAATACCTGACTCACTTGCATTTAAGTATTTAACAAAATCTTATTTCTAAAGAAGAATATTTGCAAATTTTTTTGCTATGTCCTTTAAGATGTGATTCTATATTTCTACCTTAAATCTTCAAACCAAGTATTTTCTCTTCAGAAGAACAGTATGATATAGTTTGGGCTAAATTATTTTTAAATTCTGGCCTCACAAGTTATAAGTTATACTGATATAGACCCATTTCTCACCCTTTCTGGGCTTCAGTCTCACTCATCTCATGAGACAGCTATGAGAATTAGATATTGATAGGAAAGGGTATTTACCATAATATTAGCTACATATTATTTGCAAAAGAAGCTTTAGCTTTTTTTCTCTTGTTCTTCCCTCAGCCTTCCATCATTGTATTCACTTTCCTTAACTTCTTTAAGATAAGGTCTCAATGTTTTTGCTTCTTTAAAAAATAAAAAATCACATTTTTTCTTTGAAACCTAAAAAGGAGACACATTTCTGAGTCTTGGATTCTTCAATAACCCAGGCTTGGAGAGTGGGAAGAGTTTTGGTAGAACCCTGTGGTAATTAAAAAAGAAAATAAGATACATTAGAACTTAAATCTAATAAACATGCATTGAGTAATTCATATCTTACCAGTATTGAGGATGCAAACATAAGAGACAGACTTTCAAGTAAGCCCCTGTCCAGTGGAGGATTTGAAATGACAGCACAGTGTGGTAGATGTGGGTCAAGCATTAGAGGAGCACAGTGGCAGGCATATAACCAGTGCTCAAGGCCTCTGGAAGATGAGATGCCTGAGCTGAGTCTTAGGGGAACAGAAGACATAGCCAGAAAAAGGGAGGGAAGAGGAGCGAGTGAGTAATGACAAAGACTCACCCTCAATGAATGTAGAAGTATGAGGAGCATCATGAGGCCAACGAACTGCAGGTGTTGATTTTCTAAGTGGGTGAGGACAGAATGCCAGGAGACAGTGGGGAGAGGTAGGCAAGGACAGAATCTAAAAAAAATAAAACAAACTTTACAGAAAGGCTGAGATGCTAGAATTTTCCTAAAAGTAATAAGGGAGGAAAGGGGATAAAATCAGATGAGTCAGTAGATGGGATTTGCAGAATAGAAAGGTCACCAAAGCAAGGGGATGAATTAGTGGATATCAGTCAAACTGGCCAGGGAGAAACATGTTAGCAGGAAATTAAATTCAGGTGAGAAACAAGGAAGGGTACTAAGGAGGAACAGGCAAGTCGGTATGGTTTTTAGGAAGTAGGTCAAATGGGAAGGGCTCGAGTCATGGGGGGCTAGAGAATTTCATTAACTGCGTAGAAGACAGTACCATTCTATGATCCTGAACTTTGGAGGATGATGAGGTCACACCAGTTCCTGATGTACCCAGTTTCAAATATCCTCAGGGCCTCCAGGGGGAGAGGCTTAAGTACCATTGACACTCTCCTGAGTCATCTAATTATATCCCTCATCATTATCCAAGGGACGCCTGATTTCCTTCCTCTGCTCCATTCTAATTCCATAGGAGTGCTGCTAGTTCCTTGGATCATCTGCAATTCACTTCTCATCCTCCATTTCCTCTGTATCTTGATTTTGTCTTGAAAGGTGGTGTTTTTTTATTGCTTGCTGTGATGGAAGGGGAGAGAGCAATTCTCTGATGAGGCAAGCAGGAAGTAGCAGGTGATTTAAGGGAGGAATGGGGGAGAACGACACAGCTGTCCCACCATCCAGATGAGACTTGGCACCTCCTGTGTCTGGCACAAAGGACCAACCAGCTATTCACAGGGTAATGAGGGAATAGTTGGGCACCAATAGTGTTTGGACAGATTTCATTAAAACTTATCTGCTATGTTACAGAGAGGCAGGGTCTTTTTGTTTTTTTTTTTTTTTTTTTTCGCCATATATTTTGATGCTCACTTGCTTTTAAACAAATTTCAGAAAGGTTCTTGAGCTCATCAGAGATCTACTTCTCTCATTTTAATGACTTTAGAAAGACTACAGATAGATTTCCAGCCCTTTTCGATTTATCTCCCATAACTCCAGAGAGGTGCTTCTAAAGTTAGGGGAGACTACACCTCAGCCTGAAGCCATAGTACCCAACTCCATCTTATGACAGTGTGATTTTCCAGGTGGCCCTGTCAGCGCAAGTTGACATAGGTGTGAATTGGAACCCTGTGGAAGTGAGTCTATTATGAAGAAGTGAGTCCACATCCTGACTCCTCCCTGTACTAGTAATTCGACTGTGAGTTTATGGCATGATCTCTGGCAGCTTCTGTTTATTTACCTGCGATACAGAGTTGGTCACGACACTGACACTAGCGAGGTATTTAGGAGACCGTGCGATGCGGAGGTCGGTACAGCTCCTGGTCTATAGACACGTGACCCACAGAGGTGGTCACTGAGTTAATTTATTTCCTTCACCTTCTGCTCTGTCTCCTTTTTCCACCCCCACAGTTGCCGCATGTGATCTAGAAGGTATAGAGTATGTGAATGGGTCTGCTTAAATAGCACTTTGTCAGATTTGTTGTGGGGATCCCAAGCAATAAAATGTGTCCAGTGCCTTACAAAGTGTCCAATTCCTAGTGTGCAATGATATCTGCTTCCTTCTCTGCTTTTCCCTGGTCCTGGGAGCAGCCTTAGGAGAAGAAACAAACGCAAATGCAAAAGAGGGTGTCCCTAGCTCCCTGGTGCAGCCCCAGAGACGCTTTCTGGGTCACTGCCCCGAGGATGATGTGCCCAGTCGCTGGCCTGAAGCCGGCTTCTCATGTGCTGGTCTTATCCCTGCACGAATGATTTGCAGGATGGTTGCTCTGGTTACAAGACCATCTCGCTTCAGTTTCTGTCTCTTCTTTGGTAAAGGTATCAGGAGAATCAACTTATTAGAGAAATAGTCAGGGTGTGGTGGTGCGGTGCATTCAACCGAGGTCCCAGATATAAAGGCACGGGCTCTTCCCTTCACCAAGCAAAAGCTCCAGCTCCCTGCAGAGGCTGGCACCATGGGTACCCATATTCAGGATTCTCCCCATGTCATTGTCCTACTGTGAGTCATGGTGGCTGGATCGCCTTGTTAAAATGTGTCCCCTGTGGTGTCACTTCCCAGTGGAGTTACTTGCAGTGGCAGCTGCAGCCTCCTCCCCATCCTTAGCTCCAGGACCTTGTGACTGCTGAGGAAGAGGGTGAAACAAGAGGAGAAAGTGCCGGGGGCGTGGAGGGGGTGGTGGTGGGAGAGGTGTAAGGAGGACTGTCCTGTGGATGTAATTCTTGTCTTAGCACAGCAGAGTCCACGGGTGAATCTTCCATCTTAGCAGGCCCATGCCTTTGTGATGGCAGCAGTGTGGGTACCAGGAGAGGATGCAGGCAGCAGGGGAGCAGAGCAAGAGTCCAGAGCTGTTAACATGTGTGTGCTCGTTGAAATCACATCTGGAGCAAGGTGCTTTCACATATGTTGACCGTCAATATTTAGAACAACGTCAGCAACCAGGTGTGGTCCTCAGGTCCTCGCTGCTGTCAGAGGCCAGCGCTAGAGAAGAGCTGGGTTGGCAATCGGACAGCCTGCCTGGAACATATGCACGCTCTGCAGTTCAACACCAAACTGCCCCTGGCCTCCAGGTTGCCCTCTCTCCCCTGCACACTGGGATGTATTGACCAGACAAAATTAGTTCAGTCTATCCTAAGTCTGCCTTGTTTGTGAGCTTCCAGAAAGGCATGTTTGGGGGTTTCATCCATTGGAAGAAAGTCCATAAGAAATCTCCTGGCTACAAGAATTAGGGGTAAAAAATACTATGCTCTTCAGCCCTAACCCTTTCTACTTTCCCCTGGAAGACCAAGCTTCCAGAATGTGGGTTAATGGGTCTGACAGCTTCAGGGAAGCTAAGGGAAGAGACAGGGAACTTTGGATCCTACAAGGAACTGAGGAGAGGAAGGAACTTGATTCCAGCCTCTAAATACAGTGTCATGTAAATAAGAGGGTATAGTTTTTCTTTGTTTTCTAATTTGGACAAAATAAGTGGAATCAACAAAAATCACAGGCTAGGAAAATAAGCTGTGGACAATGCAATGTAAAATCTATTCAGTCAAATATGACTCCATTCAGGCAAATAGGAAGTACTGCCTTTAAACAAACGTAAATGTCTATGTAAAACATCTGTGTATGTGTGTTCCCATCTGTCCTCTGTCCTCTGCCACCTCCCATAGCTAACACAGTGACAGCAGGTAGTTAACATGTTTGCTGTTTCCCAAATACCTACAATGGGGCCTGGCACGTGGGAAAGCTCAGTATCTACTGACTGATGAATTCATGCTTTTGAGCTGAAGGAAAACATGGTCAGAATGTCCGTGGAGCAGAGGCTTGAAGGCAAATTCGCTGGACAGTGAAGGGGAGAAACCTCACCAGAGGGCAGGACAGAAGGGAAAGGGGAGCTCTCGGGGACTGTCTGTGATCATGAGGGTCCACTTAGGAGGTGGTCGTGGTTTGGACATGGTTCTGCAGACATGAAAAGTACTGGGCTGGAGGGCCCACTGTGTTTGCTTCTTTGCTTCTTTGTCTAAAGAGAATGGACCTGGAAGCACAGGTAGTCTCTCCCAATCAAGCTTTCCGTCTGCTTGTTCTGTTGTTTCTCTTTAATAGTGATAGCGATCTTGCCTTTTCATGGCTTTGTGTTCTAGGAAGTGCAGGTGTCGTCGCCCATGTTTTCCAGACAGTCTGCCGCACAGAGGTCAATGACGTGGGTCTTACAGCTACTTGGCACTGATGAGAACTAACAGCCCTGAATGAGAGCCCTTCTCTGTCTTCTTTCCTTCCTGACCTGCTTCTTCTCTCCCTCTAGAACCACAGAGTCCTTGCCCCCTGCCTCCTTCTCTGGAAAAGTCAAATGTCCTCAATATGTCTTCCTCTTGCTCACCAGCAAGTCCGTAGCCCCCAGTAGGGCAACCTCTACCCACCCTTGATCCCATCGAGTTTATACTGCACCTAAGGGCCAGCAAGGACTCCAAGCTATCTCATGAGCTATCATGAAAAAAGACAAAAAAGGGTCACACAGTGAGGAGGTGGGTTAAATCCAGGCCTTCAGGCCAGTGGATTCCCAGTATCCATGAGACCCCTCTTCATAGCATCCACTGTGCCAGCACCAAATTTAGTCTGAATAAAAAACTGAGTGAGGGCCTCCCTGGTGGAATACGGATTAAAGTCTCGGCACTATCAAGCTGTCAGTAGCCACTGCTGCATGATTTCAATCCCCGGCCAGGGAGCTGACCCACATGGAGCAGCAGACCTCTCCTGTCTCACCCTCTGCTCCCCTCAGTTGAGTATTTCAAAATATCTGCCTGTTCTGCTCCCTACTCTGTCTCTGGTGAATCCTTTCACCTCCTGCACCACTAGCCTGTACCCCAGTACTTGTATGCAGAAATAAGTAAAAAATAAATCTTAAAAAAATGGCTTAGTGACATTCAGTGTGGTCCCTCCCTGTGTCCCAGGAGTATGAGACAGAATTAGGAGGCCAACTCACATTCACACACACACACATACACACACACTTATTCAGGCGACTATAAACATTAAATGGTGAGGAGCTGTCCCTAGAGGTCACATCCCACTGGGAGAGGCTTTGGAGGGTGATTAAATCAGAGATAATTTTAGAGGTGTCAACGCCTCCTTTTCCTGTACACAGGCTTTCCCGCCCAGTCAAGATCAGAGAGGTTACCTTAAGGAGTGAAGTTGAGATAGAAGCCAGTTCCCTCTCACTCTGTGCACCACCACCCCTCCCCCACCCCAGTCTTGCCTGTGGCCCCAGAGGTCCCTGTCTTTCCTCATAAACAGTAAACAACACTAGAGAAGGGAGGCAGGTCCAGACACAGGCCCGGGGCAGGGGCCCCAGCTGCCTCATCCTCAACGCCCATCAGCAACCAGCGCCACAGCAATCAATTTGGCTTTTTTGATGAAGACAAAACCATAGAGGAAAACCATTAGAAGAGGTAATAAAGGCCCTTCTTGTACAGTTAATAGAGAGCCTCCTGGATGGAACAAGCCCAGCTGTTGCTGCTGAAAATTTACTTCTGTTTTCAAGTTCAAATAGAGACTAAAACATTATCTTCACGGGAATTGATTTTACGTCTCCCAAACACATATGCCACCTTAATTGTGATTTGTGTGATAGTTCAGCTGCTGAAAGCTTTCGTTTATCTCTACCTGGTTAAACAACTTTAAATAATAACAAGTCAATATATCTGTCTATTGACCAGGCTTCTTCTTACATCCTCAGAGCTTCCTGCCAAAGAAGAAAAAGGAGGTTAACCCTTCAGCATCCCTTTTTCTTGTGCATCCTTTCCTGCAGCTCGATTTTAATGGGGAGGCAGAATAACTTGAGAAATGACATGAATAGAGACAGGCAGGATCTTCTCTGATGTATTTTCTCCTGCAAAGTCTGTGGGGTTTTTTTTTGTTTCTTTGTTTTGTTTTAGCTCCACTATATTCCTTACAGGACAAAAACGTCTGAATTTTGTCAAATTCTTCTGCATTCCATTTCCTCATTCATTTTTGTTATAGAAACTTTGTTTTTGGGCTGAGCTTGAGAAAAGGATTATTTAAGACGGCAGTTTGTTTTGGGAGAGCCACATAAAAATCAGCGGGCTCTCTTCAGTGTTTCTTATAAGACATGCTTTTTTTCATAGGCGGGCTTTATGCTCTATAAAGTGGGGTGGGAGACAGGACACAGGTTAAATGGACTCTTTTTTTTTTTTCCATGTGAACCTAACCTCTCTATGGTTTTTATTTTATTTTTAAAGATTTATTTATGCATATAAGAGCTGGGGTACAGGCCAGAGTCGTGGGAGGTGAGAGGATTCACCCAGACAGAGTAGGGAGCAGAACAGGCAGATCAACTGAAACACACTGCTGATGGGAGCAGTGAACAAGACAGGAGAGGTCTGCTGCGCCATGTGGGTCACCTCCCTGACTGGAGATCGAACTTGTGCTCCAGTAGCTGTGAATAGCTTCATAGTGATGAGACTTAACCCCTTGTGCCCACTAGGGAGGTCCCCTCTTTATGGTTTTTAGGGTGAGAATTTTGGTGGTCATGGTGGCAGTCAGGTTGTTTGGGGTGTGTTGTTGGGAGATGAGACAGATTGTTTACCAGCCTATTGGAAATCAAGAATGGAGCAGGTCCAGAACTTTAGTTTGGCTAGTTAGTACCAAGTCTCTAAGGATCTATGAGAGAGAATGTAGCCTCCAAGTGACTGTCCCGTGGGGTCCATGCCTTTGTGAACTTGGTGTCAAGTGCACAATCTTCGGTGTCAAGGGTAAGTAATCCAGATAAGGCAGGGAGCCATCTCCTCAGGCTGCCCCAATATTTAACCAGATTGCAAGGAGAGGGGCTGCCTGAGCCCCCTGCTCTCGGTGTGACCACTTACTGTCCCTGAGCGCCTCTCTTCTGTGCTGGCTTTGCTTCAGCATCACAAGCAAATCCTGTGCAAGTACAGGAGAAAGTGGTTACGTGCATCTGGCCACTTGGGTAAAATCTGCCTGGTGTTAGCACAGCGTGAGGCACAGAGGCGGCAACATACATTTCATACTGCTGGGAAACTGTGTTGGGATGAACTCGAGAAAAGGGTTATTAAAGATGGCAGTTTGTTTTGGGAGGCAGGTAAATCAAACAGAACACAACATCCTCACTTGGATGGTCATGGAGATGGAGGTAAGGGAGATTGTGGCATCAGGTGCTGAATTCAGCATTAATTCACAAAGATTTTTTTCAAGTTTCCACAAGCTCTATTTTAGAGATTTATTTTCCAGTTGGTATCATTCCAGGGCTGACCTCGATTTCAAATGCACTCCTTCTGTCATGGTGCCATTTTCTTTTCTCCTTCCCACATGCCCAATGGACAGAGTGAATAATAATATAATGTAAACGATAATACTTGAGACTGGAGATGGGGTGGAATCCTGAGTTTCTGACTAAGATGCACTTCTCTTGGGTTTGTGTTCTCTTGATGAAGGACAGGGCTGACTCTTTCATTTGTCGTGCCTTTTTTTTCCTCAAGGGCTTGTGCTGTATGTTAATTAGCCATGTATCATCAGCCATGATTGACTGACTGACTGACTGAATGAACCTTTTTATTAATTTTTTTTATTCCATTGCCTGCCTTACTGCATGTATGAACTCCTTAACATTGGCATTGAAGTGATATTTGTACCAAAATTTTCTAGCAGTTGCCATGAAATGACCCTGTGTGGCCCGTCCTAATGGCCCCCTGTGTCTATTTTGCTTATTCTGTCTACACATACTTGTTGAAGTCTCCATGTGTTGGCAGAGACAACGTTACCACAATAAAAGATGGCCATTTCATCTTCCAAACACTATCAAATCAACTCTTGTCTTTGTTTTTTACTTTCTGTTTTTTTCCAGTCCGTGTTCTCATACATGGGTAATATTCCAGAGACGCAAGCATAACAAAGATAAATTTCTATCACAATTACTAAGATGCAAGTGGGTATCTTCTCCAGGTGATTAGTTCAGCAGAGGGTGGGGTTGGAGGTGGTGTGTGTGTCAGTACTTCACCCAGCCTGTAATCACCACTACATAAATATATGCCCATTGAGTTAAAGGCACAAAAGCACTGCTCACTTCTGGACAGGAGGTGAATATGACTGCATAGACTCTAAGGCTGCAGCCAGAGAAACCTCAGTACACATCACCTTCATTTTCTAATTTAAACTGTTGAACCCATTAAACCACCCAAATCCTTTATGATTGATTCCGAGGAAAAGGAGAGAATGAGGAGCAATGGAGGAGAAGAAGTGGGCAGACATCACTGCTGTCCTCTGCAGGGCTGAGAGAATCCCACAGGGGCACATTTGACAAGGGTCAGCTCCACTATGACTCATTGCTTATTTAGCAGAGAAACTGAAGTGTGGGGTGGGGAGATGTCTAATAAAACAAAGACAGGCAAAAATACTGACATCTAAAGCTAGGTTTTCAGCTCCTAGTCCAGGGCTCTTTCATCTCCCCCACACTGCCCTCACCAGGCCCTGCTTCTGTCCACAGCAATCTTGAAGGAACCCCTTGAGGTCAGGGAGAGCTCGCCCCAGGGCCTGCGTCTGTCACTGAGGGGCAAGGGTGCTGTGTGGGGTGAGAAGGGAAGAGCGCATGCTGGACCCAAGACCAGTGATTGCTTATTCAGACTGAAAGCACTTTCTCCAGATTTGAGTTCTGGGGGAGTGAGCTTAGAATTGCACGCTCTGGGTGAGGCCTCCGACGGCTGCAGTACCACCCCCATTGCCCCTTTAGCTGCTCAGTTCTTCCTTTGTGCACAGGGGGGCGCTAGCAATACACCGGTGGCAGCCCTAGCCCAACCTCCTGCTCTGCAGCTGCTGGGGAAGGACTTAATTACACCCACTTTCAAGTGAGCATAGCTTGCTCTTCAGCGAGCCGGTTCTGCATTGCAGACCTGCTGGCTGTGCTGCCTCAAATGTCGCCTCCTCAGGGAGCCTGGCCTTCTCTGATTAACCCCACTTACCCAGGATCATTCTTAATCTCTGTGTCTCCCCAGCGTGCTGGTCAGTTGGCCATTTACCTTGACATTGAACATGCTGCATTGAGAAGGATCCCTAGGTATTTCTATTTTCTTTTCTCTTAGACTCCCTTTGTGCACAGGCACCGCACACAGGACAGCCCAGAGAGAGACAGCGCTTTCGGTGTGAATATAAGAAAGTTTGGGGGGGAAGCATGCTGACATTGTGGAGTCACAAAACAGGTATTCAAATTCAACCCCTTCCCATTGCCCCAAGACCTTTTACCTTTCTGAACCTCAGTTTCCTTATCTGTGGGTAAAAATAACCACAGGTGTGTCCCAGGTTTCTTTTGAGAATTAATGAATGAAAATGACGTGTGAGCACTGGCAAGGTGCCAGGACATAGATGGCCTTTTATAACTGGTGTCCACAGCCAAGTGATGTCAGAACCACTCCCTCACACTTACCTGAGAGCATGAGGCTCTATGCCATTTATTATAACTAGCCCTGTTCGGGGCACCAGGTCTAAGATTCAGTTCCTGCTCTCAGGGAGCCCAGTGGGGGCAACTGGCATGGGGTAGGCAATGTTGGCAGGTTGGGACGCTAGGACAACACACAGGGAAGGTTTATCCCTCTGGGAATAGGGAGCTCAGGGCTCAGATCTGAGACGGTGGAGAATCACAACAAGGAAGTGTGGCCATAATCTGTCGTCCCATCCCAACCCTGAGAGCCCCCACAGCTCCAGCAATGGAAGGAAGACAAACTAAGGTTTGACTTCTCTCTCTTTCTGGCCCAGTACAGTAGGGTGTCCCTGAGCTGTGAGTGTATTTGACACAGTATTGCCACAGGGACCTGCTCAGAATATCCTTGGAAATAAAAATGTGTTGCCTTCCTTTCCCTCTCCTCAGGCTGACCTGAGCGTCTCCTTAGATTTTCCCATCACAGCACCGCCCCCCGCCCAAGTTTCTTCTGAACTCACACACACTCCAAGCAAATGTTTTCACTTCTGTCCTGAGAATGGGGGAGCACAAAGAAGGCAATGGGGAACACTTTGCTGAAGATATTCACATGGAAATCTGTAGATGACCTTGTGTTTGCTCTTTCTGGGCTTATTTGCATTTTTAAAAGATGAGCTCTGCTAACCTCTGCCTCTACAAGGAGCAGAATATATTCACAGGTCATGCTGATGACTGGACGTGTGGGACTTTCCATCACCCTCTGGATTAAAGTCCTAGACCACCGACTCTCCACATTTTTCTCAGTGACAGAAGAAAGTAGATCAGTTGCTTGAATTCTCACATCTAAAAGGCTAGACTTGTGTTTATGTCAAATCTTAAGAAACTTGAAAGCAGTCATGGGAAAATTTCTGTCTTTTCTCTGACGTGCTTTGTCTTCAGGGAACAATCTTGTTGTGCTCACTTTTGAAGAGAAAACAGTACTCAGATTCTGGCATGACCTGAGTGACCTCTAATAATTTTATTTTGACCTTAATGAATGTTTTAGCTTATGATACTCTATGCATCCCCACCCATCTTTTTATATGATCCCTGTAGGTCAGGTGCCTTTTCCCCCTCCCCAATTTTAGGAAATATACCCTTCCTGCAGAAAATGCCTCCATTTATTTTGAATGACTTTCGTTGACCTTTGGTTGACCCCTGTGAACTTGAAAATGAATGTATTGATCTCCCTTCTGACCTCACTCTCAAGATCCACATATTCTTTAGCCTCTGGAATTAGAGAAGGAGAACAGGCCATAACAAGTTTATAGTGCTGCCCCATTAGTCATTCACAGCTATTATTAACTATTTTAATTCCAAAGTAAACACTTTTCCCTAGAAGCAAAAGAAATATGAAGAATATCATCTCCCTCGAACAGAATCTTCTCCATAATATTCTCCATGAAAGAGAATCATTTCCAAGCTATCATCTCTCTGATGTGCATTCCCAGTTGTGACTTGATTGATCTTTTTTTTCTGCTTCTTCTAGATAAATTGCTCTCCTGGTCTTGGAATACACTCTCTGTTGTGATTCCTGCTCTTTCTTCTAACAGTGTTACTTTGGAATGCTGGGAGAAAAGGGGCAACTTCTTTTTTTGTTTAATATTTAGCATTGCCATCTCCAGAAGGTTAAGAAATGGTCCCCCTAAACCATAGCCATACCTAATAGCAGGAATCCATGAATCTGCCCTTATATAACAAAACATCACAGAACAACAACAGGGACAAGCCTTTGCAGATCTGATTAAGTTAGCTTGAGGATCTTGAGAAGAGGATGCTATTCTGGATTTTCCATTTAGAATCTAAATGCCATCACATGTATATTAAAGAGAGGCAGAGGGAGATTAGACATGTACAGAGAAGACAATATGAAGCTTGAGAGATTTGAAGATGCTTGCTGTAAAGAGTATAGGGCTGTGGCTATAAGCCAAGGAATACCAACGGTACCAGTAGCTGGAAGAGACAAGGAAAACGTCTCTCCCAGAGTCTCTGAAGGAGCTTGCTCCAACTGACACTTTGATTTTGGCTCAGTGATATTATCTCTGACATCTTCTGTAAGATTGTAAGAGAGTAAATATGTGTTATTTTAAGTGGCCAACTTTGTGATAATTTGTTATAACAATCACAGTAAAATAAACACACCATTTGCTTCTCCTTTTCAGACAGTCAGACATTTCCCCAATACCACCTGCCACTGAGGAGTCTAACCACTCCCCACACGATATACCCCACTTTCACCTCCGCCACGATCATCATTGTGGACCTCTGAGGCTTTGGCATATTAAGAACCTCAAGCTTAAGATGGTATCGTAGGATTTTTTAATGTGATTTCCTGTCCAGAGTGTGGTGAATTATGGCAAGACATCTTTCAGTTCAAACACATAAAAACACCACATGAAATATTTTTAAGAGAAATATTCCAAGCCTGGAAATCAAGAATGACTAACTGCATTTCTAGAGACAAGGATAGAACATGTGGTGGGAAGAAGAGGTTGTGGTTGCAGATCTGTGAGAGACAGTAGACAGGACACACGCTGCAGGGACTGAGGCAGGGACATCCGTCATCAGTCCTATGTGCACAGGCGGTTGAAATACACTCCCTGGATAAGGATAGGGGCCCTCAAAATGTGCTTAGAAAAAACATTCCCTGACCTGAAGAAAGCAAGGAAGTAATACATCCATCTAGACCACGGGGAGAAATTAATTCAGCTGCAAGAAATCAGAGGCCCAAATCTGAATTGCACTAGGAATGTAAGACCTAAACTTTTTATTTAAATAAAATTGGTCTGGAACCTTCATTAGTAACAGTTTGATAGAGACAAGTAGGAAACTACCTCTTATGGATGCTCTCATGGTCCATGGAACACACAGCCAGAAGAAAATGTCTGGAAAAGTGAGTTCATAACTGAAATAGTAAACTGTATATAAAAATCCAACATCACACTATTTAAAAAATGCAACAATTAGGATAAACCACATTATTTAAAAAGTGCGACATTCAGGATAAATATCTAATGTAGTAGGACATTAGAAACACAATTTTAAAAAGTGGTTTAAAGAAATTAATAAACCTAAAAATGAATGCACATGTTAATATTAACGGCAGAGAACTATGAAATCATTCCACATGGTCCTTTACCCAGCCAACAGATACTGAATGCTAACTGTGAAGTGAATACTCTTTAAGTGCTAGGATACAAAGATGCCTAAAATGTTATCCCAACCCTCTTGGAATTCCTCTTCTGGAGGGAAAGACACATAACATTCAAATAAATATGGGATGAGTTGTTAGTAATAAGTGTTATTTTGATAAGTATTATGAAGAAGCATAAAATAGCCTAAAGTAGGCAGACTGTGTAGAGTTGTAAAGGAATATTGTGAAGGAAGTAGGTATAACTATTTTAGAAATGAGGATTTTAAGCAGTTGGAATAGCAGGTGCAAGGCTCTGACTATTGCATGCTTGAGTCTTGGACAAATAGCAAAGAAGTCAAGCTAGATCATGGACATTTGTGAATCAAGGACAGCATTGTGGGGCCTCCCTGATAGCACAGTGGTTTAAGCAACACACTATGAAGCAAACTGCAGTCACTGCAGCATGAGTTCGATCCCTGCTGCCGGCCAGGGAGGGGACCCACATGGCACAGCAGACCTCTCCTGCTGTGCCCGCTGCTCCCCTCAGCAGCGTGTTTCGGTCAGTCTGCCTGTTCTGCTCCCCACTCTGTCTCTGGTGAATCCTCTCACCTCCCTGGACTCTGGCCTGTACCCCAGCTCTTGTATGCATAAATAAATAAGTCTTTAAAAAAAAAGGATAACATTGTGATTGACTGGAGTCACATTTGAAAGTGATATTGCCCACTGTCATGTGAAGGTTGGGTTATAAGATGGAAGAGAGAATGAATGGAGACCTGTTCGGAAATGTTGCAGTCATCTTGACTGGACCTTTTAGTGGCGTCTTTTAGATGCTATCAGTGGAGATCATGAAAAACATTTAGAGCTCAGATTTAATTTGAAGAGAACATGATCCTGTTTCCAGATGTGCTGATAGTAAAGTGTGACAGAGACAGAGTAAGAAATGTTGCTTTCTAGGTATCCCTTCTGGACAACATGAAAGAGGTGATGATTGTGCAGGATGTGTGTGTTGGTGGGTGTGCCTGATACGCTTCTCTTGGACATTCATAGGAGTCTCTGTTTGTCTATCTGTTCACATGAGAAGTCCCAAATAACACAGTGGCAGTTTCAGCTTCTACATCAGTGGGACATTGAAAACCTCCCCTGGTGGCATTTTCTACATCCTGCAAACTGGGACTTCTACCTCAGCATAGCTCAAGGTTGAGGAGACAGGAAGCAGATGTCCTGCTACTGACCAATTGGTTGTGATAGTTTTCTGAACCCAGATGTCCTAGCTTTTGGAAAAACATACACATGCTTTGGTAGTTGATTTAACACACATGCCACAACCTACAAGACAGAGGCCATATTGCTGGTTGTTCACCTGGGAATTCAACAAGCAGTTATCCCACTGTCCTTTCAGTGGACCACTTCTGGGTGATGGGATAGAGAAGAGAAATGATTCTTGTGGTCATGAGACCACTGTCAAATTTCCTTGCTGTTAAGTGTGTCCTTTGATATGAGGTACTACAGTAGGATCATATGCCTCTGGATGAGGTTTTCTGTATTGATTCTTTTAATGCTCCTTTAGGATGAGAACAGTTCCATGGACCCTGTTTTTGTCAAATGGTGAGGAAGTACTCCAGTGAGTAGGAGCACATGTCTGTGCTCTGTCAAAGATATTTGCTAGATAGGTCTTGATGTATACAGGTTTATATTGTAGGGCCCACTTGTAGCCACCATCTTGGCCACCAATCAGGATAGCAGAGGAAGGAGGGTCACTGACATCCATTGGTGAAATCATCTCCCCACCTGGGTACTAAGCAGCTACTCTACTGTGCATGTTCTCTACTGGGCATTGGGATGATGCAAAGAAGATTTCAACATGTTGTCTCACTCTCAGAGTTTTATTCACATAATTCTTCACAAGATTTCCTTCCCTCTATTATACTCTTATCCCTGGAGGTCTCTGATGAATCTGTCGACTTTTTCTATCAAAAATCAGTCTATGTATTTTTTATGGCCACCTATCTCACCTCCAAAATAGTTGATGAGCTCTACTGAAAAGGATTTACTTTTATTACTGTCCATCATACATTTAAGACTATGAGGCAATGGTTTATTTCCTTTTTGTGCTAACATTTTGTATTGACACATCTGAGAATCCGGTCATATCTCTTTTCTCTGCTGTTAATTGTTCGTAGAATGTTCCTTTCATAGCACAATAAAATTATAAGTATGGGTTGAAGAAATGAAGATAGGATATGAAATGCAGACAATACCTGTGCCTATAACACAGTTTTCCTTCTTGGATCTATTTGATCTTGGTTCACAATGTACCGTTTTCAGTCCATGATGGATTTCGGATCATTCTGCCCAATTGAACAGTTTGGTAGGTGTAATAGATTACATTATTGTTCAAATATATTTACTCTCCCACTCCACCTCTAAGGTAGAATTATACTTTCCAATTCCATTGCTGTTGTCTCGGTCGTGCGATTTTCTTTGACATTAGTGTGGGTGGAATGTAGTGTCCTGCTCCTTGACTTTAGGTTAGGATTGTGAGTTTCTTTGGTCAGTGGAATATTAGCAGATATAACTCAAGCAGAACTTAAGACGTATCTCCTCATTTGGGCTTGCCCTTTGCTCCTCTGTCATTGCAGGCTATAGTCATTTGGTTTTCTGTGATCAAGTGCTCAATCTCTTCTATGTCCCAGTATCTCACTAGAGACTGTTTTCCAAGTAGAAAGTAGTTCTACAGTGGAGATGTCATCACTTTGTATAAGAACTGCAGTTGTCTTCTCTGTAACTTCTATCAAAGTTTTCCAGAAATCTCATATAGCACCCTTATCCACCACAGGCCTTCCAGCACCTGAATTATATGGCCCCAGGGACAGAACAGCAGGTACTGCAATATGAACCTACTGCAATCCCTTTTATGGATGGCTCAATAAATACTCTAAAGCAATATTCCCAAGTGAAGTATGTTTTACCTCCAAAATCCATAGGACAACTAAGAGCTACGCTTCTTGTTTAGTGGAAGGAGGTATAAAGTGCAGTAAGTTATACTTTATAATGTCACAGCTGACCCCTGACCACAGTACAACTAAAATCTTCATTGACAGGTCATGTTTCTGGATTCTGTAATTTTTAAATTTCTTATTCTGGTTGATATATATGCTTGCATATATGTACAGTCCTACATTACAATTAATAATATATTAATGGACAAATAAAGCATATACATATTCTATGCTACAGATAAAATATATACATACATATATCTACCTATATCTTTGTCTACCTATCTCTATATTTCTATCTATCATTTATCTGTCTTGTTTAGGCATTTAGAGCTGGTCTATGAATTATTTATCAATCCAGGAGATAAATTAACAAGCTTAGAAGATAATTAGTGCAGGAAGTGAGAGTGATTAGATAACTTTATATATAATTTTGACATTTCCACAATACCCAAGATTTTGAATATGTGTTTTAAAACAATATTGGTATGTGAATGATTAGACATTAAAATTAAAGAAAATAAACAAAAACTTTAAAAAAACTGAACTTTGCCACAGACAATATGAGAAACATTTTTCCAGGACTCTGTGTCACTCCCTGCCACCAGCTTGATGGCCCACAGAATGTCAAGACAATGTTGTCTCGGTGGATCATTCTATGATGTCAAGCATGCTACTAACACACTCTAAAGCTGAACATTAAGGTATACCATGAAAATGAAATAATTTCTATCTTTATTATCCTCAGTTAAGGTAAAAACTAATAGCATTTTCCAAACTACTAGCCGCAAACCAAGTAACAGAATTTGGGCCGATCTTCTCAGTAAAGATGAGTCACCTGAAACTGAAACAGGACAAACCTAGGGCAATGGATTTACCCAGTTGGTGGTCCTCACCTGTGAGCTTCGACTGCTGGACACAACCCCAAAGTGGACATATGGGGAGAAACAACAGTCAGAGAACAGGATTTATTTATTCAGTGTGGGAGGCAGGAGAGGGTGATAGCCAGAGGAAGTTACCCTTCTTCTTTATCAGTGATTTAACTGCCAACAATTTAACTACCAAAAAGCCCAATGCCTTAACTCTCCAAAGCCCTGGCAATTTAATTGGCCAAAAGCTCTGCTCTGCCCAACAGTCCCCGCTCTCTGAGGTGAAGTTTGATAAAAGCTCCTCCTTCTGCCATCAAAGTCAACCATCATTGTCACTCACTGGCTTGGAGGTTGCTGCTCTTCTTACAAAACAACAGCTATTATGTAGATTACCATCCTTTAAGCTGTCTTGCATCCACAACCATCTGCCATGATCCTCTTTGTAAGGGTCAGACATGCAAATTAAAGGGGATATCATTCTTGCATCTTTTAATGTCTTTCATTGTGCACTAGATACATACATTTTCTCAAGGAATACAGTATTTCTTCCTGGCCATGGGGAGAAGAAGAATGATGGGGAAATCATTTTAGTAGTTTCCACTTATTCGTGCCTACCATAATATCCATAGACAAGGAAACAAAAGCAAAAGTTATGTTAGATACTCAAAATATCTATCCCCCATTTTACATTTGGGATTCAGGATAATAACCACAGGATGACTCAGTGAAAACAAGACTGAGAAAACCTCAGGCCAAATTTATTTATCAACTGATTCTCACAAGTTCCCCCTCTACTGATGCGGTCCCTGTTGGTGTTTTTCACCCCATGGTTTTCATGAAGTTCAGACTCAATAGCTAATAATTCTACAAGGATACATTTCCCCCACTGGAATTGAGGCCTTTTTAAGTCTTTTTGGGAAAGAATTAGAAAACTATTTACTACAAATACTTATAATGGAGTGTCAGAGCAGTTTGTAATGGGAACATTGCCTCCTCTTCAATAAGTGGGTTCTGATTCTGTGAACTAACTCACATATGATAACTAGTTAAACGAGTGTGGTTTATTATTTTCTCAGTTAACACCAATCTGCTACTTGCAGGGTCTCTGTTTTATTTTTTTTCCTGATTACATAAACCAAGTTATACCCTAGTCTGCCCTTTAGACTTGACCTTTGCACATCAATATCTATTACCTATAGCCATATGTTTGTTCTTGTGGTTAAGGCAATATTTCTGCCAATTACAGAATTTACATTCACCATGCTTGTGATTATTCCTTATTGCCATGTGGTTTCTGCCATTTCATGATCCAGTTATGGTATTGACATGAAAAAGGTCAGTTCAAAGGTTCACAAATAAATTTATGAAACACTTCAGAAGATAGCTATTATTTAGCTTCTCACCAATTCCCTTGTATCCATCATCAAAGCATTTCTTACTGCCCTACCAAAGCAAGAATCCTCCTGAAAAGTGTTGTCAGGTGGTAGAATCCAAGGCGATATTTAATAAATTCACCCTAACATCCTCATCTCCCCAAGTCTCCTTATTCCTTCTTTGAAACTGACAGCTACTTAATTTAGTGCAGGCCATTGTTGAGCCAAGGTTTTCAGCTAATTATTTTAGGATTTATTCCAGAAATCCTTGGCATAATTCAATTCCTGAAATGTTGAAGGGTGACCCCAGGATAGTTAATTCTCCACTACCCAGCAGTATAGTTCATCCCAATCTTGTTTCACTTCCTCAAACATCTTCTCCCAAGTGTATTCTCCAGGTTCCAACTGTTCACATTGCCAGGCCCTGATGTTATTTAAGTAGTTTACGTCTTCCTAGAGAATATATTGTCCCTTCCTTTTCCTTAGTTTTTGCTTAGATTTGATTCTGATTATCACTATGGACAAGGCAAAGAGGACGGGTCTTAGAGTGAATAAAATTTGAGTAAACTCATCTTGTGGGTAAAATCTTGTGAATCATACCCTTTAGATGAGATTATTGTTACATGTTTTCCCAGTAAATGGAGGATATGTCTTCTGTCAAGAATTAAGGAACCATTTTTCTCTCGAGAGTTTTCCTGCAAAGAATGTTCGAGCACTTGTGAGCTCAACATTTTTAGATCCATGCAAAAAAAAAAAAAAAATGACATCAAATCTTGTCACTAGATCCTGGCTTTTCATTGTTAAGAGTCTGAAATCGATTGCAGCAAACTTCTGTGGGTACACATTTAGTCTTCTTCATATCTCTGTTATGTAATGCTCAGATCTTGAGTCCAATTTTCAACTTAGTTAACTCTGAAATAATATAACGTAAGCATCTCCTTGGAAAGTTATCAGAAAGGCCCTATAGTTTCAAGACTTTAATAATCTAAATTGATAAATAGCTATCTTTGTCCTGTTATTTCTTCATAATCATTCACCTATTCCATAAGCCTATGATGTACATGGTACTCATGTATTTTTAGGAAATAAATATTTAAGCTAAAACTACACAACTAATTTTAAGTTTTATGATATTGACAAAAATGGAAAAATGACTATACAAATTATAAGTATATGTAATGTATAAATTCAGAAGCATTATTCTTAAGCTATAGAAAATAATATTATATAAAATTATATTATGACCATGAAGTTTTATATCATCTATGCAAACATATTTAGTGTGTGATAAACCTGCACTATATCACATGAATAAAAGGAAAATACTGTGATCATTTAAGTGGATCTCAAATCTAGAATACTTCTTGAGATCTTGCTTTCTCTCAAAAGTCATATCCAATTCAACAGCTATCCCATAATTCAATCACTTCTTTCTCACATTCTCCACTGCTTTGAAACTTGTCTGAGGATTTCCTCCTACCTGGAAAGTTGTGTCCTCAACTATGTGCAAGATGAACTCCTTCAAGTCTTTCCTCAAATGTCACCTCATTAAAGTTGACCCTGATATTTACATTTGCAATTGCATCCTGTGCCCTTTGCAGCCTAAGCAATCAAATTCTCTTTTATATATTTTTTACAGCACTTATAATGATTTAGCACTTATGATCAGTAAGAAAGTATATATATGTATATATGCACATACACACATATATAATCTTTCTTTTGTTAGAATGTGGGCTACATAAGACATTTTTGTCTGTTTAGTATACTAAGTCTTATAAGCATCTGTGTCTGTCATTTGGCAGATTCTCAACAAATATTCAAGATATGAATGAATATTAAACATTTTACTGAAGGTCCTTAACAATGACAGGGTGGGGAAGAGGAAAAGATATATTAGAATTAGAAGGAGAAAATTTTTTTATTTATTTAAAGTGTATTGCATACATAAAAACACAAATTCATTTATAGCCATAACTCAAATTGCTGATATAATCTGAGGATATGAAAGTTCTTTTTGTATAATATAACAAAAATGTGCAAAACTATTATGAAAGAAAATATAATACTCATAAAGTGCAGCATAAAAGAAGATATAAATAGCCATTATTCTGATAGGAAAGTCCAATATCTCATCCAATTTAGTACTTTAAAAATGAAATTCTAATCATGACCTTTTGTGTGACTTAAAACATTATGTCTAAAACAAAATAATAAATGGATAGGAATAGCTAAGACAGTTCAACAAAATAAGAACAAAGAACACATTACTATTTATCCAAATTTATTTTAAAGCTATAAGAACTGAAAGAAGGTGGCACTGATGCAAGAATAAACAAACAAAAAAAAATCAACAGAGCAGAATAGGAAATCTGGAGCTAAAGCCAAGCATTTTAAAGTCTTATTAAATGGAAATTTTTTTGAAAATCAAATGAAATAGTTAAAAACAGATACTAATAATTTCCTCCCCCTGTGGATTAATGTATTGTCCCTTCCTCATTCTATACAGACTCAAGTCCACTTGAAGTTAGTGAAAAAATACATTAAAGAATATATAGGTAGATATAAACATGCTATAGAAAATTATTTTTAAACAAAGAATGAAGGAAAAAAATCCACATATGGAAAGATTGATTATATTAATTTATATCACAATGTGTGTTTCCAAATTGCTAATATAACATACACAAAGTAAAAAGCAAACTAAAAACTGTAAGAAATATTTGCAACATTTATAAATCCAAGAGTTAAATATCATATAAATAACTTTTTAAAAAGCAATAAGAAAAGGACAGCACAATAGATAAATGTAAAAATGATATATACAGGAAATTCAAAAAGCAGAAATTCTGCATAACTAATAAACATATAAAAATGTTAAATCTTATCAGAATCAGTAAGACACAAGTAAAGTAAAATAGTAATTTCCCATCTGATTAAAAATATATTAATACTTATTACACTGTCTTTTGTCCACAATTCTTTTATATAATTTCCTGACTTTTTAAAATGGTTGTTTCAATCCTGAACTCTATCCTTGCCTAAAATTAAGTATTTGCTTCATGTGAGAAAATTGGAACTCGTGCATTGGTTATGAAAACAAATTATTGTTGCTATTTTACAAAATTGGCAACTTCTTATAAAATTAAGAAAGTACACACTAAATGATTC
The DNA here is from genome assembly GCA_019455555.1 of Galemys pyrenaicus. NCBI lineage: Eukaryota > Metazoa > Chordata > Mammalia > Eulipotyphla > Talpidae > Galemys > Galemys pyrenaicus. Next base: position 6,004,551 of record JAGFMF010011417.1, read on the forward strand.
AGCAACTTTCTGTCTAATATCCTTTCATGTATACAAAGATAGATAGAAATGGATGGATGGATGGATGGGTAACCAGCCAACCAGTCAGCCAGAATATTTACAAAAATATAGTTTAGGGGCAACCCCAATCCCAAATGTCCATTAATGGGGGATTAAAAATGTTAGTTAAGGTTTATATCTATGAAGGGAAATTATATATAATTTTATTAGTATTGTTGACTAAATAGAAAATCTAATATAAATAAAACATTAAAATGTCACAAACATACCTATATTTATAATAAATATAGGGGTAATACCCCTATATTGCACAGGGGTAATACCAAGTGTATGGGAACAATTGGTAAGCAGAAGTAAGAAGATGAATACATTTGTGGAGAGGACAAGCTTAATCGTAATTCCTTCAATATAAAGTGGTTTAAGACAAATGCAACATTAAAATTTAGGTGTTGCATCCATGAGTGTTGGATACATTAGTTTCTGCATATGTTTTACTTTTCTTATTTTTTTGTATAATAAAATAACTCAAGAGGGAGATGTTAGAAACAATCCATTCCATTCCAAAGATAATGGACTCTATAAACAGCTTATAGACTTTATTATCTGCAGCTGTGTAACAGAAGCTGCATGGTTTAAAACAGTCTCATATTGAGTTCATGATTCTGCAGATCAGCTGGTTACTATTTTGAGTGAGGCTAACTTTATTCTGATAAATTTCTGTTAGAGGTTCACGAGCCCAAGGTCACTGGTTGAAGGGCTGAGTGGTCTGGGATGGACTCAAAGCCATGTCCTAAGTTGGCTGGAGGGTTCATCTGAAGGACATCTGCAGTGGAATGGCTTATCTACTTATCTTTGTGTGTCACTCTCATCCTGTAGCAGGCCAACCTACAGTTCTTCACACAGTGCTCGTAGGGTTCAAAGAGAGCAACAAGAGAGGGAAAACCCCAAGGCCTAGGCACTTAACAAGTCTCTGTGTCACATTTGCTGACATCACATAAACAAATCGAGTCCCACAGCTGACTAGATATAAAGTGGAAGGCCCGTCAGAGTAGTGGGCCTCAGGGCGCATGGAGTGGTGAGGGGGAGAACCCGTGCCTTTCTGAGGGAGATGATACAACTTAACTGTCGTTAAATAGCGTTTGATGATGTGAGAAGGAACCCGTTAAAGAACTATAAACATATTAGATATATTAAATAATAAGACATATTATCCCATTGGATCTTGGGGGCAGTACAAAAATAAGCAGTGGGTAAAGAGTGAAGTGCGTTATTAATAAATACCCTTTTCTGAAGTGCTGTGCAGTGTTTCTAATATGGTTATGGTTTTGGTGAGAAACAAGATAGGGAATGAGACAGATGGTTTCGTTTCTTTCTGTTTTCTGTTTTCACCTCTGGTATCATCGACAGGTGGTTGCTTTCAGACAGCAGATTTTCCTTGGGAATGTAAACCTCGATCATCCTTCGCATGTTTTATAAAATAAAGAGAGCAAAACAGATTCACTTGTAGTGAGCAAACTACCCAGTAACACGAGGTGTGAGGTATAGATGAAAGAAAAGAAAACTTCACAGTGAGCCTCAAGACCACCATCACCAGGAGCCTCCCTGGTGGCACAAGGGGTTAAGCACCGCACTATGAAGCATCCGCAGCCATTGCGGCACCAGTTTGGCCCCTCCCGGGCCAGGGAGGGGACCCACATGGTGCAGCAGACCTCTCCTACCTCACCTGCTGCTCCCCTCAGCAGTGTACTTCAGTAGATCTGCCTGTTCTGCTCCCCACTCTGTCTCTGGTGAATCCTCTCACCTCCCGCGGCTCTGGCCTATACCCCAGCTCTTGTATGCAGAAATAAATATTTTTAAAAATTATTTTTTTTAAAAAAGACCACCATCACCCCCTCACACCCTAAGGAGACAGAAGCAAAGCTAATTTTATATATCCTTCAGCTCCCAGGCTATTAAACATGTCTAACCCGAATTTCTCCTATTCTTAACATCTGTAGTGATAGAGATTTCATATCCTGTTTTAAAAACACATTCCCCGTACTTTGCAGCCCTCTCAATCAGTAGGTATTTTCTTCAGTCTAGCCTGTATTTGTGTTGCTGCAACTCACTAATTTCCTGTGAGGCTGTGCCCTCTGTAGAGATGGTGAACATAAGCCTCCCTATAATATTCTCCCCAGGATCAGATATAATGGACTGAATCCCTTTTACATTTTGGCACATCCCTTTTGCAAGACTGAGATTCAGACCAGACATAAAATGAGGGTCTGACCAATAGCATTAACAGTGAAAGGATAAAAGTATTGCCAGTTTTTGCAAGCAATTCACACACTTATTAGCACAGATGGCTCTTATCTTGGACTTTTTTTAGAGTAGTGCCATATAACAGCCTTACTTCTTACCAAAAGTCTCCCAAGCTATAAGCTATAGGAGGTAAAAGGAAATGCAAGGGGTGCTGTACTTTGAATCAGAGGTCCCAGTTTAAGGTCAGACTCTACCATTATTTGTTATATGACCTTGGCCAAATGACTTAAAATATCTGCCTCGCTTTGTTCATTGTAAGGAATATATACCCTATCTCTAATTCTTTCAAACTTGAGGGATAGGGTTTAGTAAAATACCATAGCTGACTAGCACGTTAGAGACTGAAAACCAAGGGAGTGATGCATGATCCCCGTTCACAAACTCCTCAACAGGCAGCTTCAACACTGTGACTAGAATAGGTCTAAAAAATGTCAGCATCACAATCTTTATCACAGGGCTGTGGATTGGCTGAGTTTCTAAAGTTTGTCTATAGGTCTGATATTTGTAACTGGGAATAATTTTTTTCTTTATAAGTATATTCTGTGAACAGTCTATCTTCAGGTCTCTCACCAGGTTCTTCTCAGTGCACATGAAACACCTACTGTGTGCACTCTCGGACATAAGAATGTAAAGATACGATGATCTACACGCTCAAGAATCCACAGTAAAGGAGCAAGCCCAAAAAAACAATTTTTGCATCAAGGATTAAGTTACTCAACTTTTCTCTTTGTAAAATAGAAAAGATGAAATTCTTTAAATACGGTATATAGAGTCCTCCAAAGCTTCAGTCTGTACGGTACTCTCTCATCTCCTACTTTCACATCTGTGATTTCAGACAAATCAAGTGACTTCAAGTTTTTCAAATTAAATAGTCTGATTTTAGTCACTGGGAGCTTGTCCGAGCTCCTCTTCCCCAGGTACACCTTCCCTGCACTGTACACCAGCCATGTGCAATTCAAGGCTGAGGTGAGGTATCCAACTTTTTTGAAGTATCTTTCCTTTCTCTTTTGTCCTCTGCTCCATCCAGTCCCCATGGGTCCATATTAACAGCAGGAAGCTGAATGAGTTGTTCTCCATAAATATGGAAGTTGGAGATGACGCAGGGAATTAAAATGAATTGTTCAAAGTTTACTGAAATGCTCAGTTGGCCAATGAATGAGGGCAACACAAAGGGGAAGGGAAGCTGTAGGCTCTTGAGCTGATGCAAAGGAAGAACTAGTTTATGGGAAGCAATAGAGAGTGAGAAGTACTGATCCAGAGGCATTTAAAGGACAGTGAGACCTAGAAATCCCCCTTCCTTAGGAAGGAACTAAAGCTGTAACACCTTCAAGGGCAGTTGGAGAAGGATATGAAAATCACTTTTGGGGAAGGAGGTCAGGACACAGGGGGATTACTAGTACTGAACTATAAGTTCCAGATCAGAATACAAAGGGAGTGGTCAAGAGGTAGACAAGAGGATGGCTATGAAAGTGATTTGGAGACTGGACCTGGATTACACAGTCTTCTCCTGGAAATCTGGACTTCTGTTGGAGTCAGGTGTCAGGAGTGAGACACAGCTTGGTCACAGTTGATGGATGTGGCAGGGGCTACATGACCTGAGACACATCAGTAGGAATCATTCCTGAAAGATATTCAAATTGAAACTGGAGTAAAGATTCAGGCTGCTCTGCTGACAAAATCATGACAGATAGGGCTTGTGCCCCATATGTGGCTGTGTCTCCTGCTATGTGGAAGGCATAATTCTGCAGCAAGGATGAATCCAACCTGCAGAGAACAGGACATTTGGGATGGACATGCCCTGGAGACACTGGATTCCTGGTTCCAAGTGACATGACTGATATGTCTGCCTTGTTTTACTTAGAGTTTGCAAGGAGTTCCTCTTCTTGCCCAAACAAATTCAATTTAGTTAGCTCTGTTACAAACAAAGAAGTCTTAATACATTAATCTAATTTATAAAGGAAGAAAACACTGGCAAAATTTGCTCCTTTATTACAAATAAATTGTTTGTGACAGGCCTCAAAACTGACTGTGACACTGCTAATTAGTTCAGACTGTTGACAGCTACTTGCCTCAAAATTGGTGCTTCCAGCTTTCTCTCAAGAGATGATCAACTCAAGCCTTTCACTCTCTCTTTGGACAGTGCAACCTTCCAGGTGAAAGACCATCCATTCTGCTGGTTGCACCACTTCTGGGGGCTCATGTGTGAAGGATGCCTACTGGCTTGTGATCAGTTTGGTTTCAGTCAGGCTCGGATTCACTTCCCAGATGAAATGCCTTGAGCCAAACTCTCCTACAGAAACGTAACTCTGTGTCCATCCCAGGCACACCACTTGAGTCAGCACATCCCCAAACTTGGGAAGAACCACTTCCTTAGCCCCTTGGAGGGATAGCAGCAGTGATTCCCATGATTTTCAAATTGTGTTAGGTGCAGCCTGAGGCAGGCTCACTCCACCCACTCTTCCCTGTAAGGTTAATTAATAGCGGTTTATGAACCAGAGCTGCACACTGAGTGCTGTTATTCCCTGGAGGGTCAGATCCATGATTTGGTACAATTAACCCGTGGCCAGGAAACAGAGGGACGGGGAGGGGGCTTCAGGGTCACCCCTCTAAAAGCAAAGACTTGTCTTTCCTAGTATTCCACCCCTTTTCTGGAGAAGAAATTGATGTGCATTTTAGCCACTGCACCACGCTACAGATTCATGACCCATTTTCCTCAAGTCTCTCCTATAATGAGAGAAAGTTAAATAACTTCTCTTCCACACTTGGGGAATGGGGGCTCCAAGTGTTAGCATTAATTTAGTATTGTGCATTAATGATAGTCAATCCAAAATCTAAATGCTGTTCCCAGACCCTATTCTACAGGTGATGGTTACAGACATAGCCACACCTGTGTTGTTTCCAGTTGATCACCCAAGGACTCACACCCCCAAGTTAATGGGAGGTAGAACCTCATCTTCCAAACCACATTGCCTCCTGACCAAATCAAGACCCCTGGAGCCCACTCACTGCAATGGAGGAGCGAGGGGGGAGGGGACGGTTCCCAAAAATCCAGACAGAGAAGGAGCAGGCTCACTCTCTGGTCTTCTGCCTCTTTCTTCCTTCTGGCTGCAATATGTTGTCGCTGCTAAGAAGGACAACTCTTGTCTGTGCTGCTGAGAGGCCTTTGTCAGTCGAAATCCCTGCCAACACTGCAGTGGAGCTGTAGGCTTTGTGTCTGTGGCAACTGTTTTTTTAGCTTATGGGTACACAGTCGCTTTCCTTCGGAGCAAACCACGCATGCCAGGTGGCTGGGCCCAAAGGGCTCGGCACACACTGCCACAAGCAGACATTCCCAGCAAGCCTGGTTTTGAAAAGACATTGCCTGCCTTGATGTCCTGTCCTACAGGGCAATGCCCTTCTCTGCCACCAGCCTGGGTCTGGTCCATCTGGGTTCCCAGTGTCAGATCTCACCCAGCCAGCTCATGCTCCCATGAGACAAGGTCACTTCCACTAAACAGCTCCCAATGGTGTACTGTTTGGGGTGCAGATATATTTAGGAGTTGACATCTGCTAAAGGAAGGGTGAGGGAGTAGATTTAATTATATGGAGAGTTCAGACTATGACTCAGGTTCCAGAAACACACGGTTGACCAGATAGAGAGACCTGGAGAACAGGCCTCCTGACTGAGTACTCCACTGCCGTCCAAAGTGGCCGTGGCTTAGACCCTGCACATGTGACATTGAACAAGCTGGCTCTTAGCACCTGTGGTAGCTCCAGGCTGTCTGCTGGGCATGTTCTGGCAACAGGGGCTGGTCTCATTTTGAAAGGGTTCTGGATAGTGCTTCTCCTTGTCTGCCACTTCCAGAATCCCCTGGACACAAAGCAAGATTGTGGCCTTCCTAGAGAGCTACCTGGACTCGGCTCTTCCCACCCAGCCCTGGCCTTTCTGATGAGAATCTCACAGTGATGGCCTACGGGCCCCAGCTCTGGAGAAGTTCTTGCCAAGGTCTCGGACTATCTTTAAATCAAAGGCTGAGTCTGGAAATGAGCTTTGACTTGATGGGCGTGGTTTTCTAGCCCCAATCTCAAGCTCCAGTTCTTTTTATTCTTATTTCTGGGCTTTATGCCAGCTTCTCTGTCTTCCAAATAGCCAGAGAGAGAGCCCCTTTAGGGCTTAGACTTTAGGAATATCATCATCATCATCACCAGCACCATTATAGCAATTCAACATTCTCCCAATTTGAGTAAACACACCTGGGGGTTACCACTGAACACCAGTGTCTGGCATAAGACACAGCACTTCCTTCTGCCCGGTGTTTCTGTATATTTCATTGCCTCTCTGGGCTCCCATTGCATTCATGAAGAAAAAAAGATATTTCTCCAGGAACTGTTTTCTGAACTTGGAAGTAACATAATAGCTTCTGCCTCAGGCCCTTCTGGTTATCATCGTCCTTCCAGGATGATGTTGGCTTCAGAATCGCTACAGTCAATTGCCAGCATCATTGTTCTGCCACGAATAGCCTAGGCTATAATGGCCTCCACCAGCCCCAAATATTTCCAAACCCCAATGCCCAGACCTTGTGACTATGCTTTCTCGTCCCTGAAACTTGTGACTTCGCTGTCTTAGTTGAAAATAAAGACATTGCTGGTGCCATCAAATTAAAAATCTTGAGATGTGGGGCCTCCCTGGTGGTGCAGTGGATTAAGCAATGCACTATGAGGCAAACTGCAGCCACTGCACCACGAGTTCGATCCCTGCTACTGGCCAGGGAGGGGACCCACATGTCTCAGCAGATGTCTCTTGCTCCCCTCAGCAGTGTGTTTCAGTTAATCTGCCTGTTCTGATCCCCACTCTGTCTCTGGTGGATCCTCTCATCCCCAACATCTCTGACCTGTACCCCAGTTCTTATATAGATAAATCTTTAAAAAGTATCTTGAGATGTGGGGCCCATTTTGGATTATTTGGGAGTACCCAAGGTAATCCAAAGAAGCCTCATCAGAGGCAGGAAGGAAGGTCAGTGACTGAGGAGGTTATATGGCAAAGGAAGCAGAGGTCTGAGGGTGAAGCGAGCTGGAGACTACATTGTGGCCTGAAGGTGGAGGAGGAGCCACAAGCAGAGGCACAAGAAGTGGGAAAGGCAAAGCGATGCCTTTATCGGTGTCTCTAGAAGGAACAAATCCAACCAACACTTGGGTCTCAGCCTGGTCAGACTGATGTTGAACTTCTAGCCTCTAGAGCTCTAACAAATGTGGACAGTTTTGAGCCACTATGCACTAGTGAAAGTGTTCCAGCAGCACAAGGAACCAAATGCACTCCCTTCCTCGAACAGCAGCACTTATACTGAGTCTTTGGACTTCCTAGAAGTATCCTCTTCGGCAGCTGAATCATGCCGTCTCTTGACTCGGTTGTCATAGGAGCAGTTGCGAGGATACCCCCCTGAAAGGCTGAATCCCTAGCCTCTAAACCACTTGACTCTTATTTTCGTACCATTTGCACCGACACCAGAGGACGGTTTGCTCAGCTATGTTGCTTATGTTTATGTTCCTTAGGATAGCAAACATAGTTACCTATACCCAGAAAGCCCTGCTGGAGGACGCAGGGCCGCCCTCCCTCACGGAGACCTCAGGATGATGGATACTACATCAGCAGCTACCCCTGAGGCCACAGTCCAGCTCCTGTGGATGCTTCTGCTGATCTCCACTGTTCACTGAGTCTCTCTGCCGCTGGCTCTCCCCTTCCTCCTCCAAAATTAATGACAAACAGTGAACTTTCAGGTGAAGGAGTCCCCAGGTTCACTGGAACTCCTTTGCCTCTGTGTGCGTGGCCTCCTGTAGCAACTTCTCTAATGGGTGCACCTGTGCAGGCCCCTTTCCACCCTGAATTCCACAGTAAAAGCCATTGGGCCACAGGCTCCTCTGGCCTACACTTGACCAGCTGTCATGTTAGTATAGTTAAGCTTTGGCAACAGGTACTGAGGCATTAGCAGTCTGCAGGTCATGGGCGACCTTTGATGCAAGGGCTTGTAGACTTTCTAAATCATGATCCTGCTTTGCCTCAGGGACCTGCCAGTCCTGTAATAGCTAAATGGCTCCGTAGAGTCACAGCTGAGACATCATTTCTAGGCCTTGTCTTACAATCCACAGTTGGAGTCGCTAGGGGCCTTACTCTGGCTCCATCCCCCACCACGCTGCTGCACAACCTACTGTCATCAGCATTCTCTCTGCAACTGACCCCCAGTCTAGGCTGAGTGACATTTCTAGAAATTGGGTGCACCTACATCATGATGTACATGTTAGCTTCCAAGGTTCTTCCTCTCCTGATGCTTTTGAGAGATTTGAAACATTCTACCACTTTAGCGTTTATAATGTTACATAGGTTACCTGGTTCTTAATAGGGCATCCCTCAGGGGCACTTATTCCAACATCAGAGTAGTTTCAACGACTCATCAATCCTGCCTGTGATATGCCAGGGCCCACGGATGAAGGGAAATCTGTGAGCATGGAGCTGCTGGGAGTTTGGCAGCCGTGCTAAACATGGGCTTCTGACTCTATTTGAAAATTAGTGATTAGGGCTTCCCTGGTGGTGCAGTGGGTTAAGCACCTCACTGTGAAGCATCCATGGCACAGCAGCACAAGTTCGATCCCGGGCCAGGGAGGGGACCCACATGGTGCAGCAGACCTCTCCTACCTCACCTGCTGCTCCCCTCAGCAGTGTACTTCAGTAGATCTGCCTGTTCTGCTCCCCACTCTGTCTCTGGTGAATCCTCTCACCTCCCGCGGCTCTGGCCTATACCCCAGCTCTTGTATGCAGAAATAAATAAATCTTTAAAAAAGTAAAATAAAATTAGTGACTAGTGGGGATGCAAATGGGCACTATACCAGGATCCCCTGAGCCTTGTCTCAGATCACCAGAAATACAAATGACCCCAGACTCCGCCCACATGGCCATCCTCCTATCTGAGGCCATCATCCTTACCCTGCCCGCCTGACACGCTCCACCGAGCAGTGCCCCTCAGCCCTTTGCTCTTTTCTTTCTGCTCCTATGTCTCAGGCCGTGCCTGCTCACACCCTGCACTGGTGACTGAGGAGGTACCTTCATTTCCATGTCCCTGTCCCTTTGTGAGAATGCCAGGACTGTTCCAAATGTTGCCTCTCAGGTGTGGGAGGTTAAAGGGGACTCCCATAACATCCCTAGTCGTGCAATCATTCTATTCTTTTAGTGAAAAGAATGCTTCACACATAGAAAAAGGGAGACTTCCCCTCTCTCGGGGGGGCGCTAACTGACCAGTGAGTGGAATGAGAACAGGGTTTCAGTGCCTGGTATCATCCTGTATCCAGGTCTCAGGACATAAAAATGTCTCTCAGCATTGACTTTACTCTCATGCAAATAAATACTCAGGGTGCTGTGGGCACAAACCACATAGTCCGTACCAGGCCCATCCACTCAGTTTATAATTAAACTTTTTCTGTAGTTTCAAACAAGCAATTTTAGCTGCAGCATCTCTCCCATGACTTTTTGTGAGTAAAGCAAGGCCTTGTCCTGTTGGAGTAAAACCGTCCTACGAGGGTTATTTGGAAAATGTTCATGAGAACAGCAGATATTCTTTGTCTCAATTTTCTCTCCTTTTTTTTTTCCCTTTGAATTTTATTGAGATTTAATTGGCCTACAGTTCTGGGTAAGTTTAAATGTACAGAATGAGAACTCAACTAATACATATTATGAAATGTTTGAAATGATTATTACCACAATAGTTAAGTGAACATCTCTCATGTCCTATAAACTGAAAAAGATTTCTTCCTTGTGATGCAAACGTTTTGTATTTACTCTCTTAGCAACTATGCCAAAGTCCATCCCCAGGATTTATGCATCTCATAAGTGGAAGCTTGAACCTCTGATTATGTTTATTGAAATCTCCCATCCCCAATTCTGATAGATGCAAATCCGACCTCTTTTTCTCAGTTTTGTTTTTGTTTAGATTTTGCATGTATGTAAGAGCATACAGCATTTGTCTTCCTCTATCTGACTAAATAATACTCTCAAGGTCTGTCCATGTGGTTGCTAGTGGTAGTATTTTCTTCTTTTCATGACTGTGCAATATTCCATTATGTATAGGTGTGCACCACATTTTCTTTAGCCATCCATCAGTGAGCTCTTAGGTTGTTTTCAGTATTATGAATAATCGCAAATACTATTGAAATTAAGGCTATTTGCAAATAAGGCTACAACATGGGGGTGCAGAGAGCTCTTCAACATAGTTATTCCTTTCAAATATATATTTTGTCAAATATTTGTTGAATTCATATGCACAGACTTATTTCTGGGCTCTTATATTCCCTTGTTCTATGTGTCTGTTTTTATGCCAGGACCACAGTGATGGAATACTACAGCTATATAATATAATATAACCAGAAATCAGTAAGTGAGATGCTTCTAGCTTTGGTCTTCTTTCTCAGGATAGTTTTGGCTATTTGGGGATTGATGATTTCATATGGATCTTAGAATTGTTTGTTTTTCTACTTCTGTAAAAGCCATTAGAACTTTGATGGGGCTTGCATTGAATGTATAGATAACATTTTAATAAAATAATTTTCCAACCCAAAAACATAGACTATCTTTCCATTTATTTGTGTCTTAAAGTTCTTCCATTAAAGTCTTCGATTCTTGATCTTCTGCATACTGGATAAATTTATTACTAAATGTTTTATGTTTTGTTTTTTTTCTTGTCATGGTTGTAAATCAATCAGTCCTTTATTTTCTCGTTAGTGTACAAAAGCACTACTCATTTTTGAATGTTGTTTTCGTATCCTGCCCCATCACCGAATTTGTTGATTATATTTATCAGTTTTAGGACAGCGACTTTAGAATTTTCTATATAAAATCAAGTCATCTGCAAATAGGAATGATTTTACTTGTCTTCCAATTCTGAAGTCTTTTATTTCTTTTGCTTGCCTGATTGCTCTGGCTAACGCTTCCAGTATTATGTTGTCTTTTTCCTGATCTTAGAGAAAAGCTTTCAACCTTTCACCATGAATATGATGTTAGCTGTAGATTTGTCATGTATGACCTTTATTATGTACATATATTTAACATTTCTGTGGTTTTGATCCACAGCAATGAAAAAGGATTTTTTTGAGTGGTTACAAGAAGTTGTCTTAATATGACCTGTGTGTTATCTCGAAGCTATCCTGGCACCCCCTACTCCTGACACCCCTCAAAGGGCCGCAGCCAATTGTGGAGAATGAGGGAAAATGTCAGAAAAGAGGTCTACAGTATATATTTTTTCCTTAACTTTGACAATTTTGTAATGACCATAAAGACACAGCGCTCCTGCTTATGAGTGAAAGAGAAGACCTAAATTTTGACTACTTTGCTTAAATGTGAATTTGCCACTTACTTTTTAAAATTCCAGTCCCTGATGGCAATGTAATGACAATTTCAAAAGCAAAAGTAGAACTGAAGAGTCAACTATCCATATCAAACCACCAAGTTTGGTGGAAACATCATCTAAGTTTGGGTACAAAGTTTGCAACTAGATGGTACATGATCGATACAATAAGTAATACACTTTTGGGTTTTAGGTAATTTTTCAGAGTCCTGATTTGAACTTGAGATGGCAATCTTATTAATTTCCATCAGTTCTCCCTCATCTTTCCTGTGAGAGCAGCCCTGAGACAACACCCACTCCTAACAGACTTACCTCACTCCCTGTAGAGGAAACAGAGATACTTGGGTGCTGAGAAGAGGCTGCCCAAGAAAAGACTTCATATTCTTTCCTTTCCTTTTTTTTAGTTAAATTTATTTATCTTTTTATATCATTGTTCATTTTGGGCAGTATTTGATTACTCCCCTCAGGTGGAGTCCCTGTAGTTCTCCCACCACTGTATCACCTCTGACCCATTGCCATAGTCTTGTGCTATCCCCTACCCTGTTGTGACCCCTCTCTCTTCCCCCCTCCCCTGACCTATGCCCCTATATCCATGCTCAGCTTGAAAGTTTTAAAGGCCTTCGTTTTCAAACCCTGTTGTCCTCCATGTGGGTCATTGCAAAGTACCTTCCCAAATAATGGGAGCAGACATATGTGTGCCTTCCATGGCAAGGGGGTTAGGAAGCAGCGCTCTCTCCAGTGTCTCCCCTCTCAGATCTTCTGGAGGGATGCTAAGGTCTAGGGTGGTGCTGGGAGCCAACTTGGGTGCTGTCATGCTGCCTCAGCACAGGCCCTTTACCCACCTGCTGCTGCCTCCCCTCCCATCCCACACCGACCCGGACACCCATGTTGGGCTGTTTCATAAGTCAGAAAAACATGTCTGCTGTGTTAAGCAGAAGATTTGTATTTTATTTTCTAAAAGCAGCTTTGTGTTGGGATGACTTTATTTACGTTGCGTCTGGTAACCGAGAGTGACTCCCATCCCTGCATCATGCACAGTTCACCTTCCACCTGGTGCAATGTAGGTCTAACTGGCTTTGGGCCTCACATGTTCATACTGGTCACTTTTCAGGGGAAAGGCTCCAGGGCTACAGTGTCCATCTCTGTTGAGCTCTTGCTCTGCACAGTTTTCTTCTCCCCAATATTCTGACTGGGTGGGTGTCTGACAGCTTTCACCCCCTGAACTCTGGATTCTCTCAGCTTAGAATACCATGCCTCATATTGATGGCATCTCCCACATAGATGTCTGGACATGCTCAAAGCCATGAGCTGGGATTGCACCTTGTCCATTCTTCTCTTAGGAACTACTGTTCTCTGCTGCCTGCACTTTATTAGCCCATAACTGAAATCTGGGTAACATTTTCTGTTTGCTTTTGGTTGATTAAATCAGGTGGCTACTCCACCTGTTTATGCCACTTAGCTGGAAAGGGCAGCCTTTAACTAGCATACTCTCCTAAAACTGATTCTTGGACTGGAATTGTCCTAAAGGCTTTGGATCCAGGGCTGATGTTGAGACGAAATGTTAAGAACACTTTTCTTTGCTGAAATGGTGCCAGCTACTCTCTGTGCTGTAAATCTCTAGAAATCTCCTTAGACCCACAGAGGGACTTCCCTCACACACCCAAGTGTTAGGTGAGTTCCTTAGGAGACGGTCCCTCAGGAAGCCCTGACTCGACCTCCTAAAGGAAGGGCCAGACATCTGGTTGTGTCTGTTCTATGGAAGAAATACACAGACTTTTTGTGTTTTCTGAGAGAAAATTAAGTGTTCCTTACTCAGGACAGTGTGACCAGCTGGGAGCCAGGGGGAGCAAGAGTTCTGCCCCTCAAACTTAGGGGTGTGGATGGTGACAAGCTATAGCACTGCGTGGCTGGTTCCCTCCAGGCAGGACAGGCGTCATCTAAAAAGTGGAGTCCTAGTAGCACTGACTCAACAAGCTCAGGTTGGCCAGGCATTTTGGAGGTCCATGAGCAAGGCTGAAGGGGGAGGCAAGACCAGCCAGGGTAGAACTTATGGTCTGGTAGCTGACATAGCTTCCAGAAGGATCTTCTGATGTGGGGAAGGTTTCACATGCTCCAAAACTACGTCTACTGCCCATCTTTGAACCCCTTCAGCTCTTTTTCCAGACAGATCCCATTGACATTAGGGATCTGACTTCAGGTGCTGCTTCAGTGCCTTGGAAGCTGGTCCTTAAGGAATTCCTGCCCTCTAAATTGCAACTGGGATGTGACAGTGCTGGGACCACAACTTCAACGTTTTTCCCATTCTCTATGTGTCTGGGAGCTTCGGAAATAAAGGAGTCTTAATGGCACAGGCTCTGGATGATTTGACCAGACATTCTACTGGGTATTAATTTGGTTTCAGATATGTCTTGGCTCAGGCACATTTCCCAGCTCAGTACTTCAGGAGGAGCTTGAGCCAAACTGGACCCCCTTGGAGCAGTGGCTCTCAGCACTGAAGGATGCTGGATGCATAGTAAGAGTTGGACCATTCCAGGAACAGAGATAAAAATGGCACTGGACTCCAGCCCACACCCCACCCACAGCAGGGCTGTGTACCACCTGCTCCCTCAGGAGGGCCTCTCCAGCAGCATCCCTCACCCTAGTCTCTGTGTTCGAGCCAACTTTCCTACCCTGAGTTCTTTGCTTCAGGGTGTCTGCAACAATGCAGATTCCTCACCAAAAAGGCTACCTCCTAGCCTTTGCCCCATCTTTGCCTGATTAACCTCAACCTCCTCTTGAAATCACCACTTAAATGCCATTTCCACTGGGAGACCTTTTCTGATTGCTAAAGAGAGGGTCAAATTTCTAGCTGCTCTTTCAATTTACATTACAGCTTTCCTTTATGACATTACAATATTGCATATATGGCCAGATGCTATTCAAGGTCCTTGATAAATATGAACTCATTTAATCTTAAAAAATCCCATATCATCAATATTGTAGTATTGAACAAACAATAAACATTTAGTGACTAACTCTAATCCTACAAAGTAAGCATTATGAAGCTCTCTTGTTCAAGATGTACAATGATGTAGTAGGTTCCCTAAGGAATATGGGAAGGAATTAACAACAAGCCATGATACTGTTTTCTAATTTTAAACTTTCTGAAAAAGAATGCTATGGGCAGCATTCATTCCTGTAGCCTATTCTTATATCTATATCCCTATGTCCATATTTGTTCCATAGTCTTAATGCCTAATGCAGTGCCTGAAACACATTGGGTTCTCAAAATATGTCCCTTTGGTGGGTGAATGTGAAGCTGAGCAAGTTTTTTGGGGGAGTGATAGATATGATCTGTGCTTTCTCACCTAGGTATTCAAAATTGCAAAACACAGCTTAATCTCTGGGAGCAACAGCAATGGGCTTTATTTATGAAGGTAATTGGGAAAAGGAAAGTATTTCTAAGGCCACAAAAGGCTGGCTATCCCACCCCAGATATGTCCACAGTGTCCAGTAGTCCAACCCAAAAGCTGCTCATGTAAGGTGGTGTTGTCCCGAGAACTGTTGGCACACAAATAAATGATGGACCATAATCCAACACATTCTCAGCCACATAGTATCCGACCTAAAGCCAAAGTCTATCTCCTAATGCCAAAGTCTCCTCCTGAAGCTTTTCCCACGCTGAGTATCTAGGTTCTCATACAAATGCACGATGGATGGCTTGCAAAGGTCATAAAATAGCACAGCCTTGCTTTCCACTGCGGAAGAATGAACCCACTGCCTCTTAGCACTTTGCCACAGTTCTCTTTTTGGTTTGCTTTCATCTTTCACTCTTTTCCTCTTTTCTGGATGCAGCTGGTCTCCTGCCTATGGTATGCACATTGTTGATGGCAGAGTCTGGTTAGAGGGATTTATATCATATAGGAAGAACAGTCTGTGTGCTGTGGGGCTGTCAGAAATAGGAAAGGGCCCTCCAGGATCTGTGCTGTGGGAACCATGAGACAAGTTACTATGTGACTTGTCCTAGTTCAAGCCCAGTCCTGGCTGGGACAGAGCACTGAGCTGCGTGACCTCTCAAACCCTCTCATATGACTCCATATGGAAAAAAGTCAACCCCTTATTTTTCTATTATAAGTCTATCTATGACAGAGAGTGGCCATATTGAGTTCAGAACCTCCCCCCCACACCCCCATGGACAGGTTCTATTAGTAGACATTCAATAAATGTCAAAAACATGTTAGACATTCTACCAAAACAAAGAATTAGGTAAGGTCTCTGTTATGATATACTCTTCCTAGGGAGCAGAATTCATTGAGTCGGTACGAAAAAAAAAAACAGGTAAAGAACATAAATGCAGTCAGGGTTCTGACCCTTTTGAAAGAATTTCTTACATGTTTCCTTTATATGTCATGGTTTTATATATAGAATGTGGCATTCACTATCCTAAAAGGGTTCATAAGCTGTAGCCCAAAACCTTTACAGACAGGAAAATTATAATGGGCCATTTCATTTGACCTTCCTGAGTCTTGGTTTCTTTATTTGAAAAAGAGACAGAGCAGTTAACACTCAGGACGGGGCTGACAGGCAGCTCCTACCTGTAAAATTCCAGGGGCACTAAGATGTGGACTTGTTTTCATACTGACAGGTGCAGAGACCCTGCTCGAACTCCCTCAAATGCCCCATCACTTCTGGAGACCCCAGCCACCCTCCCTTAGAGCATCCTGACCGACTCTGTAGTTGAAACAGGATTGAGTCATTCCAGGCTTTGCAAGAAATAGATGGTGGGCCTCCCTGGTGGCGCAGTGGGTTAAGCACCACACTCTGAAGCAGCATCCACGGCACAGCAGCGCGAGTTCGATCCCTGGCCAGGGAGGGAACCCCCATGGCAAAGCAGACCTCTCCTGCCTTGCCCGCTGTTCTCTTCAACAGTGTACTTAAGTCGATCTGTCTGTTCTGCTCCCCACTCTGTCTCTCATGAAAACTCTCAACCCCTGCGCCTCTGGCCTGTACCCCAGATCTTTAATGCATAAATAAAATTAAAAAAAAAAAGAAATAGGTGGCATACCCAAAAGGAGGGTTGAAGAAAAATGAATGGCAGGCTCAGGTATTGATATGTGTTCAAGATTAAGAGCAACTATCAAGGGATGGTGACACCCCAGCTATAGACCCAATGAATTGTTATTATTCCTGAACCTGGAAGGTCAAGTTTGTGGAGGGTTTATGAGAATTTTTTGGTTTACAATAATTTTATTAGATCTATACCCATAGACAGAGGCAAGTGATGGAAGCTGAGGCCGTGATGGGGTTACTGTCTCTCCAGGTCAACCTCTGCTGGCCCAGGGAATGAACATCCCTCTCCCTCCTCCACCTACTCACCTGCTTGTGGACCCTACTAACAGCCCCCACTAGCTGAATCTATCCTATAGTAGACAATAAGGATGCTTGGTTGAAATTGGCCATCAAGACCAGCTTCTTGGGGGTAGAGCAGGTAGAGAAGGAAGGAGAGGGGCAAAAGGAAGATATTCAATACTAGTATTTAAGGCTTGGCAGAGCAGTGTTCTCAGGCGAACTTCTACAGGGCTGGAGTCTCTCCTGGTCGTTTGGTGTCCCTGGCATAGCACTTTATCTGTTTCTACCTTAGCAACAAATTATTGTTAATTTTCCCTTTTTCTGTTTGTATTAGCTTTCATTATGTTTTTAATTCTACTAGAAATTATCACTGTAGTAAGAAAAGAGTCAATTTATCTTAAGGAGAAGACTGGGAAGAGTCTCCTCCAGTGCTAGCTAGAGTAGTAAGTCTTAAATACCAGACAATAAGACTGTAACCTACAGGATTGTCAGACCCAGATTCAGGGCTAGAAGATTCTACCTGGGTTTTACACTCAAAATTTTACAATAAACCCAGTGCATTTGTCCATATGTGTCATTTATCTATTATCTTTGCTGATGTGCATTAAAGGAAAACAAAGAGAGCAATACGTGGGGGTTAATCATCTCTTACTCTGTTTTCTCACTAAAGAAATCTCTAATTGCTTTTTCTGCTTCACTGTGGAGTTTTGCTTGTTTTATATCCTTATTGGAAGGTTTTATCTTCTTGCTCTCCAAACCCTGTCTTGCTCTCCCCTACTCAAGTGTCACTGGATCATCCTGGTCTTTCCAATTTTCCCTGTCTATGAACATCTATGTCTTCAGAATCTGTGCAACACAGTTGAGTATATCCTTCACTCTGCCTCTTTTTAAATTAATCTCTATTTGTGTATAAGTTACAGTGGGGAAGCTGCCTTTATAGTAGGAATATGAGCAGATCCATGAGTCTCCCAACACCCAGCTCTGTGCCAAGTACACAGTAAAGGTTTCCTAAGACAAGCATACGTGCTCACTGACTCTTTAGGCTCCTTCTATTCAAAGCTACCTAAACACCAGAGGCTAGAGCCATGCCAACCAATCAAGACGTAAAGGCCTCCTGTCCAGAAATAAGCTATTTCTCTTTGCAGATTCATTTTGCTGAATGAGGACAGCAGAGGAGGTTAAGGTATAGAAATAAATGTCTCCTTCTTACAACCCAACCCTCTTCAACAAAGGGCACATGATGCCTGGGAGCTAAAGGAATGCTGAGAACCTTCTTATACCCCAACACCCAACCCAATTCACTCTATCCCATGGCCTGCCATATTTCTCACCATATCTACCACCTCTAGGGAAATACATTTTGCAACAACTGCGATTTTCTATGCTTATTGCCTTTCAACATTAGGAGGATGAAACTCTAACCCTTACAAAAGCAGCTTAAAGCCAGAGGAGCTCTCATGTCAAATTCAGTTTAACCAGGTGTTGCTTTTACTCTGTCAGTTGCCTCCCTGAGACTTCCTTTGCTTAGCAACAACCTCAGCTTTTCATAACAGCTTCTCCCTAAGCCTCAGCAGTAACTCTAGAGCTGCCAGCGGGGTGAAAGCCTCTTGGAGTTAAATAGAATCGAAGGTAAAAACTCCCAAAGGTTGTAGGCTCCTGGAAGGTCTTAAAACTCTGGTCTTACAGGTCTGTTCAATGGCTGGGCTGCTAATCCTGTTTAACATAAAGGGTTAGTACCCACATTGCATCTGTGGGTTTTAGCCACCTGTTTTGTTCTACAGTGCTGGGTTAACCACAGAGGACATGTTCTGGCCACATACCTAGTCCAAGTATTCTTCAGCCCAACTGGAAATCTCATGTAAGAAATTCATCTTAGTGGAAGGAGGAGGGTGTGAAAGTACTTTTCAGTCACTAGACAAGAAGCAGCAGAAAGAAGCTTGCATTGTATATTCTTCACTGAGTTTTTGTTCCCCAGACATCATCAGGTTCTGCTGAGGAATTTTCCAAAGCCCCAAAGCTTTCAAATTTCCCTGGGTTGTCATGAAATATCCAGGAGAGAGGCCATGTCCAGACTTGCATGGTGAGTGAGTCTCAGAATCTGTGTTGCAGAGAACTGCAGGATACCTGCAAAAAGCTGTGTGCACCATAGCTTCTGGCATCTTCTTCCCCAAAACTAGAAGCAATGGTACTCCCTGGGCCAGTGCACATGGAGACACAGCATGGCACACCAGAGTAAATGCAGCGATTGTTCGCAGCTAGATGCTGTGGGCTCTTGGGTTTCAGATGCCCAGGTCCTGCCCTGTTGATTTTTTCCAACTTCTTCTTTGTACACCAGATGTCAAGGAACCCATGTTAGTAAGTCCCAGGCTGCAGCTGCAGGCTCATTATCACCCAGAAAAGCACTTCCAGAATTTGCTGAGACTCTTGACCCAGTGTCTCCTTAGCTAATTCATGGCTTCAGGCATCTAAAGAGTCGTTTCAGAGCCCAGAGGCTATTCAGAGAGAGAGAGAGATTCAATTAAGAAGATACAGAGGGTGAAAAGTCTTGTCCCTCCTTGAACAGTTAGGGAGAGCTTGAAATGAGATCGAATGAGGTGGTGCAAATAAAGTAATTTATAAATTGCAAATAATATTTTAATATAAATTTGTATTTTAATACTATTACTAGTGCATGATCATATTGGCAAATAGTCCTCACTTGCTAATTATAATGCTACAAATCATTAACTGTCCAATTCAAAGCATCCAGTTAAAGTAATATTTTAAAAATGCAAGCAAATAGAAAGGCATGTGTCATATTTATCTGGTGGGGATCCCGAATGCCCTTCTCAAAAAAGCAAGAAAATACTGGGCTGTGTTTAGAAGCATGTGACTCATAGAAAAGAATAATGCTGCTAAAATTAGGATTGTCTACTTTAAACCACCTAGAATGATGGAAAATGGGGTGATTTCAAAGTTTTAAAAATTTCAAAATAACCATTTGGAAGAAATATTTGTCTAGGTATTTAATATTCATCAGGATTATTTTTAAAAAGTGGATTCCTATAATGTAATCTTGCCTGAAGTACTTATGTTCCACAAATTAACATGCAATTAATTGGGGCAATCAATAATCAATAATAGTACAAACAATTTTGTGAGTCACTATCGATTTTTTATAGAGTATTCAATGTGTTTTTCCCATGGAAAGACTCCACACAGACTAGACAGAGTTTCCTATATTCCACTGACCATCCTCCTCCCCTCCATTTTTCTGACAAATGCTGTATTTCCTCAACTAAGAGCCCTCTTATATAAGACATGCCACTATTTTATGTAACACAAGGAAAAAATGCTGCCAATTAAGTTATGCCATGTCATCAATTACAAGACATGTCTACAGCATCAAAGATTTTTAAGTGAAAAAAACTGTGTAGCTTAGAAATGAATAAAAATAGTATTTATTAAAAGTTGTGTAGCTCAAAGGCTGAGCTTGCAGGTTCAACATTCACACCTGCTGGGTTAAAATTCTGGCTTCACTTCCAGGGGCCCTGCGCTCGCCCTGTAAATTAGAGTTAGGAAAGTGTACCCCAACAGAGTTTTCACAGAATTAATTGAATTAAAACGAGTCAAAAGTTGCAATGCAATGTGAACTAATAGGTTTTGTGCATTTGTTTATTTTTTAAGATATCTCTCAGCAACTGTGTGGAGAGTATAAGACACAGGGAAACTAATTAGTAGTTATTGTGGAATAATTAGAGCACTAATACAGAGCAGTTGAAGCACTCATGTGGCTTCCCTAATGGGATAAAGGCGGCAGTCAAGTCGATCCCACATATCGGAGATGTCCATTGGCAATGATAGAATTTTCTGATGAACTGTATGTGGTTGTGAGGGAGAGGAAGTCAAGGATAATTCCTGGGTGTTCAGTTTGAACCAAGTTTGATGGTGCCATATATGAAGATTTGTAAGAACCACATGTTCTATTTTAGATTTATTTATTTTGAGAGTTCACCTAGGGAACCTACTGAGAATAGACATTTCATGACCCTCTTCTTGGAGATTATAATTTAGTAGGTATCTCCTGAATGATTTGGATGTGCTGCATTCAGATTTGAGAAGAGGTAGAGTGTTGTTGAAACTGATTAGATGGGAGGGGGGCGTGAAGGGGTGATCCATTGGTGGATCCTCATCCACATGCATGCAACATGACTCAAACACAGATACATGGGGAGAAACAACAACAACAAAATTTATGTACAGAGAGTGAGAAGAGGGTGAGCTAAGAAAAAGAAACTGAGAAAAGGTATAGGATTCTAGACTGCCATGTGGCTGATGTGGTCTATCCTACCCCAGATATTGTTGTTTCCATGTTAAAGTCCAAGCCAAAAGTTGCATGAAGAAGATGGTGGCTGACTCTGAGGAGAGACCAGGGGTCAAGTGGCAAGCCAACTGCTCATAGTAGATGTTAGCCAGTCCTCCAATAAGAGCCTAAAGTTTGTCACCCACATGGAAGAAAATGCAGTGGTCTGGAAAGCAGGGACTGAAGGTCAAACTGATGATGTTCAACAAGAGAGAGATAACATTCAGTGTTTCTGCTTTTAAGGTCTTTATGGCTGCTGCACTCCTCCCCTGGATCCCAGCAGTCTCAGCTCAGCCAGGGGGTTAAAACTCTACTTTCCACTTTCCAGTGTTATCCACTGCCTCTGAGGTTGTTGGTCTCACGGTGGCCAGGCTGACTTGAACTGGTGCAAGGTCACAGGGTCAATCTGCCTCCACACACTCAGCCCACAATTTCAGCTCACTGCTCAGGTGACCTGCTCCTGGCCAGCAGTGGATGCAGTGTGGCCCTCCACATCCCAAGGGGATGATAGCTGCTGTCCAGAGAGAGGGCCAATCCCAGTAGAGGGATCTCATAGTGACAGGGATGGTGGCGGGGGCAATCAGGCTTTGCAACACTCTATCTGAGCTGGTCTTCCTGATGGCTGGGGCAATGGTACCCTAAGGACCATAGTGCCATCAGAGTGGCTTGAAGGTTGCTCCTCTAACACTGTAACACAGACAACTTTATACTTAAAAATGTTTACTGGCATATTATATTGTATATACATGTGTGTATAGTAAATAAGAGTTATATTCATTTGCATTTAATTATACAAAGTTTCCATGTGCATGGAGAAAAAATAATAATCAATTGAAATTACATAGTTTAGAAGAATATAGTTAGAGATGAAGGTTTTCTCTATGAGGCTAGTCTTCCCTCTGACCTCAGCATCTTTGTTCTTGCAGTTACTGTATTTCTCTTCTCTCACTTCTGCAACTTAGACAGCTAACCCTTTCTCAGCCTTAGTAGCTGAAATTCAATAGTAAATCTCACCTCTTCAGGAAACTTTCCTCTCTCTCTGTGTGTGTGTGTGTGTGTGTGTGTGTGAGAGAGAGAGAGAGAGAGAGAGAGAGAGAGAGAGAGAGAGAGAGAGAGAGAGAGAGAGAGAGAGAGAGA
>JAGFMF010011417.1:6027073-6090978 GCA_019455555.1 Galemys pyrenaicus
GTGTGTGTGAGAGAGAGAGAGAGAGAGAGAGAGAGAGAGAGAGAGAGAGAGAGAGAGAGAGAGAGAGAGAGAGAGAGAGAGAGTCTACTCCCCCTCACTAGACTGGAAGCATCTCAGGAGCAGGGGGCTGTTTTTGATTTGTTCACCATTTATCCCCAGAGCTTAGTACAAGTAATGTCTGCAATATATTAGATCCTCAATAAATAATAAGGACTAAATGAATCCATGGTTTTCTTACCCAGTTCCAAGTGCAGTTACTTTTCTTAGTGAAGTTCATTGATTTCTAGAATGGTCCTTGCTTACCCTTAGGAATAAATACACCAGAACAAAGATAGTATGTTTCAAATTTGAAGGAAAATAATTGGACTAAAAAAAGTTCTCTCATTACCTTAAATGTCAGCAATAACAAAAATCTGCCAAACTCCATTTTCAACTCTTGAGAAAGTCCTAATGTCCCAAGACAGTGGCAGTGAGAGAGAGAGAGAGAAGAAATGTGTGGAAGACTGGGTAGGTGAGAGGAAGGGCTATGTGTGAGAGAAAAAAGAGTTAGAGATATGATACATGAAATTTTGTGAGTGAAAGAAGAACTACACTGAGTGAATTAAAGATTGTGAATGTGAGAGAATTGTGTATGTGTATTAATGAGAGAGATCATTTAGTATTCTTGACTGCCTTGTTAATATTAGTTGACTATAAAGCAAAGATTATTTCTAGTCTCTTGACTGTTCCATTGATCTGTCTTTCTGTTTTTGAGCCAGTACTGTTCTATTTTGATGACTATAGTCCTGTGATATAGTTTGAGATTAGAAAGTGTTATACCTCCAGCTTTGTTCACTGTTTTGTTCTGGCAATGTTTGACACTGGAATTTTGTGGTTCCAAATGAAATTAAGGTGTTTTTTTTGGTTCCTACTTATGAGAAAAACGGGCCTAGAATTTTGAATAATATGACTTTTGAATAGGAAGCTTTGAATACTATGGATATTTGAATAATATTATTCATTCTGATCACATACTATGCGATCACATAATATTTCCCCATTTATTTGCATTTTCTTCAATATCTGTCATCAAAGCCTAATAGTTTTCACCCTAAAATTAATCAAAATGTATTTATTTATTTATATTTTGTTGGAATCTATTGTGAGTTAGAATCTTTTCAGATAGCCTGTTGTTAGTTTATAGAAAACAGCTGATTTCTGGGGCCTCTCTGGTAGTGCAGGGGCTTAACACACGGCACGATGAAGCAATTGGCAACCACGGCAGTATGAATTTGATCCCTGACCAGGGAGGCTTGGCAGACCTCTCCTGCCTCGCCCGCTGCTCCCCTCAGCAGTGTATTTCAGTTGATCTGCCTGTTCTGTTCCCCGCTCTGTCTCTGGTGATTTCTCTTAATCCTTCACCTCTGACCTGTGCCCCAGTTCTTGTATGCATAAATAAATAATCTTAAAAAAAAAGAAAGAAAATGGCTGACTTCTGTATGTTGACTTTGTATCCTGTGACTTTACCAAGCTACTCGATTAGATCTTTTTTAGGTGGAGCCTTTAGGATTTTCTCTCTATAAAAGCATGCATCTGCAAGTAATGTCTATTTTATTTGTTTCTTTCCAATCATGTTACTTTTTTTTTTTCCTTTCCCAGTTTTTCTGGCTAGGATCTCCAGGGTGTTAAGTAGTGCTGAGAATAAGTATCCTGATATCAGAGGAAAATCTTAAGAACTTTTACCATGGGATATGAGGTTGGTTGTGGGCTGGGCATTTATGCCTTTTCTTATGTTGAAGTACATTCCTTCTATACTTAATTGTTGAGAGTTTTCATCATGAAAACATGCTCATTTTGTCAAATGATTTTTGTTGTGTTGAGACAGTTATGGTTATCTTCATTCTATTAAGATAATCAAGGTTGGGGGAAGCACAGAGAGCGAGCCACAGAATATAAGGGCATATAGATGAGGCAGGTGAAAGACTCAGGGTACCTACGGGACAGCTGGAGAAATGCCTGGTTGAGGCATCACTATTCATGGGCAGGCATCTTGCTGGAGCTCATGATGAGTTAGTAGATATGCACTCTTTTCAAAGTTCTGTGAAGGGCCTCCCTATGATACACGGGTTGAAGTCTCAGCATTATCAAGCTATTGCCAGCCACTGTGGCATAAGTTTGATCCCCATCCAGGTAGCTGACCCACATAGCAGAACTCCCACTACTCCCCTCAGCAGTGTATTCCAGTAGATCTGCTTGTTCTGTTCCCCACTCTGTCTCTGGTAAATCCTCTTATCTCACACTTCTGGCCTACACTCCAGTTCTTGTATGCATAAATCAATTCTAAAAATAAAAATAAATCAATCTTTTAAAGCCCTGTGAGAGTTGTATCTGCTATTCACAGCCTCTTCTAGTATCCTGTTTACATTGTTCACACCTCTACTCTGAGTGGAGTGAGAGAGAAATTGCCAGTAGAAGCTGAGTGCTCATTCACTCACATGTTCTCTCTTTTCCATGTAGGAGAAATTACAGACCAGGATCTTGCTTGAAATTTAGATTTGGGATGGGGTTACATAGGTTGTCAAACTGTTCCTTCTACCATCTCCAAGGCATCAAAATTATTGTTTATTTATTGTTCTAATGATTTGCCAGAACTTCTCTGCCAGACACCTGAACTTCAACAAAGTTTCTCCCATGTATGAAGTTCTGACTAAGTCAGCATTCTACAGACTCCTAGAATGTGGCCGAGGGGAACTTGAGCTAGTTTATGAGCTACGGTAGGGTCACAGCTAGGATTGAGGCTCATGTCTATTCTTCAATGCACAGGTGGATGCAATGTGTCCTGGTTTCCTGAGTGTATGGTGCTGATCCCAAAGGTCCTACAAAGGCACTTTGTTCAAGGATGGGTGCCAACTTGTTGTTGTTGACTGGAGAACATGACAAGGACATCTTACTCAGCTATGTTGCTGACATCACTCTCCAAGGATAGATGACAAATAGTTGTTGTTGATGGGGGTTATGACAAGGACATCTTAGTCAGCCATGTTGCTGACGTCACTCCTCAGGGAACTTTTGAAATAATCAAACCTGGGTGTTCATTGGTAGTTGCTCTATTCATGTTGCTAATCTGGGTCATTCACCAGATAGGGTAGCTCAAGCTGAAAATACATGCTTGAGCCCAATCAATTTTCTTGACTAAAGTTAGCCAAATAACTGATATCTATTGATGCAACTCATAGAATAGAATGGCCTCAGATGTCAACTAAACCCTTGGCAATAATCTGACATATATTTGAAGGTATCGGGCATCTAAGTTAAGGTGTTGGTGATGCCCATTCCAGACCCAGCCCAAGCAGGTCACATATCTTTCCACAATATCATGATGTTACTCTCTGAATGCCTAATTCTAAATAAAAGGTTATTGCAATAAACTTTCAAGACTAAATATTTTTTATTTCTTCCTAGGTGTCTTATTCCTTATTATTCCATTATTAAAAAGTTAGATGAAGGAAGTGACTAGGAGAAGAGTAAGGAGATAAAAGGGAATGTATAGAAATAAATACTAAAGAAGACATGTATAAGTTAAATTATTGGGTTATTTAGTCAGAAAGACTTTCTCATTGATAGTTCAGGGATGTGTCTTAACGCTGCTATGCCTATTAATGAAAATAGCTTTTCTATTCATGAAGTCCAATTTGACTTCCGGTGCTCTGGAGCTCAGACCCTATGATGCCATTGACTCTACCTGACTTATTATTCCTTTATATTTTTAAAGACAAGAATGATGAGACATTAATATAGATGCTCCTGGTGTGCTAAAGTTTAGAAAAATGATTTTATATGTGGCTCGAAAAAAAGACATGTATTAATGCAAGAAAGATCAGGAGACCAGGGTATCTGATGTGTGTAAGACTGCGGCATTGAGGTACGTGAGAGAAATGGCAGCAAACACAGTGTAATGAATTTACTGCCCTTGTGTTGCTGTGACAGAGGCGATTGCTTCTGACTAGTGAATTACACTGTGGAATATTGATTCCCTTGTTCAGAATTAGGGCTGGGCAAAGGGTGTTCCTCACCCTCGTACATGTGCGCTGTACTAGTGTTGACTCAACTGGATGCTTAGTAGATGGGAAAACTTCACCCTTGGAGGGGAGACATTCTAGACCTAGAATATGAGGAAGAAAATTCAAGTGTGAAAAATGAGCATATTGATGAGCATATTGTAGCATTCAAACACATGAAGTGCCTGCTATTTTAGGGTTTTTAAAATTATAATATCCATGGGCCTCTCTGGTGGTGCTGCAGGTTGAGGGCTGCACTGTGAAGCATCTGCTGCATAGCAGCGTGAGTTCAGTCCCTGGTCAGGGAGGGGAATAACATGGCGCAGCAGACCTCTCCTGCCTTGCCTACTGCTCCCCTCAGCAGTGTGTTTCAGTCAGTCTGCCTGTTCTGCTCCCCACTCTGTCTCTGGTGGATCCTCTCACCTCCTGCGACTCTGGCCTGTACCCCAGCTCTTGTATGCATAAATAAATAAATCTTTAAAAAAATAAAAGTATAGTATCCTGACCACCTTAGATCTAACAGGCAAAGGAAACAAAAAAAAGTACTGAATTTATTTTTTTTTTTTTTTGGCTCAGTGTGGACTATGAGCTACTTGTCTCATAGTCAGGACCCCTAACTTTTACGAAACAAAGCACAGGTAAGTTGGTTTTACCTAAACACATACAATTGCCAGAGTAAGGAACAGACACGGGAAGAGTCAGCAAACAGAAAGTTTGGTGCAGGGAACTTGTGCAGTGGTGTCATTACAGATTTGATTCCTAAGTGATGGACTAATCTCCATATGGGGTCCCTGGGGTAATTCCAGAGAGTGCACTGCTATTTGCCTCTATAGTTAAAAATCAAAGCATGTAGTTCACAATTTTCATGAAGTATATTTGAGAAAGCTAAGCAGCCTATAGGAAAATTTCAGGTGAAATTTCACAGTAGGATTTTTTTTTTAATGCAAAACTCACTGCTTGAAATAGCCCACAAATCTTTGGAAATTGTCTAAAACATTTTGGGCATTTGCATTTGTTTGGATATTTTGTCTTGAAAGGGTGTCTGTAGTTTTTCTTCACACTATCAAAGAGTAGCCTGACATCCAAAGATTTGAGATTGGTAGCCTTTTCAATTTTTGTGTCATGCCAGGAAAAATGGGCCCTTCCCAATTGAGGGTGTACGCAGATATCTCCACGGGCCAATACCAATAACTAAAAACTTTGATTTGCTTAGAAAATAGGTTTTTCTTATTGTAGGAAACAGATGAAATATGAAATCAAGCAGAAGATCCAGTGGATTTGTATTTTGGGAGGCCTTTCGAAACTAGCTTATCCGGCATTTATTTTAACCAATTAGGGAACCAAGTCCCTGGAAATTATAATCATATGATGCAGAGGAAAGACTGGGCTAGAATGCGTTCATTGGGCCTCCCTGGTGGCACAAGGCATTAAGTCTCAGCATTATGAAATGTTTGCAGCCACTCCAGCAGGAGTTCGATGCCAGCCCATGGGAGCTGACCCACATGTCTCTGGTGAGTCCTCTCACCACCCTTCACCTCTGGCCTGTACCCCAACTCTTGTATGCAAAAATTAATAAGAGTTTTTTTTAAAAAATGTAGAATGCATTCTTTGGCTGTCTGTTCCATAGTCTCCTCATTCTCCC
Organism: Galemys pyrenaicus; assembly: GCA_019455555.1. Taxonomy (NCBI): domain Eukaryota; kingdom Metazoa; phylum Chordata; class Mammalia; order Eulipotyphla; family Talpidae; genus Galemys; species Galemys pyrenaicus. The sequence continues at coordinate 6,032,753 of JAGFMF010011417.1, forward strand.
TATACCCATTCTACAAGAAAATGAGAGGGGCTTGGCATGCAATACTACATGCTACCTTTAATATGCAAAATGAGATTGTATTTTCCAGGAGCCTGCTTATGAATGGCATTCATAATGAGCATAAAGAAGGAGGTAGGACTTTGCCCCTATTCTCAAAGAATTTAATTTTAATACTATAAAATACATTTGATGTATGCAGTAGATCCTTTTCAGATACACAGACTCCAAGATACATTTTAAATATTTGTTATTTCTTTTCTATTTTACCTTATTTGAATTTTCCTTGTTTGGTGATTGCTGAGACAATTTAGAAAAGGAATCCCATACTTACCAGGCAGCATTTGTGGCTGTACACACTTAGTTCCTGTTTGTTTTCCTGTCTGATTGTTCAGGTATGAATGAGAAGAATTGTGTACATAAGTGAAAAGAATTACATGGGTACTGGCTTGAATTGGTTTTTATTTTCTTTCTTTTCCCCCCTTAATCTTCCAAAAGAAGACAAGAACCCCTCACCCACATATGTGCTACACGATCTTGTGTTCTTCTTCCCTTTATGGTCTATAGTGTACAGGACATATGACTTGATGGCTCTTTCTACTCCTTCCATAAACTCTGTAAATGAAGCTTCAGAAGAAATTGAAGTTACGAGAGTGGCCAGGCACAGACATTTGGGGGAAGGGACCAGGGCTCATGCATCTTCCATGAAGCTCAGTCTGGACTTTGCACACTGCTTCTTACATTCTCATGCCCTTCACAAATGAATTAAAAACGAAGCACAGAGCCTAGGGGGCAGCATGAAAAGGTAAGGGAACTTGGCAGACTGAGAATTGAAACATAACACAAATGTGTTCCACGAGACCTACACAAATATTTCTAAGCCCTTAAGCAGAACATTTATCAAGATGATATGATAAGATCATGAAAGACCTTATCTAGAGACCTCTCTTTTATTACTAGCTCCTGTTATTTTAAAGATAAATCTTGGGAATAACAGGAGTCATCTGTTTTGAAGAATAGTTAAGTAACAACAGTGAATACCAAACCCACATATATGCACATGTACAAACACACACACACACATTTTTAGTAAGAACTGTGAGAATTTTGAGTGGTCTTAATATCTTTTACTTTCCCAGTCTGTTTTCTCTTACTTTACTTGCATCATCCAGATAGCTAAAGTCAACAGCAGATTGAGGCTCATGTCCTTTCCCATATCAAAAATATCCTACTGTCTTTAATTAGATAACTCTCCTTTCCAAGTTCTGCAGTGTCCATCTTTCAGTTCCTCTAGAAGGAATCACTTCAAAATTTTCAGAAATGTCAGCTATGATTATGCACTTCCCCTTCTTATGACCCATTCTGGAATCAAGACAATACATGAACTCCAGAGATCGCCCAGAACCATACCTTCATTTGTCATTCATCAAAAATGTAGTTTCCCTCAATTTTTTTCCTGAAGAAATCTTGTAAAATCTTAAATCACTTGATATTTGCATTTTAAATATTGAAAAATATTAACCATCTTCCATCACAACATCTTATATAAAAGATAAGTAAAAAGAACCCAACTAGTTAGTAATCAAATCAGACTACAACCCAGTTCTACTAATTAACAACTCATTACTGTATTCAAAATATTGTACTAATACTCAAAAATTCCAGAATTAGAGTCACTGGGCACAAGGTAATTTCTATAGTTGCATTTCTAGAAAGTTCTAATCAAACAGATATTCTGGAAGAGGAATAACTTGTTTTCAAAAAATGCTAGTGATCAACAAAATGTAGAAAGAAATTTATATACTTCACATTATACCAGAAGTAGATATCTAAGTTATATGGAGATTTTTATGGGGGTAAAAATCAACATAAAAAAACTAAAGCCAAAGCAAACCTCCTTAATAAAAGATTATGTACCATATGCATCAAACATAAATTGTAAGATATGATTTAAATTTTAGTTAAGGGATTAGGAAGGTTCCAACAGAAATCTAGTTGCTCTAGTCACATGATATAGATAGAGCGGGAAAACATGGGGTTGCAGAGACATAAAAATGAAAATAAAGACACGGAGGTGATCCCAGTTTCTCACAGGTCATGGGGACATTAATTTGCATGTATTGCCTTGGAGGCACATATAGTTGGACACTCATAGTGAAAGTTTTTAAATAAACAGCAGAGATGTCAGATTTGATGCTTTAGATTGTCCTGATAGTATGGGATGACAAAGGAGCTGCTACTATGCATTGAATTCCCAATAAGCAAATGCTGAACTAAGTTAGCTCTGGGATTTGGTTCGAAATAAGGAGAAGTGCTGCAAAGAGGCATTATTTAATGGCCATCTCAGATAGAAATGCCTTGATACTTTTTTTTTTTTATCTAATGAAGGATAAGTAGCTGACATGTGCACACACATTTGGCCAGTAGTGGAAATGGCCTGTGGGGTCACCAGCTGGGACCATTGTGTCCACTGCATCCCTCTTTTTGCATAGAGTTTTAACCTCAAGGAAGAAGCACCTCAAAGTTTTATCAGTATAATATAGAAAATCATGAAATTTTTGCTGATTCCACTTCTTACATGTTTTCTCAAACAAATTCACCTATTCACAAACCATTCCTGGTTAGTTAGTGTGGCTAGCTTCCTTTCTAAACTCAGGGTTCAGAGGTATAAGATAAAGATGGTTAGTCTAATGAAATATGCTAAACCTTAATCAGAATTTAGTGTTAATTCATTTAATAACTTATCCGCAGCTTGAGGAACAATAACCGTCATTCATCGTCACCATCATTATCACCATCCACAGCAACGAAAAGAAACATTTGTGGTTCATTGACTGAGAATATAGCGTTGTCATCCCATTCGTTGGAAGACAGTCCTTGGACATGTACTCATAATATTTCAAGTTAGACATTTGAACTTGATGTGTAGAAATGCTGATGGGGAAAGTTTTATCTACAGAAGGTTGAGACCTGTCGCCCATTTGCGTGGCTGTGTGAGCAGATATTTTGTTAGAGGAAGATGACTGTACAGGAGTGTTTAGTTAGTGATTAGGGCTTGAACATCTCCCACAACCTCCCTCTTTACATATGAGAGACTATCATGGGATAAGGTCTGCCAAACGTAAATCTTCATCCACCAAGGACATCCTAAAGCCAGGGATGTTGGGTGAATCCTAAAGTATGACAGTGACTTATGTCTGAGTCTTAAGAGGTCTTGTACATTTGAGTCCCAGGCCAGCCTTTAGTAATGGTCCTTCATCAGGACCATCAGTAATAACCAAGAAAAATAACCACAGACATGATTTTCTACTAACCCTAATAAACACTGATGGTCTTTCCAAGCTCATTTCCTGAGAATTGTTCTTCTAAGCTCCCAATAGGGCCAACTCCAGAATTTAACTCCAAATCTATTTGAAGCCCCTTTCCTATGGGCTCCTGGATGCTTATTTTAAAGACTGAATAACATTCAGCAGTTTGGCCTCATATAGCACACTAAACTGAAGATGAGAAGTAACCTCTTTTAAGGCAGGATGGGTAGTTCTACATGGTGAGCCTACCAGCCATGGAAAAGTTGGTTTGACAAATGTGTGCCCTAGTATAACCAGAGCTCTGCAGAACTCAGACCAAAGGCCAGAGTTCATGCACAGGTCAGATGAAGTCTTCCTCATCAAAATGTAAATTTCTCAATGTAAATTTAACAACTTTGGTCATGACTGCTCATCTTAGGGAGGATGTGATGGAGTGATCTAAATCAGTCTTAGTGGATTGAAAAACAAAAGCCCACATTCAGATTGACATCATAACACTGTCTTCTCTGGCTCCAGAAAATCCCAGAAATGTCTCTTTACAGGTGCTTTGATGTTCAAGTTTAGCCATATGGAAATTACTGTGTTCCCCCATTCTATTTCAGTAAGTCATAATCTGCACACAAAGCCTCTGGTCATTGTCTGAAAACATTCACAGCAGAGGAATGCTGGTAAGTCACACCTACTCACTTTTATTCTAAGGAGACCCAAAAGTCTTTGCCTTTAACAGTGCCGAGATATAAGGCAAGAATAACATCCATGTAGCCCAGATCTTCCCAGTTGGCTGGCTGGTTCGGATCATGCAGGTGGGGAGAATTTGTGGTAATTTGGTACCTGAGGTGGGGATGGAAGAGCAAAAGGGAACAAAGGAATGTGAAGTCAACAACATTTTCTCGAGTTTGCCAGCAGCTGCTGACAATGAAATGGCTCCTTGCCAAAACATTTCCTTCTCTTCTCAGGTAGCACTGATGTAGGGGATACAAGTGCATAGAGTAATTCCTGAGTGTGTCAGCTCTCTCCCCATTTTTGGCTCTCATTGAACCTTTAGCTACTTACTTAACTCCCAGAATCAATCAGCTGAGGTGAGAGCTATTTGAACATTATTTTGTATTAAAATCTACTTTTCACATAATTTGTGGCTAGAGGCAAGGTTTGAGTGGTAGAACCCAAAATATTGGGGGGTGACATTTGGGATTATTCAATACCAACCTACTATTTTCAAGTTTCTTTCTATTTGGTAGATAGCTGTGTGATGTTGCCTCCCAGAAATAATCACCTCCCAGAAAGTCTTTCCCTAACTGGACTTGCCACTGCTTGGCTTCTAGATGAGGGGTTTGGACATGGCAGGCTGCTGCCAATCTCATTCAGGACCTTCTAAAGCAACAGAGGTGAGATGCAGTCGCATGATGCCATGAGACTCCTCCCCTTCCTTCTGTCAGATGGGTGAAGGTGGTTTTCTGGATCCTTGGATGCCTATCTGTCTTGAGGGCACCTACTGCAGGAAAAAAAAAAAAAAAACGAAAAAACTACACCCCCACAAAAGGTCAAAGAGCAGTAAGGGGCTTGAGTCAGGAGCAGTCCCTTTCCAGGCTCTTCACACCTGAGCCAGCAGTTTCTGTCCCCTCACCCCCCACCTGAGAATGAGGTACCACACCAAGTGAAGAGGGACATGGAACACTTTTTAATGTCAAGTCAGAGACAACCCCCCTCCCCTAGCCCCAATCCCACTTTCCCTCATCACATCCAGGACCCCTCCCCGAGGCCTCTCTGGTTCCCAGACTTCAGGGGAGGAATAAAAGTTGACCTAAAAACTGCATTTTCTTCTCTTTCATACACACACACACGAAGGTGGGAAATTAAATAAAATAAACCAAGAGGATTCAATTCTCCAGTGGTCCCAAAGGCATCAGAGATTCCCATAATGGGCTAAAGCAAGTGGTTATGGACTGTTTAGTTGGTTCAGTCGCTCGCTGTTTGTTAATGCCCGAGGCGTGATGGAGAAGCAGGCTGCCTGTCGTGGCCTTGGCCTCCGAGAGCCACACCTGGAAAAGATGCTGAGCCTGGTATTAGTGTTTGGCTCTTTCTTTTCACTTTTTATAAATGTCTTTGACATGTAAATAACCCAAGAAAATAAAAAGGCAGGAGCTGATTACACAATTACCAGTAAACTCTATCATCTTTTAGAAGATCAACACACAGCTAACGCCATATACAGCATGCAGTAATGTCTGAGAAAGGACCCTGCTGAGAAAGAAAATGGCTAGAACTCTAACAAAAAAAATATATGTATATATATACTGTATAATATATGTCATCAAAAGAAGCATAGCTAACAAACTCAAGATACAATGCGGCTCACCCTTCCATTTCTAAACAGCATGTAGAAGCATCGTATTGTCTGCATTAAATACCAGAATAAGGAGAGATCTGTAGCGCTGGTGGAGATGTTGGTTAAATTGTATGTGGTGGTTTGTTTTTTGTTTTTTGTGTTTTTTTTTGGTGGATTTGTCAAATCTTCACCAGGTGGTTAATGCCCGGTGCACAGTCCACCAGTTGTAAACCTAGTTAAGAAATACACTATTCATTTTTAATATTGAACAAACATACTTCTCTTCACCCCTTTCATTTTGTATTTTTTAGTTGTGTCTTGTTTTTGCACTAAGTTCTAGACTCATATCAGAAAATATAATTAATAAAATTAATAATGAATCAGAATTCCTTATTATCCATAATGTTCATGTAGTACAACAACAACAAAAATGTTTAACACTATCTTTTGTGACTGTTGATTGCGGGATTGTTGTAGCTGTCAGGCTGTCTTGTTTTGTTTCCTTTTTTCTTTATTTTTTTTTTTTTAAATTTTGCTTTCATCACACATTATAGTGGCACAGTCTACAAAAGGGCCCGCAGCAGCCAGTCTGGGCCTGCGCGACTCACTCTGTTCTCGTCTCAGGAGACGGACTGAATTGGGGATGGCCGACTCCAGAATTTTCCTTGATAGGGGCACGTTAGTGGACAGAGTGGCCGAGCCCTTGCCCACCAGGCCACAGAGAGGTCTCACAATGCAGCTTGCAGGTGGGTCCAAAGCCAGGTGCGGTTCTTCCCATTTGGGAAAAGAAAGAAAACAGCTGTGCCTAAATATTTGCAAGGCCTGGAAGGCGATTTTCGATTTCCTCTTACAACTTTTTTTCCCAAAGTATTCTTTGTTCCCCTCCCTCAAATTCGTGTCCCATTAGGCTCTGCTTCTCTGAATTGCATTTGATTATATCTTATTTAGAAACGGGAAAGCTCTTGCTGCTGTCAGAGTTGCCGGCGCTGTTCTGTTGGTGGGTGCAGTGGCGGCAGCTTCTCCCCAGCGGGGCGGTGGCATTCACATCAAAACTGGAGCAGGAGGTGCAACACCAGAAGGGGTATCAGCCAGATGCAGCCTGCCCTCCTCGACGTCCCATTGTTCACTTCGCTGACGGCGCCCGGGCCTGTAGGGAGAGCACAAGTGTCATGAGCTGCCTGGTGTGGACTGGGGCGGCACGACCCGGTCTGCTGTCATGAAGCCTGCCTGTGAGGAGACACCCCTTCAATGGGAGCGTTAGGTGTTCTGGCTCCATAGGTTGGGCTGCCTTAGAAATGCCTGTGGCTGCTTCAGCTGTGACCCCTCGGGTACACACTGTCTAATGGGGCGTCTTCCTTTGCAAGGAAAGAACAGGAGGTTCAGGTTAAAATGAGCTGGTGGCTATTGCTCCTTTACTTTGTTAAAACATGCTAAGGTCACAGCTCAGGGTCAAGTTCAAGAAGAGGGTAGCAGACTCATTATTATCCTGTATAGAACTCCAGTAACATAAGTCCCCTGTGATGCTTGCTCTATCATTCCCCCACTTCTGAGCACTGCCTGTCTCGCACATTCTCCAGCTGCTCAACCTGGTGTTTGGGAAAAGACCTGTGGACACAGCAGTCTGCCTCCCTGCTGCTGCATAGCACTCTGTGGCCATTCTGTCAATCACTCGTTCTCAGAGCAGGGCACAGGGCTTCTGCCTGCAGCACTTCGCCTCTTCCCCATCTGGACAGGGTAACAGCAGACACAGCTCAAATGTCACATGCCCGAAGGCCAAAATCAGCCACATGAAGTTGAGGTGGGAGCAAGTAAAGAAAAGGTGGTCTTTTGCTGTGCATGGGAAAGCAGGGAAGATTTATGCAGACAAGAAGATGTAGACCCTGCCATAGTGTGTCTGTGGGTGGAAGATGGATGGCACATTTCCCAAGGAAGCGCACACCAACCTGGCCATTCTTTCAAACGGTGCTAAATAAAGGCGGCATGAAAACTATGAGGTCATAAAATTCCCCAGCAGCTTCTGAAGCAGAAGTGTTCTGGTTATCTCAGCTTCATAGCCAAGAACACCCACGACAAAAGGAGCTCTGACTCGAGTAGTATGTGCAAGTTCAGATGCCTGGATGAATTAGGTAGCTAATGAAGCAGGGCACTTTCTCAGGCTGGACTTGCTCTGCCACGCTCTGTTGCACTGGATTTAATGAAGGCATAAAGCTAGGTAGTTTTAAGTCCATGTCCTCACTGGGAATGAAGGAACAAAGAACTCGCTCACTTGACTTTGATGCAAGCACCAGAGACACCTGTGGCTGGTGTCGAACAGAATCAAACCAGGTGACTCCTTATGGGATGATTCCATCAAGTTCTAGAACTCTTGGCTTGGGTGTACTGACCACAGGGTTTTACTGCTTAGACCTTTCGGTCAAATCACACACTGCGTGGTAGTAGCTAAATAGTCATGGATTTGAATTGCACCACAATATCCAATCTCATGTGTCTGGTGTCTGGTTCACACTTTCCCCAAGGTCAGACCTCCTTGGCTGTGCAAATGCTCATGCCAAGAGCCACGAGAGATACCCACACTGCACTCCACTCTGTGGGAAGGTGAGCGTCTGGGCAATACAAAACTGAAGACATGAGAGGCCCAGCTCTCAGTCTGTGGAAAGTCCTGCTGATAAAGGTACATTCTTAAAGCATTCCTGATGACTTGCATCTCCACTTGCTTGTAGTTCCCATCGGCCACTCATTGTTAGTGTCATCTACAATCTAATTAACAGGCTTCTATCTAAGCCGCCACCAGGAACTCCCTCATTATATTCAATTCCTGTTAGCTATACAGTGTTCTTTAGAATGCAAGGGGAGAAACAGCGCTCCAATGTCTTCTAAGAAGAGAGACTGTTTCTCTCCTGTCAGGAAGTCCTTCACTCTGGACCTGTCTGAGATCCTTCGCACCAAGCCCGTCTCCTGCACCTGAGGCTGATGCTAAGACATAAAGGCGGTTCTGAGTGAGTCTGTGAGAGCCAGGCAGCACGTGACAGCTGGGCAGAGTTAGGGACTGCATCCCAGTTCCCCACGCACACCGCAGTGGTTCCAAAGGGGCACTGTCTCCAGGCACACAGTGCTCACTGCCAGATTGACATCTCTTGGGGAATGGTACTTTTTACCTTTCTTTTTCTTGAACACTCACAAAGTGAGTTTTGGAATCTGCTCCCCATTCATCCCTATGCACCATCTCCCGCACTCCTGTCCCTGACCCCATGGTTAAGAAGATGCTCTGATGTCAAAGAGAAGGGAAGAGATGCTAATTTCCTGCATGCAGAGGATTTTTGCTTTCCTCTGCCTTCTGCCTGCCGGGCTGACCACCCAGTGAATCCTCTGGGGAAGGCAAGGGAGCATGCCACAAATGTGACTTACAGCCCAGCAGGGGCCTGGTTTGGTTACCATGGAAGGAAAGTCGGAAAGCCTTGTTTGCAGGCCAGGGACTCTGCAGTGCTAAGGAGAGGGAGCTGTGAGCTGGCAAAGGACATGCTGCATCTTTCAATGGTGGCAGCTCTGCAGGCGTCCTCTGCAGGCACCTGCTCCTTCTCATTGCTAAGCCCCTCGGATTTCCTTGTGACTCTTTTCCCTGCTGGGAAGTGCCACAGAGAGCCTATAGGGAGGGTCCTGACCTGTTGTGTCGAAAACTCTTCCCACAGAAGAAAGCAAAGGTCGCTTGGTGCGCCAGGATCTCCTCTTGCCAGTGTCGATAGCCTGGACAAGTTCCGTGTCCTGTTCCAGGACCACAGGGAGGGCACTCAATATCTGCGACAACATACATCCACCTCCACATACTCTTTCCTGCACCTCATCCATTTTTCCATGTCCAGGAAACCTGACCTGGATAGAACTAGACAGGAAGCGGAGGAGACCAGGGAAGTCCCTGCAGAAGCAGCGGGTAGGCACACTCGACCTGCCTTCTCAAGGAAGACAGAACATCAGCCCTCCTTCCAAATCCAATCAAAATGATCCCACTAAACCTTCCCACCGAGACTGTGATCCCTCTAGTTTATTCTTTATGCTAATTCCAGGGTGATGTTTCGATTATTCCAAATTGATCCAACAACCAACTTATTTGATTCCTACAGTCGTAACAAAAGTTGATGGCAGAAGACTCACTACATTTCATAATCTGCTGACTATCTTGTCCCTTGGCCACTCTCCCTGCCTCCTTTGCCTTCTCCCTTTCCCCAACTCCAAGCACAGCTGTAGACACATACACGTCACAGGAGGACAACCTCCAGTCATATCCTCTTTTCTTTCCATCTTCACAGTCTGTGCCCTTCTGCCTAAAACAATTTTCACTCCAGGTTTTGGTTCAGCCCTCATTCACCTCCTCCAGGCAGCCTTCCTTGACACCCTGCAATGTGCTTCCACCATATGATATGCATCCTACTACTAACCTTCATGCCACCCTGTATTAGAATCTTCTTTGTCCCTCTAACATACATATCCTCCTCTACACTGTAAGCAACTTAAGGGTAGGATCTGTGTTTAACTTGCCTATATCATATATTTAAAAATCATTTGTTGCAGGAAGGAGCCAGAAAAAATGTGATATGTGCTGAGATGCCCATATTTCCTCTGTGTCCAAGTTTTTCTTTTTCTTTTCAGATTTCACTTGGAGAAAAATAAAATAAAAGCCATGGAATAAAAAAAGCTCTTTTCTTACCTTGTTGTCTGCTTTACCACAAGATTATTGGCCTTCTTTTTATATTTCCAATAAAACTCAATGACCTTTCCTCTCTTTTTCTAATCATTTCCAGTGAACATCCCTGAGAATTTCTGTGGTTGAGGGAATGCATGCGCAGGAGTAGAACTGCCTGGACAAGGAAGTGGGGTGGGGTGTCCCAGGACCCCAAAGATATGTGTACATGAGAGGAGGGTAATTATCTCCTGCTCTAATACCTGCAAGCTCAACCTTAGGGAACTTAGGTGACATTCCTAAGATCCCTCGACTTCTATCTCCAAATGTGATACTCTTTCCATTTCCATAGAGAGCTGCTTTGTGTCACCCGTGCATCTTCAGACAGTGAAGCCCTATGCCTGCCTACCTGGGCTTCTAGGAAGGTATGGAACCACACCTGCCATCCACACCTGCTGGCATGAGGCATGACAAGGATGAGGACCTCTCAACTAGGCAGGACTGGTTCGCTGCATCCTGGGTCGAGGCCTCTGGGAGCCTGGGCTTGGCCACATGATAGCTTAGCTCATGTGCCCGGCGGCCCCAGCCACACAGATGAGCTCTCTGGTTCTACATCCAGCCCCAGATCCTCGCCACATTGGCTGTCTTTGCTGCCTCTGTCTCATGAGAGCTGTGGAGGCTGAAGTGAGTAATTACCAGGACAGAGGGGTCTCAGAGAACTATGAAGAGTGTCAGTTGCCTATTGAAAACATCTGGCAGGGATGGAAGCCTCAAATAAGATACATTTTATTTGTAGACAAGTGACTCACTAAGATCCTCCTCCTTCCTTCCATTTTCCCCTCCCATCCACCACTTTCCTTCCAGCTCCAAGTAAGAGAGAGAAAGCGAGAACAGGGTAAGCAAAGGGCAGCATGCAAGGCCAAGGTCTAAGAAGATAGTCACATTAAAGCTTCCATGTGCGAGAAAGAGGCAGATCTGGTGCAGAGGAGCCGAGGTACAGGAGCTATTCTGGGCACTGACAGGTGCTCATTAGTGCTGCCAGCTAAGAGAAGTTAGACTTCCACTAGTGCAAGCTACCCGAGAGAACAGGATGTCGCCAGGGACCGGTTAATCTAAATTGACACCGGCCGGCCCAAGGTCAGGGAAGATTCCCACTGGGCTGCTTCCTGGGGTTAGCTCAGAAGAGAAGGCATCTTGGAAAAAGGCAAAGAGTTTTACCTACCCCATCCCCACCCAGGCAGCAGCTGCCTGGAAGACAGATATACCAACCTTTCCAAGGGGTCAGGGCTGTAGTTTTCACTTCTAAAAGAAATTAAAAACAAGCCACTGTTAAGGTAGAAAGCAGTTGGGGGCACTCAATTTGCTCTCAGCTGGTTTGGGTCACTAGCTGGCGCTTCAAGGCCCAGGCCTTCCCTAGCCTCTGCTGCCTGCCCACAGCCCAGCCCTCAGTCCCTGCTTCTCTGGGAAGTCAGCTGCGTAAGGTTGAGTTGGGGCTGGAAAGGTTAGGAAGGACGGTGCATTCTTGACTGGAAGAATGCAACATGTCCATCTGGTCTTAGCAGGAGCCCCAGGACTCTTTTTCACCTGAGACCCCAAGCGATGAATGTTTCTTGGTAGAGCAACAGATTTTGGCCATGAGAGCATCCCCTAATTAAAGTCTTTAAGCCTTGAGTATAAAATTAGCTGAAACCAGTGAATGATACTATGGTAAATGGAATGCCGGTGTCCACGCTTTGAGATGTTGCAAATTTGGTCAGACAGTGAGTTGCTCTGGGCGCTTCAGAAATGCTGGTGTGGAAGCTTTCATAAGCCTGAGGGCTTCTGACTTCTTCAGGGGACTCAGATGAGAGCAAGCTGCACCGAGGGTGCCATCACTCTGGGGTAACTTGGAGCAGGGAGATTGCATCTGTTCCACTTGCAATTCCTGGGACCCCTGGTACAAATCCTGAGATGCCAGGTCTTCCCTGCTGACTACACCATGGAAATCCCATTTCACCAACTCTCAGAGGAAACCGCAGAGCTGTTTCTACTGATAGCAGCTATCTCGACTAGCCTGAACAGTGATGAGCTCCAGTCTTTCACTAGAAGTCTTTGGTGGTGTTCACCCTGGGTGTAGAGAGGATGGAAGAACCTTCCACAATGTAAGCATACATCAAGTCACCACGATGTACACTTTAAGGATCATATAATTTTATTTATAAACTATGCCTCAATATATCTGACAAAGAAAATGATATTAGTCTTCTGCATCTTCTGGATCAAAGAGACACCATACTCTGCAAAGGTCCTCATATAGAAGAGGGGAGACAACCTAGATATAACTCAACCTACACTCAACTAAAACATTTGACCACAATCAATGTTGACTACATCCTTGTGCATTCAAGCTCTCAATCTATCTTTAAAGGTATCCAGGACATGATCTACCACTTGATTTAAGTGGGCATTAGCAATGCTGAGAAGCCATTCTGAGGGGTGATCTAGGATTTTGCAATTCAGAAAAGATCCAATGTAAAGTCAGAATAGGAGAGAAAGTCAAGAGTGATGGTGCCATGGTTTGTGTGCATTTGGCAAAGACAGTGCCTTGGAACATTTTCTGGTCCCAGAAAGCAGCCCAGAAGCTAGAGTGGGGCTATCTGCATGAATTGCCTCATTTAGCACTGCTGAACTGTGTCTGTCCAAAGGAGAGTGACTGACTGACTGGAAGAAGGAAGGACAGTCTGAAGAGAGACTCTGGATGGATAAAGCAGTCAAGCCATTCACCCCAAACCAAAGCAGTGCAGGTGTGGGATACATCTGTGAGTGGGAGGCCATACCGTGAAGGAGATGCTGCTTTCAACTCTGCTGGAGAAGGACACGGTGAAGGATTCGATTTGATAGTTTAGCTGGTTGGAAATTTCAGAAAGAAAAATATATTGAGAGTAAAATTTCAGTGCTCTAGGTACCTGAAGTGATTTTCAAGAAGCAAAGGTCTGAAAACAAAGCAGGCTTCATTGTTCCTATCCAGCTATGTTTCCCAGAATCTCCAATAGGAATATTTCAAACAAGGTCAATACTCTTTGTAGCATCCACACAGTAAAAGACTCTGACACTCATCCTTAACCTCTGCTAAAACTTATCCTTGGACTTTTCCAGGTAGCAACGTTTCAGCTCTTCTGGTACTAGAATGTCCTTTACTCTTGTTTGTATCTACCAAAGCGTGGGGGGCACGGTTGGGGGGTAACTTGCCTAGATCTTCTTCATCTTCCCTCTGCTAGATGCTCATGTTGCACTTAGCCCACCCCCTTGGGGTCATGAAAAACTAACATGGTCATCTATGCCATGTTTGACAGATTTTCACTGTTGAATCTAGTTCCTGGAAGTATAAGTCTTGTTTTCACTTCCAAAAGGAGACCTCGCCAGACACTCAAGTTCAAGTTAACTCTTAGCTATCGAGCATGCTTGAAAATCTAAGCATGTATTTTCCTCACCTAACATTTGATGGGATGTGTGATCTTTCTGTTTAAATATTAACGAGGAGATAGGCAGAGAGGGGGAAAATCACAACAAATAACGAACAAGAAAAAAGAATCCCTCTCTCCAAGCCTCCAATCAATATCTGTGGTCAATCCATGAAGTGATCTTTTGGCCACCCACGTCCACGCCTGCAAGTGAATTCCAAGCATGGACATAACCACAGGGATGCTGAGTCTCGTAAGAGAAAAAGGCTGGTTTCACATTAGGATGGATATGCTCTTAAAACTTATAGAAAGGGGATGAAGAAATTTGCTTATTTATTTTTTTTTTACATTCTGCAGTTAGACACATGTGCCATCCATAGGAATAGTAACTGCTGGGTGGCTGGGCCTAATTAACGACCTTTAATCCTCTGTTGGGGAGAAATGATCATCTCTCCTACTGCGATTTTTCTCCTTCTGATAAAGAGTTTACTTTAGTCTCCCATTCTTTAATAAGTTGGTTTGATGGTCACTGTGAGGTTCACAGACATTAATCAGCCAACCTTTCCCAGCCCACTGATACCATCAAATCTGACTTCATGCCTTAGAGATAAAGGACAAAGAACCTGTGGATGGGAAATGAACAGCCACTGCAGATGCTGAGCTTGCAGAATGGGCCCCTGCATGCCTGTGAGGGATGGGGTTGCATCTCTGAGTCCTTATTTATCATGGCACAAGTCGGGCACCACCAAATATTAATACGAGAGTGTGACATGCAATCCACAATCCGTTGTGTTTGCAAAAGGGGAACAGAGAAATACTTCAAGGGTGGCAGAAAATACTGAGGAAGAATGAAATTCTCTTATCAGAATCTCTCTAGTGCATCCAGATATTGGGTAGCAAAATAGTTTTGAACTTGTCTTAAAGCCAAGTGTTTCCTGTCAGTGGAAAGCCACACATTCCTATAAATCTTGCTTGGTATTGGGAAGATAACATGAGCGTAAATTGGTGGTATTTCCTGAGAAAACAGGTTGCTCTTCATTCATTTGTAAATTTGCAAAGGTGGAGGTAAAAGCAAAAAATGACACAGAGGAATGAGGGCAATGTTTCCCTAGGTGCAAAGTCTGTTTTTTCTTAAATTCTCCTTAGCTGTAGGAAAGAGTCTAACAGATACACAAAAGACACACTAATCCAAATCTCAGGAGGTTCAGATGTCTAAAGTTTACAGCCTTTGGCCCTGATCAGTTGGCCTTACACTCAACCGAGGGGGTTGAGAGCCTCTTGGGAATCTTTATAGAAAGTTGGCATAGGGCACCTTTCACTCAAGTTCATAGTAAACAACAGTAGGAAGGGAGGAGGGCAGCCTTGACACAGCAGACAGAGATTGGTAACATCGTCTTTCACTTCTGGGCCTCTGCTCAAGGTCAGGTGGTGACAATTTTTTTCTAATGCTTCTTGTTGTTGACTTTGGGTGGGATGATGCTCCCTCTATCAGCTGAGCTAAATACTCATGGAACAAATACCTATCAGTATTTGTTCTATCAAGTCCAGTTAAATACTAACTGCTTAGCAACCACTATCATTTTAAAGCTCTTATTCCCTCTGAAAAAGAAGATCTAAGTGACCAGAATGTGCTTCATCACTTCTGGAAGCACATCCTAAAGTATCATCTGTCTTAGCTCCAGTCTCTCACACTTCTTTTTTTTTTTTGCTACTTTTCTAATGCTTCCTATTTTAGATCTGTGAACATGCCTCGCACCGGGGTTCAATAAACCTCAGTTGAATCATAAGATGAACCTGAGTGCATCCATTGACTGCACTTTTCCCCTTGATTTCTTTGTTTCATTTTCCTGTGTGTGGCTCATCACCATGGTGCTCTGCATCACCAAGGTGAATAATGCAGCCCTGCATCCTTTCATGATGAAAGTACTTTTCCTATCTGTCAAATAGCTTCCTGTATAACTCATTCCTTTCATCTCCTCCAAGACTCATGCCATCCTCCGATGATTATTTGCTTAGCCAGATGGGAATGGATGAACAGGATGGTGGTAGGGTGAGTGGGATAAGAAGGGTCGGGGATTAAGGTGGAAGGCAGGCAAAGCTATTCCCTTCATTGTCTTCAGAGCTGCTCCCTGCCGGGTTGCCTTGTGGTCAGTGCTGACCTTATAGGAGAAAAGTAGGACAAGCAGGCTCTTCTTTTTTTCTACCACTTGGTCTGGGTCCATTTCTTTCTAAAAGCTTAGTCAAAGTCTTAATGAATCTCTCATGGTCAGTGAGTGGGCCTGGGGACAATGTGAAGGGCTGTGCAAACGGAGACAAGAAATGCGGGAGTAACATATAGGGAGACCATGGAGTGGAAGTGGTTGCAGAGAAGAGGTCTGACATGAGTTAATGAGCCTCTGAGATGTTACATTGATGGAAGTTCTTTTGGTTTACAAAATAATTCAAACTTTAAATAAACATTCTCAGTTGAATGTTGGAACAACCTTAAGAGAGAGAAGGCAGACAGTTCTGTTTTATGGAGAACAAAACTGAGTTTAAATAAAGTTTGGTGATTTGCCCAAGAGCACAGACTACTCAATGTCAGGCTCTGAACTAGACCTCTGAGGCGCCATGGTCCAGGTTGCAGCTTGGTAACTATGGCGTGCCATGCTCTACCCGAGTCCTCTGCAGGACCTCCTTGTAAGCCAGTAGATGCACCTCGTGCTTGCTTCTATTGCTGAAGGGACATCCAAGTCCAAAGGACTCGAACTGAAAACTTCCTGTTAGTTCAGACTCACTCTGTCAACCTTTTGTCTTCACACCAATCTCTGGGCTTTGAGATGCTCCTGAAGTTTCTTTTCCTTTCCCCCTCCCATCCATGGGGAGTGCAGACAGCAGGGTAGAACAAAGGGGGCTATCCTTGTGGTTTCACCAGTTCCCAGTCACATCTACTGCCATCCTCCAAACAACTTTAGAGTAGGAGCCTCAGGTCAAATGCACAAGGAAGACAAGGATTGGGGGAAGGGAGGCGCTGGGAGGAAGGGAGGGGAAAAACATAAAGCAAGGGGGATACTGACCTTGCAACAAAGTTGAGCTTGTAGGCTCATTTAGTTCTAAATCGGGTGAGGGGCATACAGGAGAGAAAACATGAAAACAAACACATATATTATATACAGTAGCTATATATTTGTCATATATAGTTTGTATAATGCCTCACAAACATTTCTGGAGGAATGGATAAATAAAGACAAAAAAAAAAAAACAAAACAAAAAACCAATGGTGGCAAGACAAGATGTAGCATGAGAAACACTAAAAGCCTGATGTTCCATGCCTGCGTGCGATGGTGGGGAAATGAGCTGGCCACCGGCACACTTTCCAGGCAGAGGGTTCAACTCTCAGCTCTCACTCAGCTGGGGTACTGAGTTGGTGATGAAGGACCAAGCTCCTCCCTTTCTGGATGAGATTTCTGCCCCACATCCTCAGCCCCACTTTTTCATTTGAGAGACCAAATTCAGGAACTTTGACCCTATGACACCACACAAAAGGAACCAGGACCTCCAGGGAACCACTGGAAATCTCCAGGGAACCACTGAATACTGTGGCAGCAGCATTTTCTGAATCCTCTGCAATCTCCGCAGTCTTAGGGATCAAATGCCCAGAACTTGGTAAGAGGACTGCCCCAGCTGGTTCATGCACCCTCAGTGACAGCGACCACAGGGGCAGCCTCACACGCCCAATTTTAAATGTTCAGCTCAAGTGGAGATGGTGCAAGTTATGTGCGAATTGGTGGCAAAATGATGATAATTTAGCTGGCTTTCTGTGCTGCTATCAGGGAATGGCTTCATAACAAAGTTGGCATATTCACATAAAGGTGCTTTCCAACCTGCCCATGGCTCAAGTGGAGAGATCTTTTGAAGATGAGAAATGACACGAATCGCTCTTCTCATAAATGTGTATTTGTCACCTTAATGATGGTGAACTTCACTCAGGAGTTTAGGGGACGTAATGATGGCTGGCCTAGTGGAGGCTAGAGTGGAAAAGATTAACGCCCACCTTATATATTAATGGGATTTCACTAGCTCCATGGAACCATGTCACCCACGAGGCATTTCTGGTATGGCGTGCCTTCAAAATGATCTCTCCATCGAGGCTACAATATTGGTTTCTGTTTGGTTCCATTTGGAAAATGTTACAAGCTTTTTTTCCTTTAGCATCATGTAAAGGCCCTGGATATGCTGTGCTGTTAAAGAACACCCCTGTGTACCCATTCATATCTGTTTGACCCAGACTTTCTAAACTTATTTGAATACAGACTATCAGTTTTTAATATAATTTTTAAAGAACGCTGGACTCAAGAAAGGTGGAAATTGTAGGAATACCCCAAATGAAGCACGGGGGAAGGCCGATGTGGAGGCAGAGGTTTTAATTGCCACACATGGGTCTGCTGTAAAGGGATCTATGCCACATGCTTTGCTGCTTTCCTTGTCACAGAAGTCAGCTGTTTTGCTCTTAAGTTTACTTCTTCTCCCTATGCCCATCTTAAGATGGCTTAAAGGGACGAGGCCAGGGAATTAGACTGAAGTGATAAAGCCAACAGCAAAACCATTTCATGCATCCCAATCAGAGAACAAGGAGGTTAAAGGGAGAAACAGACTGTTTACAAGAACAAGGACTGCTGGGGTGGAGAGCAGGACTGGGAGGGCTGGGTGTGGGTGAGCCATGGGGAGCCTTACATTTGCAAGGCAAGAGATAGAGGGGTCCTTTTCTTTCTAATCCTGGGCCTTCTGTTCCTGCAGACAGACACCTGCCAAAAAGCCAAAAAGGCCTGACAAATGTGAGGGGCAATTATGACTATCCCTCTGTGAGAGATGTCAGACAGATCCATCACTCTAATCACAGCTCTGCCCATTCTGAGCTACCAGCTCTGGGATCAAGGGCAGCCTGCCTTTTCTCAGCCCTCTTAGATAAAGCAGGGCTTTATTTATGTGCTGGGTAGAAGGTGGACAGAGTGTGATTTGAAGCAGAGATGGGTCAATGGAGCAGCCAAGGTGCATTCTTCTGGGTAAGCACAGTCCTGCCATGGAGGGGGTAGGGCAGAGGTGGAGGGTGTAGGACTAGGAGCCTTGGGACTAGCTCTCAGAAGAAAAGGCATTTATGGTTTTGCCAATTATCTGCTAATGCTCTCACCTTTCCCTCCCCACCACACCCAGGAGTGCTTGTTAACATGGAGGGACTCCATCTGAAAAAATCTCCAGAACTTATTGGGGTAGGGAGGGTTGCCCCTGAAGCAAATGTGGCTTAAGGTGTGACCTATAGAGAGAATCTGCACCTAAGGAGCAATGAAGTCATCACTACACTCCCGGAGTCCGGCCCGTTGACACATACCTGCACCCGGCTCAACACCAGGGTGAGAGCCATCTTGGTCTCCCATGGAGCTGACATATTTGATTCCTTCACTTCATTTAACTACCAGTGTAGTTACCAGATAGGCAATGCTAGCATACTCGTCTTTTGATAGTTGTTAAATGAATTAATGTATGGATGACTGTGTGATTCTGTCAGGATGGCGGGCTCTTGGCTGGACAAATGTCTTAATCCAGCCAGACAACACCCTTTGACACAAATGATGACACAGGGCAACCCCCCACTTTCTAAGTCAACCCCACCTCTGAAGCTAATATTTCCATTGTTAAATATAACCCGGTTTTTCTTATGTCCTACTAGCTGGAAACAGGTTCAGAAATAGTAGCGTCGTATACTAATTCAGTGAACAAAGTGTTAAAATAGTTACTAGATTCTTTACTATTATACCCAGTTAGAACCCCCATGGTCAGTTTAAGAGCTATCACTGAGGAGAAAAAATAAGAAATTTACTTTAGGCTCCCAAAGTCTTTTTCTCCTGTTTCAAGCTTTTTCCTGTTATAGAATGATATTTCAACATTGTTTTCATTGTCCTGCTATCTACTTTTGTACAGGTATTAGAAACCAGTTCCCTACGTCTCACCTCCTCTCCCAGCTTTCTTGTTCCTCTCACTCACCCCTGCCTCACTGGCCTTGAGTTTCCTCTCTGGGCACCTCCTCTACAGGACCCCCTTCCCTCTTCTCCCACCCAGCTCCAGGCTCCGTCTTACCAAAGAGTGTGATGCTGGCATTGGTGTGGCCTAGCTTGTTGGAGGCCACACAAGTGTAGTTTCCGTAGTCGTGTTCAGAGACATTGAAGAAGATAAGTTTTGAGAGGAAAGGTCTGTTTTCCACTTTGACCCCCTTCTTGCCTTCCACCAGTCTGAGACAAACAAGAGAGAGGCAGAAAAGGAGAAGAAAGGCAGTGGTTATATTGTTCTCATAGGAAGAAGACAGACTTTGGAATGAATGGTCTTTTCACTGCTCCCTTTCTGACATCATTATAACCACCATTTTGCTACTCAACTGCACAGTAGGTTCACACCCTATGACTCACAGAATTGTATTTCCCTATGGTTATGGAGGTACCTGGGGCCATGCTTGGCACACACAGATATTCATCATCCTATACAGATATCTAAGTTCTCTGAAGGCAGGTGCCTTCAACAAATACATGGGCCAGCTGTGTGCCGTTCAACACAGTATTATTTACACAGTAGGTGCTCAAAATTGTGGACTTAATTGACATCAGTGATGGTGCTATGAAGATCATGATGGTGAAGATAACAACCATGGCAACGAAAAGCTCACTCTTCAGAGAGAAGACTAACCCAAGGGGGTTGAAAGAACAATGTTTTTCAAGCACCTGGGTAATCAGATTTTCCCTTAGGAACTTGAGGCATTTTGCGGTCAATACCTTACTTTTGCTATAAATAGGAAAAAAGAACCAGGGATTTTTGTTTTGTTTTACAATGGAAAATCTGAAGGGTTTGGGAGAGGAGACCTTCCCAGAGTGTCCTTCTGGAGGAGATCATAGGTTACAAAGACTATGACCCCTCAGAGTCAAGACAGTCTCCCAAGTGACCCCAATGCCACAGGCTTTCATTTTGGTGTGAGAAGTTACAAAAAATACTATAGATAGTGGGGGAAACTGTCAGGCAAACACGAGGCCCATGGGTTCCATTACTCATGGACAGCATAAGGAGAAAGTAGCTCTAGTAGGGCCATTCCCTCTATCTTCGAAGGTTGTTAGCAGTGTTCTTATTACAATTGCATGTGTAGAAATTCTGTGCCCAACTCTTTTCCTCTTAGAAACCTTAGAATGCTCTATTTCAGAGACTGGGTTTTTTAAGCCCATCTCTTTTATTTTCTCCGCAACAATCTGCCTTCCTTGCCCGGAAGTTGAGTCTGTGCTATGAGAAGGAGAAATGCTAGTGGGGGTCAAAGTCCTGAACAGAGGCTATGGGGGTCACAGACTTCAGATACGTAGCTGGAGCAGGATGCATAGAGAGTCAACAATGTTAAGGTGGGCGCATAATACAACAGGCTCAGGGTACGTGGACTGGGGCAAATGGCTGGTATCTAAGTCAACAAACTGAGAAAGGAAATTCTCAGGCAGAAATTGAAAGTGAACGCCAGCAAGATGAGGAGAAAACGCTTTATGAACCTTAAAGTTCCTAAAGTGAAGTTTGGTCCAGAGGGCAGCGGTGGTGCCAGGATCTGAAGGTGTTGTCTCCCAGGAGTCAGAAAGGTCCTCTCTGCCACCAAAACTTATGCAAACCATGATCCAAAGAGAAAGTCAGCCTCTGACTTCCAATCTCAGGCAACATCTGTCTTCAGGGACATTAGAAGGTTATTCGGAGGAACTGAATTTGCTTTTTCATTATGTAGCTTTTCCTCCGGGAGCCTCCTTCCCTCCTTCGCTAGGGGCAGTGAACTGGCCTGAGTCCATGAACTTCATTAAAACGAGCGCACTGTCCTTAAGGAAGGAGGTGTCCGGCTGTGTGACCAAATGCCACCTTTATACTTCCAACTTGCTTTGCAGATATTGATGCTTTAGGGGGTGCAGCCCAAAGAAGACACCCCACCCAGCCAGCAGGAGGCTTTCTTCCACCAGCCCTTGAGCGTACTGATGCCAATTGCCACCGTGATGCCATTCCTGAGCTGGGAAGGAAGCCTTCACGTGCGAACCAAGCTGTGAATTAGATTTCGTCTCGGCAGTGGAGAGAAACACTTAGTGAAGCAGGTCCTGTTTGGCAGTTCTGAAATGTCTTTAGCTAAAAGGAGCATAGGGCGGCCAGCGGCACTTTGCAGCACTTTGCAGCTTCTGGGACGACACACTTGCCTTTTCTCCATGTGGCTGCATATTTCCTCACTCCCTACTGCTCAAGACTTCAGTTTCTTAATGAAGCCCTAGGCCTTTCATTGGCCCCTGTCCCCGGGAAGGGTGGCCCTGATTCAGGCTCTCATTTCCTCTCCTGTGATTGACACACACATAGTGAACTACAGCTGACTGGTGCTTGTACTTTGTCAGAAGAGACCACTCTGCTGAATTTAGAGAAAACTGCCCGTCCAATCACAGACTCCTTCATTTGGGTCAGAGATCCTCACATCTCACCTGGAAGGTGAGCTGCCTAGGAGCTGATGCCCCCCAGGCAGATGCAATATGCCCTCTGAGACCTGCTGGGAGGAGGTTTCCCTGCCAGCCTCTGTGGCACAGGATGGCCGGGCAGCCACAAGGACCTCAGGGCAGAGTCCTTGGAGTAGTGTCAGGACACACAGCGCTCGTCACAGGAGACAAATACATGAGCAGCAAGTGGAGAACTGACCAGGTGAATCTGAGGAGGCTCCATGAGAAGAACCTGAAGGAGAATCTCCCAAATGGTTGAGTCATGGCCTTGCAGCCCCTTCTGGGAAACTGATGGTAGAGCGCTGCAAGGAGAACTCAGAGGCCTCACAAAGCTGCGCTCTCTTCTTGTTGGCACCACTGTCATTTTTTTGCACATAAATTGTTCTACTTCCCCCACATATGCTACGATCTCACCCTCCTCTACATTCACTTGCATTTTTCTCCAATAAAGAATTGGAGGGCCTCCCTGGTCACAGGGGTTAAGCACCAACCTATGAAGCATCCACAGCCACTGCAGCACGAGTTCGATCCCTGCTGTCGGCCAGGGAGGGAACCAACATGGCGCAGCAGACCTCTCCTGCTTTACCCGCTGCTCCCCTCAGCAGTGTACTTCTGTCAGTCTGCCTGTTTTGTTCCCCACTCTGTCTCTGGTGAATCCTCTCACTCCCCACACCTCTGGCCTGTACCCTAGTTCATGTATGCATAAGTAAATAAGTCTTTAAAAATAATTAGAAAGACTGCTGATTAATTTTCACAAATACTTACTTGGACAGTTAGTTTCAGGAGCTGATATTGCACCTCAGTTGTGTGTGTGTGTATGTGTGTGTTATCTGATATTGGAGTCACAGATAGCTTTTATCTTATTTAATAAGGGAGAAAGGGGAAAATTTAAAGAAATGTCACATCTCTAAGAAGAGAGCCTGTAATGGCAGGGAGGCACGGGGCAGGCTCCCTATGATTTGGGAAGATGGTGGTCTTTTCAGGGTTTTATTAATCTTTCTGCACAACTAGCAGTGAGGCAACCAGGTGCACAGCCTGTGAGGAGCCCCCAGCAAATCTTTATTCTCTCTGGGCTCTCCGGCATTCTCTCGTGGTCTCTGCTCTCTGCTACCACTGCTGCTTCTGCTGCCGCCTCTGCTACAGCTGCTACTGGTGCCCAACATGACACCACCCTTAGATACCCAGTCTCTCAGCTCAGGTGTGCTCACCTGTGCATCCCGACACCCTGAACCAGGTGCCTGCCATCAGGCATGCATGTAGGACCTCAGGTGTCCGTCATTGATGCTAATGGCAGGAGGATGGAAAAACCTGATAATTTCCATTTACCCTACACAGGCTTATTTGGAGGGACAGTACAATATACTTTTTTCTAAAAAATATTTACTTATTTATGCATACAAAAGCTGAGGTACAGGTCAAAATTGTGGGAGGTGAGAGGATCCATAAGAGACAGAGCAGGGAGCAGAACAGGCAGATTGACTGAAACACACTGCTGAGGGGAGCAGTGGGCGAGGCAGGAGAAGTCTGCTGCGCCATGTGGGTCCCCTCCCTGGCCGGTGACAGGGATCGAACTCGTGCTGCAGTGGCTGCGGTCTGCTTCATAGTGTGTTGCTTAACCCACTGCGCCACCAGGGAGGCCCGCAATATACTTTTTAATTCTGAGTTCTTGGAGAAGAAAGGGAAAGCCAGCTAAATTTTATTTCTCAGCTATATTTTATTTTCCCTCATTTTTCTGCTTTCTTTCTATTACTATGAAATGGGCTACATGAACATCATGCATCTCATTAAGATGTTGTTTAAAATATACATATGGCCTCTCCGGAGATCTGAGGTTAAGTCACAGTGCTACAGCTGCAAAGGACTGAGTTTGAGTGCCCGTCAACCCACAGAGTGCAGCAGACCTCTCCTGCCTCGCCTGCTGCTCCCCTCAGCAGTGTATTTCAGTGGATCTGCCTGTTCTACTCCCCACTCTGTCTCTGGTGACTCCTCTCATCCCCCGCACTTCTGGCCTACACCCAAATTCTTATATGCATAAATAAGTAAATAAATAAATAAAAGAATATACTTGAAAGTGAGAAAGTGCTGCTTCTCCTTGGAAGGATACTGAAGAGACACACTGAATCTTGGGATGGAATAACTTGGTTCTCAACAAAATTCAGTAATTGATTTGAGACGGGAAGAGTTTTGATAACTTGATGACCTCATAAAGAAAGAAACCTAGGGCTTCGCTGGTGGCGCAGCGGGTTGAGCACCACACTGTGAAGCATCTGAGGCACTGCAGCGTGAGTTCAATCCCCGGCCAAGGAGGGGACCCACATGGTGCAGCAGACCTCTCCTGCCTCGCCCGCTGCTCCCCTCAGCAGTGTGTTTCAGTAGATCTCTCTGTTCTGTTCCCCACTCTGTCTCTGGTGAATCTGCTCACCTCCCGTGACTCTGGCCTGTGTGCCAGCCAGCTCTTGTATGCATAAATAAATCTTTGAAAAAAAAAAAAAAAAGAAAAGAAACCTAAAGCACACCTACGCTACTCTAAGCAGAGGGGGCACTAGTGTGATCACCCCTAGCTGAGGGCTCCTCACACTGCTCTCCTGTACCCTCTTCGCGCCTTTCCTTTCTCAGCGTCTCCTCCTCCATTACGTCTTCCCACTCTCCAACCCACAGGCCTCAGGACCTGTGGGCATTCCCCCCAATCCACTTTTATGAAAGTGTTCTGAACACGGACAGCTCTTGCTCATTTCTTTGTTGTTCACCCACCTTAAAATAGCTCTTTGATAACAGTAATTGTCATGTTGCCTGACTGTACCGAGCTGCTGAACCCTGTGCTGAAGAGCCATTTGGTAACTCCTCGCAATGACAATCTGCAGTGAATCACAACAAATACCTCGGCGGTGGCTGCAATAATGAGAGGGAAGGGAAGAGTCCCTTTCTCTTTTCTCCTGTAGAGAAAGAACAACCTGGGCACAAAGGAGAGCTCGACTGGGTCACTGACTCTTTTCTGCATCGCCACGGATTGTGTCTAGAACTGAAGTGGAGGCAGACGGGCTAGCTTCAGCTAACTTGTTAGCCACTGCCAGCGCCCATGAGCGTCCCTGATGCCTTAATGCAAACCTGAGAATGTGTTAAAAATAGCATCAGGCAGAACACACTATTTTCTTGACCTAGAAAAAATTCACAGGCCTTACAATGTTCCTGGTGGCCTTATCATGGAGATTTTGCCTTTCTAAAAAAAATGTTTTTACTCAGGTCTGTTGTTTGTCAAGTGGTAATTCTGAATAGCAACATTCACAACAAAGCTGAAAGGTATTAATATTAAGAAAGGACTAATTTGCACATTATTTTTCTCTAGGCATAGATGGAATTTGGAAGAGGATTTCACTGAAATTCATTTGCAACCATCCAGAATCAGGAAAAACTCTTCTCTTTTTGGGTGGTGGGGAGAGGGAGAAAGGGGTCTGTACCTTTTGTCATCCTTGTACCACTGGAATTCTGCAGAAGGAACTGCTGAGGCTTCACACTGCAGTGTCCCCTTCTGTCCCACGGGGACGCCTGTACCCTTAGCTTCTGAAATGTATGGTGGATCTGTAGAGAGAAAATATTCTGTAGCAATTTAAAATGCATTCTAGAAGAAGACAGGCTGCCTCCTTCACTGATTTTGTTTTCCTCTCCTTGATGTACCTCTGCTTACTTGAGCTGACAAATTGCTATACAAATTGTGCCAAAGAATAAAGGCATTCAACATTGTTCTAAGGAAAAGCTGGGTCTTCCTAGCATTTATTGCTTCTGTTCTCCACTGTGCAGAGATGGAATGGCCAGACATTCAGGCATATTTCCTATTTAAACTTTTTAACTTTCATAGGAGGATGCCAAGCCATCAACCCTATACCCCATATGTTGACAGGCAGCACCTTTAATCAGCCTTATAGAATTTCTGCACACTACTTCTTGCCAGAGTATATAACCTTGAACTATTCAATTCCCATCAAAAGCTCAATTGCAAGAAATAATATTCATGGAGAATTGCCTGAAGGATATACAGATCAGTCATTCTTCTAGGTATTCTAAAATGGGTCCCTGAATCAAGCCAGACCAAACTAGACCTACATACTTGGCCTGCATTTATTTGATGTCTTTACCAAACAGTTCCTATGGTTTGCAGCGAAGTACATTATGAGAAATAGCCATAATAAACTTAGAGTTCTGCTTATTTTAGAAATATCACTTGTAATGTTGACTACAGAGTGGTCCCCCCTCATTTGTGTGAGAGTGAGATACATTCCAAGACCCCATGTGGATGTCTGAAACCACAGATAGCACTGAATCCTATATATTTATATTGTTTATATGTATATATATATATATAAATATATTGTCTCTTCCCCTGTACATACCCATAACAAAGAATATATACATTAGGCACAGTAAGAAATAAAGAACAATGACAAATAATAAATTAGAGCAATTAAACAATACACTATAGTAAAAGTTACATTAATGTGGTCTCTCTTCCTCTTTGCCTTTCAGAATAGTTTATTGCATGTCATATTTTCAGACTGTGGGTAGCTGAAACCGAACAAAGTGACACTGCAAATAGGAGGTACTACCACATCTCAGAGAATTCTATTTGTAGGGAACCTACAAAGAAATGTCTCTTACTGGGGACACCTGGTGGGGAGGGGAGAGGGAGGGTTGAGGGAAGATGGGAGCACGGGGGACGGAGGTGACGGTGCACTGGTGAGATGGTGATGGGGAATACATGGGGATTACAATTAATGGCAAGTATACGTAAATTTTAAAATATTTTATATTAATAAAAAATTTTAAAAAAATAAAATAAAATACATTCTATATCATAAAAAAAAGAATTGTCTCTTGTGTCTCAATGCCATTAGTTTGATTTTATCGTATAGAATAAATGCTGATGATGTTTTTACTCTTTGCTTTAGCAACCCAAAGCCAAATATAATATTTATCATGCTGTATCTATTTCATCCACAGAATTATCCTTACTTTTCACTTATCTTATTATTTCTCTTGCTTGTGTTACTTACTAGGTAAATCTTCATTAACAATATAAAGTCCGTTTTTTGGAAAAAATAATTAGTGCATTCATAAAATGGTAGTATTATTACCCTATTTCCTTGCATCTTAAAGAGCTTTGTGTGTCTTCATTAGTTTCATTTGTAAGAGAGACCAAAATACTAGAGTTAACAATCACTCATGCTTCTCCCTTCACTCCACAAAAGATTTGAAAGAGAAAGGCTCCTTGTCTTCCGGTCTAGTCCTTGGGGTCTATTCTCTGTCTGACTTCTTGGAAGGGGCACAGAATGTCATGGAGAACTGAGTCATAGTGAGGAACCGAGAAGGGGAGAAAAGGGAAAAGGTAGCTAAGGTGCAAGTCAGAGCAAACTAGGAGTTGGTGAAAAAGGTAAAAGAGCATGAGCGTCAAGACCAATGACTTGCATGTGTTTGCTTTTCTGCACCTCTACAAGTACAAACCGACTTTTGAGTTATGCCATCTAACATATGTATATTTATTCATATTTAAATTATGAATGTATAGCACATGTAATTGTGAAACATATATAATTGTAAAGGGATGAGGTGAAATGAATACACCATAAATAGAAATTGTAATATTTCCTTCATACACATGCGTTTGTTTTGCAACCCAATATGGAGATGACTGATTTAGAGAGTGAGAAGCTTGGGGACATTAAGAGTAAAATATGAGGGAAATTGAAATTTGAACACATTTTTATAAATTATGCATTGAATGCATTTAGTGATCTTCCAGAAATATAACTCAAGTTTGGGATTATATTAAATTACTAGCAGCTACATTTATTTATTTTTTTAAATCAGAGTTTGCAATTGTCACTTTTGAGAGAAGGGCATGGACAATGACGTTACAGTATTTTCGGCCCAGAGTAAGCCTGCGTTTCTGTCAACCGGCTCAGTGCTGTGGCCAGGACAGCTTCAGGCACACGCAGGAGGGGGTTCAGCGCCCACTCACAGTTCACGGTGACCTTGACTCTCCGGACCACCGGTGCCGCCACATCATTGGAGGCACTGCACTCGTAGTCCCCCGACTGCTCCCGGGTGATGCCCTGGATCTCCAAGTATTCATCTTCACTCACAAAGCCCACAGCTGTAGGATAAGGTGTGGGGAAATAGGAGAAAAACACCAAAGATAAAAACTTAGAAAACAAAGCATTAAATGGTTATTATACTTATAAAGCATTGTGTCACCTAAGTTCAGTTTCTTAGGGATTCTGCCAATTCTGCTCCCCCTCTCCTATGTTTCCATCCCCAATTTTTCCTCATTCCCCCATGGACTGTCTGAAATGTCTGTGTTCCTACCTGGACTAAGCACCATAAGTGATTAATAATTTTGACATTTACACTGCCCAGATCTTACCAAACAGTCCCAGTGCTGGGACCAGAGCTAGGCACCTTCAATGAATATTAACTCTTTATGATTTCAAGGTGTTAGTTGGATTGAACCCTTTAGTGGAGAGCTGACTGAATTCCTGATTATGAATCTAAAAAAAAAAAAAATACCATACCACCAGTTAGGCACTCACATAAGCCACAAAAGGTCGTGAAGACCCTAATAAAATACACTCAAATGTCTGATTTTAGAGTTAGGCAATCAATTAGATAGGCAGAACCAACTATGTAAGTTTTGATCTGCAAGAATATTTGAATAGAAGATCCTAAAGACTAACCAACAATGGACATTCCACCACATAACCACAAATGCAGCAGAAAGTAGAGTGAGGCATGTCACCTTATTGTCACCTCTTCATCCTGACACTCAATTTCTCTAGTGAAATATTATAAATAATATCAATATTCTATCTACTGTATTTCCTATCTGAGGTCTGTCCAGGAGACTTCAATTATGGAAACTCCATGCATGCCATTAAAAACCTCAACAAGGGATTTCACAGTTCTCTCCAAGTTCACCTGATTTTTCCCTTCCTGGCAAGACAATGGGAAAAAAAAAAGATACTGCATGCATCCTAAGATTATCCTGCTTCCTCTGTTAAATAAGAATAATTAGTTTGACAATATATTTTATCATATACATTACTTTTAAGCGTAAAAAGGGGGTGCTAGTGATAATTATTATAGGATAACTAGCATTCATTGAGATTGTCCCTAACTGAGACACATTTTCCCGGGCATAATATCCATACAGTTTTAATATCTCACAGGGGGGTTTAAAGTGGCAAATGAAAAAATATGCATGAAAGCACGTTCATGTGCTACACACCTGTTGCTTTATCGTTAGTAATCCCATAATCTGTCTGGAGGCACAGATTCAGATGGAACAAAGCAATGATAACATGAGTGATACCAGAAGGGGGATAAAGTAGCATTTCTCTCCAGGTGATAATGCCCCCTACCCCCCGTAATTGTTCATATATATTGACTGATCCCAAACATGAAATGAAAGCAGTAAGAAACTAATAGAATGTAAATAATACGGTCTATTCATGGCATATTTTTATGTAGATTCTATTGTAAATTTGTTAAGAGAACAACAAATCAATAATAATAGCAATTCTAAGAGGATAGTTTTGTAAATAAGGACCATTACCTCTGTGACTCCTTGTGCCTCAGAAGAGTAACAAATCAAGTCTGAGCACTTCCTCACATTTCTTTACACCATATGGAACCTCTACTATGTACAATCAGAAACTGTATATTCTATTACCTCTATTACTGACAGAAAAGCAGAAGATCAGCCTTTATCTATTTTATAGTAAAAGATACTAAATCCACAAAAAGTATAAGGGACATGTTAAAAAAGTAGAAAATCGAAACTTGTTTTTCAGCATTTTGAGAAAACAATTAGCATTAAGCCACAAAGACTCATAATCTCAACAAGTAAGAATCTTCTAGAAGCCTTTATTATTATTTTCTAAGCATGATGGGTGGGTATGCTAGACTTGATTTGAGAAAGGGTGGAGGAAATGAAGAGAACAGGTTTAAATGAAGACTTTGTAATTCTTTTTATGTTGTCATTGTTTATTTGCTACCAACTTGGAGTCTACATTCGTCAGATCTTTCCCTGATAGAATGCTATAATTACTGTGCAAAGAATCTCAGAGACCAGTGTCACACTTAATATTCCCATTAATTTTAAATGGTAGTCCTTGGTACATATGTGTGGCAATTGGTGTCATATTTTAATTAGGCTTGCCCTACACCATCTGAAATTAA
Organism: Galemys pyrenaicus; assembly: GCA_019455555.1. NCBI lineage: Eukaryota > Metazoa > Chordata > Mammalia > Eulipotyphla > Talpidae > Galemys > Galemys pyrenaicus. The sequence goes on from JAGFMF010011417.1 coordinate 6,063,235, forward strand.
TAATAGCTCGAATTACCAGTGTAATTTATAAATTAACAGTGCCGTTGCATTAGGAAATAAATTAGCTCTGGGCAGCTGTTTCTGGATTGAGCGCCAGTGTCATAGCAGTGACTGGTAAGACCTTAGCTCTCCTGAGAGACTGCATACTACACCTTCAAAGCAGGGAAATAAAAAGACATAGGGTTATCTGGGTCTCCCGTTCTTCTTTCCTACTGAACATATTGCATCCATTCCAGCTTTACCATCCAAACATGCTCTTGTGGGACCACATAAAAGATACAGGGACCAAGCTTTGTGGAGCATGTTAATGGTCATCCAAATGGAGGAACATATTGGGGGAAATCACAGTTACATACTGAAACGCAAGTCCACAAATATTAGAGTAATCACAAAAAAGAAGGTATCATGTTTTCAGGGGGAGAAGATTTGTATAATGTATTTGTATAATTTTATATATTAATATCAATCAAACATAAATAGGTAAGGAAGAGGGTAACTTAAAATTTAAAGAGAACATGTATTTTATTGATTCAGATTTGTATTACCAGAAGAGGATATACATTAAAGTCATCCTACAAAAACACAGACTTAATTTTACTATCAGATGTTCTCTAGACCAAATTTAGAATTAAATTATAGAGAAAACATCTCAACTTCTCCATTGTTTACCATTATTATATGTATACTTTCTGATGACATTGGAAGAGGGGCATAAAAATGTAACTCACATAATAAAAAGCATTAGAAATTTTGGCTCTCATTGTCATTATTATTCTTTTGTTTTCTACATGGAAGAACCAGAGAGAAAGACCGTCAGTATACACATAACCATACATTTTTAAACCACTAGAAATGAAGTTCTATAGGGGATTCTTAAAACAAACAAAATCCCCAAATTCCACTAAACTGAAATCTGAAATTATAATGATTCAAGGACAGGTTTTCTTTAAACACATCTGTGCTCTGGCTATAAAATGAATGTGTTATTATTAATCTGAAGAACTCATACAAAATTTTGGAGGAAAAAAAAAAAGACCAGATCAACAGCACATACTTTTCAAAATGCTAAAGAAAATTCTTGGTCAAGAGCTACCAGGGAGAGGAAGCAAATCACTTGATAAAATCCTCTGAAAAGGAACTCTTTGTGGTCAATAGCTTCTCATTTATAAGTCTGCTTTTGCCTTTGTGAAAGAAAATGTATCTTTGGTGGAAATGACACACTCATCTTCCTAAAACATCCCCTTCATCATGTCACACCTCTCTAGACACTAAAAATGGCTCCCTATTTTCTGAAACATCAAACGCTAACTCCACTGACTTATCAAAGCCCTTCATAAAGTTGCCCTGATCTACTCACCCAAGTTTATCTCCTATTACTGCTGTGCAGAAGATAACAGATCACCATGGTAAAGAACAAATGTTTGGGATCAAACTCAGTCCTGTATCTGCAAGTTTCTGATGTGTTAAGTAACCTAATTCCTATAGGCCACCATGTCTTTATCTGTACCATTCAGTTAAGATAATGTCATCTCTTCTAGTGGTTTGGTGAGCATGAAATAGAGCAAATGGACAAGGTAGTGCACAGGGTCATATGATCAGCCTTCCTAGGTGTTCGCCACTGTGATCATCATTACTGCCACCATCACCTCATCACAACTCTTAACCAGACCAGGTCATTTTTCATCTTGGACAAGCATGATCTCTTCTTCATAATTCTACTGCTTAAAAACTCTGTTCCTTTTGTCTATGAAGGCAAATACCTCCTAACTTTCAAATTCCAATTTTTCCATAAATATTTTCTGTTACTGGTTCAATTGTATGTCTCCACCAAATGATATATCAGAGTTCTGACAAGAATAACTCAGAATGTGATGACCTTAATTTGGAAATGAAGTCTTTACAAAAGTAATCTAGTTAAAATGAGGTATTAAGGTGGACCCTAACGCCCTCCAACCCCAGAGTTCAGTGTCCTTATGGAATCTGGACATAGAGGCATACATGCAAAAAGGGAAGACAGTGTAAAGACTGACAGGGGAAAGGTGCTCATGGGACTGGAGTGATGCATTTACAAGCCAGGGATTAGCCCAGAAAAAGCTTGGCAAACTTTAGAAGCTAGAAGGCAAAGAAAATGCTCCCCTCTCACTGTCAGATTGTCAGAGAGAACATGGACCAGCTAATACCATGACTGTGGATTCTAGTTTTTTTTTAAGATTTATTTATTTATGCATAGAAGACTGGGGTATAGGCCAGAGGTTCGGGGGGTAAGAGGATTCATCAGAGACAGGGTGGGGGACAGAACAATCAGATTGACTGAAATACACTGCTGAGGGGAGCAGCAGGTGAGACAAGAGAGATCTGCTGTACCATGTGGTTTACCTCCCTGACCAGGGATTGAACTTGTACTGCAGTGGCTGCAGATGCTTCATAGCTCTATGACTTAACCCCTTGCATCACCAGTGAAGCCCCTGGACTCTAGTTTTGAGAACTGTGAGATAAGACATTTCAGCTTTTTCAAGCCACTCAGCTTTTCCTGCTTTATTATGACCACACTAGGAAAGCAACACCCACCCCCCCTTTATTTCCTAACTTCTAATGCCCATGGATGTCCAGCAATCTTGATGCAGGTAGAGATCAGCGAGTCTTTAAAATAATAAAATAATTAAAGAACATGAAGGTCATATAAATCTATAGTTCCTGCACTATAACACAATAGAACCTCAGTAGAATTCCCTAGAGTGTTTACTTAGCTATAGATTTCTAGATCCCACCAGAAATCAGATTCTCCCGAACCGAGAAGTTGTAATAATCTTTAGCAGAAAACTTTCAGGCATAGCCAAATCTTGGAATTAGTGAATTACTAATGTGGGAAATCAAAGCTTAGGGAAGCCATAATCAGGCATGGCTGGTGACAGACCACACCTGGTCTCTTGAGCGCCAATCTATACCTCCTGCACCTGTGATAGCCTAGTAGTTGTGCTATGCCACATGCACTGGTCTTATGATCCAATACAATTAAAACCTTGAACAGTAGGGACCAAGTCCAGGATATCTGTTTTCTAGAAACCTGAGGAAATAATTTACATAATTTGAAAGCTGTCCACTTCTTATTCATAAACTGACTTCTAAACTTAGAGTTATAGGCTGGATTCAATTAAACAAACAAAAGTCACAAACAAACAAAACAAACAAACATTGTTCACCTAATGACGTGAGACATTATCCCTGAAACAATGTCACCCTGGCACTTATTCTTAGCATAACAGGTTTATCTTCTGACTAACTGGAAGGGATTTTGCTCAGCGAAGTAAGTCAGAAGGCAAAAGGAAAATACCAGATGGTTCCTCCCCTAGGAGGAATATAAGGGAACCAAATAAGGATCAAGGAAAGGAATAAGAACAACAACAATAATAATAATAACAATAAAGACACAAAAACCAAAAATGAAAAGACAAGGACAATGGGGACGCCTGGTGGGGAGGGAAGAGGAGAGGGTTGAGGGCAGACGGGAGCACGGGGGACTGAGGTATGGTGCACTGGTGATATGGTGATGGGGAATACATGGGGATTACAATTGATGTCAAATATAGATAAATAAAAAAATTTAAAAAATCATCATTATTATTCTAACAGAAATTACTTCCCTTAAATATCCTATTTTAAAGCTTTATGGAATGTTTCACATAATTTATATGAAGTCTTGGGGCCAATTATTTCCTGGGGGAATGCATCCTTAATTTTAAAATGCAGATCAATGAGGAAGTATGATTTATCCAGCAGGATTTGTTTTACAGCCAACTTTTCAGGAACACAGCTATTTCATTAAGTGGGAGCTGACAACCCAAGCAGTGAAATGAAGCCAGTTGGAAATGTGGTGGCACCTACCCCCACATCTGAAGGGGAGCTTCACCTCCTGAAAGGGTTGACCTCATCAGTTAACAACCAACTGAAGGTTGGGTGCTCTGTGTAAGTGATACCCCTTTGGCAAAGAAAACCCCAAGTTTCTGAGTTCAATGATTGGATGTTTAAAAGTTTCATAACTGAAAATAATAATAGCCACAATTATCATATTTATTGCGCCCAAGAATAAGCTTGTCACGAGAACAGCTGTAGCTGTTGAAGAGGAGAGGACACAGCTGTCGGCTTGCTTAATATTTTTATGGCATATATACCAGCTGAAATAAAAATCATTGGGCCTTAGACACTGAAAAAAATATAAAACCCAAAAAACATAGAATCCCAGACTTTGAGAGTTAGAAATAATTGTTTTTAAATTTTAGTTTGGCTGCTGTGTCTAGTCTAGGGGTAGCCTAGTACTCTCACCACTGCACTTTCTCTCTCAGTCGGTATCATGATGTTTCTGTTGAACCCAGGCTGGGTGGTGGTGCTGCAGATGGAGAGTCAACACCTGCGGATGAATGAACACCTTCGGCATGCCCCTACACCCTGGAGAATGCCACACGGCTTGTCACGCATGCACACAGCCCGCACCCTCAGACTTGAGCCTCCCTCTGGCTTTGCCAGCAGAGGCAAAGGTGAGTAGCTTATTGAGGGCGTAGAGGGGAAGACTATGAGAAGACCTGTATTTGAGCAGATAGTGGGACCTCCAAAAACTAACTGGAGGTAACTGAGATAAAACTGTCTCCAGATACGCAAATGTACCCTAAGACTCCTATTACTTGGGTCACTGATGCCCCAACAGGATGGAGGTGTGCGGGCTACAGACAAAATTCAGACTATGACACCTGCTGTAACGGGGCGAGATGATCAACGGTAGAAAGGATTTCTAAATGTTGTGTTAATGTTAACTTATTGACACAGAGAAACTTCTGAGAATCTGATAGCAAGCTCAAGCAAAATGGCTGAAGAGAGGCTCTCATGCTTCTGGATAACACCAGTCCCCACTGCGCTGGGGTCGTTGCACAGGGGACCCGATAGGATGGATGGCTGGCAGTTAACTTGCCCATGTCCCAGCTTTCTCTTCTGTAAAATGGGGGAAGATAATACTACATTGTAGGCTTACTGTATTAAGTGAGTATGTGTGAAGTTCTTAGAATACAGCATGCTCTCAAAACATGGTAACTCTCACCAGCGTTATTCTTACTGAATCCTCAGCTCGGTTTGTATTCATTTTAATATACAAGATCCTGGATAAATGAAAATCTCAGTTCAGAATGAAAGAATAGTCTCTGCTTTTCTAGTAGGACTCTACTGTAAGCTTTATAAAGGACTTACCACAGAGCCTTGCACTAGAAAGTTCTATTCCCTTCACTTAAAATAGGATGGGATTTATAAGGGATATAATTTCTTGGGATCATTTCTTCTAAGAAAGCAGGTATGTTGCTGCATAGCCCATTTGAAACCTGCTGAGGACTTGAGAAATGTCTCCAATTTCACAACTAAGAATGAAAGGATATAAATATAGTTTATATTTATTTTTCTCCTTGACCTGTCCTTTGGATACAGATAGCATGGCTGGCAGAAAAAAAAAAGAGTCTGATGACCTCTCCAAGAATGAGTGAACTTAAAAAAATCTCGGGAAAAAAACGTGCTGGAGAGATTTTTGAGTGCCTCAAACAGAAAATTACCTTTGGTATCAAACATAGGAACCATCTTTAGGAAATGGGACAGACTGAACTGTTGTAAACACAAGAAGAATCTTCCTTAAATATGTTGGTGCTGATGGCTGGTAAGGCAGAAGCTAAAGTGGTAGAGAGAAGGTTGCGGGATGTTCCCTTGCCATTAGCTACCTAGCTATGTCAGATTGGCTTTATTGAACATGGCTCTATTTTTAAAGATTTATTTATTTATGCATACAAGTTTGGGGTACATGCCAGAGATGCAGGGGGTGAGAGGAGTCACCAGAGATGGACTGGGGAGCAGTGCAAGCGATTCTACTGAAATGCACTGCTGAGGGGAGCAGCGAGCAGGTGAGATAGGAAAGGTCCGCCACACCATGTGGGGCACCTCCCTTGCCGGGTGTTGAACCCATGCTGTAGTGGTCACAGATTGCTTCATAGTTCTGCAACCCAACCCCTTGTGCCACCAGTGAGGCCCCCTCTTTTTAAAAAAGATTAATTTATATGCATATAAGGCCAGAATTGCGGAGAAGGGAGTTTAGTGAGCGAATTCACAGAGACAGAGCAGAACAGGTGGATTGACTGAAATACACTGCTGAGGGAGCAGTGGGCGAGACACTTTATTTTTTTCAACACTTGACTGCGCCTCTTTATATTTTTCAACAGAGGAGATGTATTATCATTTCCCTGGGCTTTCTGTCAATAGCCTAAGAACTAGTCACTTCTGAGCTCCTTCAGCTTGTCACTGCGTCTCCAACAGCGAGAAGGTAACATTCCTTCACAGCTTCAGTGTTCACTAAGCCCTTTACTTAAGATGGAAATGCAAACTGATAGCATGAAAATTAATCTATTAACCTGATTCCAGCATGAAGTGATAGAGATTCAATAAAATATTATACAAACTGATACCAACTATAAATTGTGTATCTCTATCCATTCATCCATCATCTGTGCATCTATCTAATCTATCTGGAAATAAAGACAGCAGCTGAGCACTTATTAAGAAATCATTTGGTAGATGAAATCGAACATATGCATATGTTCAAATATATATAAATATGCATATGTAAAATGCAGTATATTATTTTATCCCTTACATTTTTGATTGGGAAATTTTCTGAGAATTATTAAGGACCAACTGTAGCCCAAAATGTAATTATATGAAAATGAGCCCTTTGATTTCGCAGAAACGGATCCTGTGCATTTCTGAGGTCGATTCATTCCCAGTGATTTGACACTAGTTTTCCTTGCAAACCGAGGCAGCAGCAGCTGGCTGGGCCCTGAGAGTTAGTGTCCCTCTGCTGTGTGCCTTCTCTCAGGCCTGTCAGCTCAGTTTTGCATGCAGACCCTCTATTATGGGTGATGATATCAAAGTCAGAAAGCACACAGCTGGATGTTTGGAGTTCACAGCTTGATGTCTGGAACCTGGGTATTTGCAGTAGTGCAGCTGATGGCTGCTAAAAAAAATAAAAAATAAATAAATCAGCTTTGATTTGTAAACTCAGCCAATTTGATCTGAAAGACATTGATAGGGGATAAATATAGAACTCCGCAGTGTCATATTACCTCAGTATCTTGGCTGTATGCTTTCTCTTTTTCTAAAATTTCTAGAGCTTTAAGCCAGGACTGAGTGCTGAGAAATGTGAAGAATTTAATGGCTTCAAAATCCCTTGCCCAGATTAATTTAAGGAAATTACTTTCACTTGGGAGGCTCCCAATGGGGTAAGGCTCTGGTGACACCAATATGCACTTTCTAGGGTGAGAAGTCCAATGCACCTGAGCCAACTCAATCATCTGGTTCTGAACTTGAGAAAGCAGGGCAATCTGTACAGTCAAGGCTGTAATTTACCCAAAACGACACTTTCTAGAGCAAGAGTTCTTAATATGAGAATTGCAGAATTGTAACCTCAGCAGATTTTGAAGTTCAGAAGTGGCATTGTGTGTGTGTTCTAATGAGATACTCTATACCTTTCAGAAAAGGGGTCTGAAAGGAGCTTAGGATACTAAAGCCTAATATTTACCTCTCTATGGTCCTTGGGCCATCCCCTAGTGATTGTACAGAATCAAATTTCTATCAATCCCCCACACTCCATAAAGAAAAAAACAGAAAAACTTTTCAACATGTAACTGATGATCAGAAGAAGAACACAAGTCAAGAAGTACAGCAGAGTCTTGTATATGATTTATTAACTATTTTGTGGAGGATGGGAAGCGAGGTGACTTATAAATAATCCTTTTGAAGAATAGATATGTGGATCTGAGGAGTTCTTTTCTTACCAAGACAGGATGAAAGGAGCACACTGTGCAGGGCCCTGCCTATCCCAGGGAGACCCAGGGCCCCTGGGGGTTAACACGAGGCCTGTGGACACAGAAGGAGGCAGCAACAAGGCTTTCCCTTCACATGAAGTACTCTCAGATGCAGAGCAGGATGCTTTCCTGAGGAATTCCATTCACTGGTAATGTACTAAACACAAAGGAGGGTGTGGAAAAGCTGGGGTGGGATCAGATCTATATTAAGCGAATCCAGGGCCTCCCTGGTGGCCTAGGGTTAAGTCTCAGCTCTCTCACCACTTCGGCATGAGTTCCATCCCTCACCAGGGAGCTAACCCACATGGAGTGGCAGACCTCTCCTATCTTGCCCAGTGATACTCCCCTCAGCAGTGTATTTCAGTCAATCTGCCTGTTCTGCTCCCCACTCTGTCTCTGGTGAATCCTCTCACCACCCTCCCCCAACCCATCCTTCGACTCTGGTCTTCATCCTAGGTCTTCTATGCAGAAAAAAAAATTTTTTTAAAAAGATAACCCAATGAACAAATTCATATTAAATACCAGCAGGAAATGACAAGATGTTGCCAATACAAGCGATAGGAATGTCAAGCATTCGCTTCCAGTTGGCTTGGGTAAGAAAATGGGTTGTGAAAGCACATTGGAAACACCCATGCAAAATATCCAATGGCAGGGAACCTATTGGTGTAGGCTCATTTGGGTTCAGAAGAACAAGACTAAAAACTTTACCTTTACTTTAGACACAGCCTTTGGATAGATCTACATGTATATTGATAGCAATATAGATATATAATTTTTGCAAATATTACCCACAGTATCTCTACCACAAAGCTACATACTGCCTGTAATGTACTGGAGGTCCCTGCCCACTTGTCTGTGATAGCCTGACCTCCTCTGTTCGGAGTATTCAACTACGCACAGGTAGAGTTTGCAACTATAAAAATAGAGTGTATGGGGCCTCCCTGTGGCACAAAGGGTTGAGCGCCACACTGTGGAGCTTCTGTAGCCAATGCAGCATGAGTTCGATCCCAGGCCAGGGAGGGGACCCACGTGGCACAACAGACCTCTCCTGCCTCGCCCGCTGCTCCCCTCAGCAGTGTATTTCAGTCAATGTGTCTGTTCTGCTGCCCACTCTGTCTCTGGTGAATCCTCTCACCCCCCACACCTCTGGCATAAATTAAAAAAATCTTAACAAAACAAAACCAAACAAAGAGTGTATGAAGATTAAATGAAGTTGATTTACTTTTTCATTAGTTCCCCTACTAATGAATGTTTCCTTCTCACTCTCTCTTCATTGCATATAAAATCTGAACGTAGACAAGCACACCTGGGTCCAGGATGGAATGCAATGTATGGGAACAGGAAATCAGATATTTACAGAATAAGCCTGATGTTTTTAAATCCACATTATGGCTATTTCTCTTAGGAATTCAGTAACCTTGAACACATGACTGAGCTCCAGTTCCCTCATTAGTAAAATGTGAAGACTTTTTAAAATCACTTATATGTTGACTCTGAGAACTACATGAGAGAATTTGTTCAAACGCATAGATGAGTGATTGACACACGGGAGATCTTCAAGAAATAGAAGGAAGAAACCATGGGAAGAATTTTGTATATGCAAACCTTGAGTATGGGCCACTCCTTTTCTACTTCTGTTTCCTCTCCAGGCCCATAAATACTTTTAAACTCACACCTGCATTTTGAATTACCAGCTATGTTCATGATTTCTTCATCCATATCACTGCCACAGGAATATCTGCTGAGGCCTCACAGATGTGCCTCACAGACAACATGAACTGAATTCATCATCTAGTCCCTCAAACCTGTTTGTACCCTGTGTCTCATGTCTGCAATCTTTGTGGGTGTCATGGCTAACTTCCCGAACTCCTGAGATGAAAAAATAAGAGCCTTATCCTGTCTCTCATCTTTCATCTTCTACCAATCCTTTTATTTTTACCCACTTTACAATTTTCAAATTTATTTTCTTGTCAGTATTCACTATTTTAATTCAGATCTCTGTGAGCTAGTCTGGATAATTATAATACCCTCCTTACTAACCTCCCTGCCTCCAGTTCATCATTTCATTCTTGTCAAAATAATTGCCAAAATAACGATCGTCCCTGCTTAAATCCTTTTGCTGCTCCAGAACTCTCTTTGACATAGTCTGAAAAGGCCCCTGTGAGCTGGCTGTGGTCTGTATCTCCATTACCAACTCTTTTTTGCCCTCAACCATTGGACATACCAGCACATTTCTAAAATGCTGGGTTATTTTTTTTTTGTGCCTGTGTCTTCTCTGCCTGGAATGTTATACCCATTTGTCTACTTTCAAAAGTCTATTCATCTGTCTCATCCAGTCTAGATACTATTGCTCTGGGACAGTTTCTTGACATTCCAGCTTCCCTACTTCCTCTATACACAGTTTACTGACTTTTTTTCTGCTTGTCTCTAGTATTGCATAAATTACCCACATTTTTATGTATTTATATATTTACCCAAATGCCAACTGGATCCACATTTCCAGTCTGCCCCACTGTATGTCCAAATCTACCCCAGTGCTTCACACATAGAAGGTGCCAGATGATCACAGGGTCAAAGACTGACTCTAATTTTAGTGGCTGTTCTAGCTGTCATGATGAACTATTCAAAACTGTTTTTGGTGACTTTTAGAAAACAGCAGATATTTATCTACAATATCCATTTATGTTTTCTTTTTTGTCTGATAAAGGCTGGACACATAAAGAGAATGCTTCAAATCCCCTAGCATTAAAAAATTTTATTCCACATTTCCTAAGGGGTCTAAAAAAGCCTTCATCAAGCTAGACCTGGGTGAATAAGAAAAGAGCCACGTTTGACCATCTCCACAGATATCCTAGTTAAAAGTCCTTGTAGCTAATGTCCCCTGCTTCCTCTGGCTGAGTTAGGATACCGTGTACCCTAATCAGAAGTGTCTTAGAGAGCTTTCTTATGTCATCATCAATTCAGTTGAATTTTTTCCGAGTGGAATCAGCTTGGTGATTCAGTTCTGTCTATATGTAATTAGTCGTGGAATGATTGCAGGGAATGTGATTAGGCTATTTACCTTCCTGGGACAGGCAGGGGGAAAAATGCTGCCATCAACACAAAATGGGCTGTAACAGAAGACGGGGTAGCCTTTGCAGTAGAAACACTAACAGTACAAGCATTACAATAAGCAGCACTATGCCAGCCATGGAAGCTGGCAGTTGGGATGTGGTTTCAAGCAACAGCTGCTTCTATGAAAGTATCGAACTCAGCCAAATAAGGCGATACCATGCTGGAACACCAGAACCACCCTGAGCATTCCTGTCACCTGCTTCAAGGGTTTATAACCAAAATGTACAAATAGAACAGATGTCCCATTTTCACACTTGTGCTCACATGACATCCGTGCCCTCCTGCCTTCTTGGGATCCAGGATTCTTGCCTACCAAGGAAAGTACTCTGTTCTTTCTGCCTCCTTTGTCCTCAACTGCTCTACTTGAATCATATTGGATCCCACTCTTCCTAACTTTTCTTCAAATTTAGTGACTTTCTTCCTTTTCCACAAATCCAGGAGGTAGGATAAAGGGCACCTTAGAAATAAAGAGTAACTGGAGACCCATCAGCTGTTTTAGTTCTCAGCTTCAGGACACTAATTCTCACATCTAAGATTTGGCTGGCACCTTCCGTGGTGCTGTGGACAAGTCGACAGAAGCTCGAATCATCCAGTGGGGTCAGCAGCTGGTAAAGACAGGGGAGAGAGACACTGGGGGAATGGGGAGAAGGAGAAGGAAAGAGAGATGGTGAATAGCAGAGGGAGAGGAAGAAAAGGAGAGACTATATGAAAGCAAGAGTATAAGTAGATGACATTACAAGTCAAAGAAAGAAAGTAAGCAGAATGCAAATGTTAGCTAAAGACAATTATTGAGTTGCATAGGTAAACCTGAAACTTGCTCCCATGACTGCTGTGTTCTCATCAAAGCTCAAAGCCATTGTCATCCTTTGGGAGTAGTTAGCCATAACCACTGTTTTGTATGAAACCTATGGGAACTGCTGGCCTGAACACCACTGGAGTATCCTATGTTGCTTTGAAGACCCAGCGAGTTACCACTTTCCTCCAAGAGAACACCATAACTAGTGCCCCAGAATAGGATCAGCAAACCCTTTCAGTAAAAAAATCAAATAGTAAACATTTAGACCTTTCAGGGCATATAGTTTCTGTAGCAACAACTGAACGCTGCCTTTTAGAGCAAAAGCAGGCATGGAGTCTATGTAAGTGCAGCCACAGGGAATACACATGAGTGAGCGTAGCTGCATTCTAGTAAAGCTTTATTTCTGGACAATGAAATTTCAATTTCCTGTCACATTGTTACAAAATATTTTCTTTTGAATGATCTTCAAACATTTAAAATGTAAAATTCATTTTCAGCTTGCAAGGCATACAAAAAGATAAGGGTGGATTTGGCCCATGAACTGTAGTTTTCTGAACTTTGACATTCAAGTGTAAATTTGTCCAGGCACCACTTCCCATAATCTCATATCACACTGTTTAATAAAACTTTTCATGTTGCCCAATGCCTTTCTGTTCCTCTGCTTTCAAAAGCCTTCTATTCTGCACTCTGAAACCCTTAGAAGAATGCCTACCCCGTTCTTCTTGGAGAGACACATCTCCTTCATTGTCAGTTGTGTCTGAGAGTATGGATTCCACTAAGGCCTCTCCTGTCAAACGAAGAGTAACGACTTATGTCACTGTTGGTTGGTATCTTTGCCATCTGGTGACACTTCTAGACTCCATCGTGCTTATCCCTTACCACAATGCTGTATCCATCACCGACTTAATGACTCTGCCACTGAAATATGTATTCTATCTATTCTCTCGATTATTTACCTCAATCACCTTATACTTCAGAGACTGTGAAATAGCCTCTGATCTCTCTAATTTACAAAACCTTGTTACAAGCATACCTATTTTTAAACTAATACTACGGGTTACATGTGGACAGCACACCCAGCATATCTAACCAATACACAGCATAAAGTCCAATGTGACCCAACCGCTCTTTATTTCCCACTTTTTCTTTCATATGTTTGGCCTGGGTTTTACTGAAGGAAAAAAGCCAGAAAACAGTTCTTCCAGAAGGATTGTCATCTGTTTTTCCCCCAGTATTACTCATGTTACTACCGAGAAATAACTCCTTGCACAGACCATCTCTTACTTTTCTTTTAGGTCACAGCTTAGAATTCACCTCTTGTGAGAATCCTTCCTTAACCTTTCTTTTTGATCCAGGATAATGCCTCCCTACACTCTCTTTGCTGTACACCCTAGATACCCAGTACTTTTTGTCTATCATAACACATTGCATCATAGTGAAATGATCTACTTATTTATCTGCTTTTCTCTTCAGAGTAAAGTCCATTAAGGGAAGATAATATTTCTGTATTTGTAGTATAGTTATTCACTTTATATCGTTATCGAATAAATGAATGAATGAACACATAAATGAATAAATGTACTAGTTGACTTGTTCCCGACTCTCAATGAATTTACAGTATACTAGGGCACCATTAATTCTCTGTCTATACTTGTATAAACAGGACACATTAAAGATATCCACTCTTTATACTACTCCATATATGTACATTAAAAACCCTCCAAATAAAGGAAACCATTCTTATTAATTTTTTGACAATCTGACACACATACCTGACTCTGTAGTACCATTTCCTTTTATTCCCAATTTTTATTTTTCCTTCATCATTGTTTTACCAAGGGCAGGTTTTGGACGATGTCTGTTCACTGGCACTGTTTACAATTACCCATGATAGTCATAATTTAAAAAATAGACTTATTACTCAATTAGTATTAATATAGTGTTATTCTCCACAGAATTTGAATTTCTAGTGAAAGTGGAGTGAACACCTAACTCTCTCACTTCTTAAAATTAAACATAAGATATTAAAAAATAATCTGAAGACATTTAAAAGTGAAAATAGCAGGTAGGTTGGGAAGAAAATCAAAATTCATAAGAAAGAACACCACAGAGCTATGTTTTCTGTAAACTCCCCTCTGCCCCCATGCTCTTCTGCCTTAGACTCAGAGCAGTCAGAATCCTGAAACTACAGTTTCGACTGAAGAGGCTGCAAAATAACGCTCTCTTTTTGGTCTGAGAATGGAGAAAAGGAAACTTGCAAGATGAGGAGAGTGAGGAACATCCTGTTTTGGTGGTTGTTGTCTGTCTGTTTCCTTCTTCGCTATGCCCTGAAGTGAACCGCAATTCGAAAGTCCTGATAGCAATGGTAGCAGCTGCCTGTACACAGCTAAAACTACAAAAAAAAAAAAAAAAAAAAAAAAATCCTCTTCAGGACCAGAGGAACTGGCAAAAGAGGTCCCTGCGGTCTGAAAACTGGAGCAATTCTCATTACATTTTATTTTTTCTTCTCTTACACTGCTTTGACCTGAAGGTTGACTCTGTCATAGTAAATGAGAAACATTAAGGGGAAGTTGATACTTTCACTTTCTGGCAGAAGACAAGGAAAGGGGGGCCTGTGGAGCTAGAGTGGGAGGAAATCACAGAGTAGGAAGCTCAAGAAAGGGATCACACAAGACAACATATTACACCCCATTTTCATCAGTGAACATGTGTGAAATGTACCCCAAACAGTATACCAACAGCTTGGAGATTTGAGATGGTATATGTACCACCATTTCTTTGTACTTCTTGGCCCATAGAAGACATATCTAAATAACATCACAAAGCCTTTGAAAATTGAATTGGAATTGGCACCACAACCAGCAAAAGGAGGTTCAGGACTTGTGGCATTACACCTAACCATTTTAGTGCCAATTCTATACCTCTATTATATTCTCAAAGGGTCTTAATAAGACCTAGAGTCTAGTAACATAATATTCAATGAGAAAGATATATTCCAAAAGTAATAACCATACAAAGAACAAGGAAAAGCCAAACAAATCATAAGGGAAAAGAACAGAAAGTAACCTTGAGAAGATCTGGCTATTGCAATGAGAACAGATTTTAAAGCAGCTAGTATAACTATATGAAGTAAAGACAGACACTCTTGAAATAAATAGGAAGATTAAAAAAAAAACCAACAAACAACTAGAAGCCATAAACAAGAACCACATTTAAAGATTTAGATTTAGATATTTAGAATATCTAAAGATTTTAGATATTCTTTGGGGCACAAGAGGAGAATGGAGATGACAGACTAGAGAGTCAATGAACTTGAAAATAGAGGAACACAAATCACCCAATCTGAATGACAGGTTAGTAGGGGTCTGAATGAGAGCTTTGGGCTAATGAAACTGCTCTATAGTCTGTTCAGATTCAGTGGTGGTAGCTCCATGAAATTTGACTCAGTCACAGGAAATCTGCATATTTATAAAAATTTAGAAATACACAATTTCAGAGTATCTGATTTTAATAACTAATTCAGCGTATGCTACAACATAGATGCCAAAAAATTGTATGTCATACGTTATAATCTTGGATGTCCCTAAGATTTACAGCTTCTTTAAAAAAATCTACTTTTCCTTTAAATTTAAGTAAATCTGGAACTTTTGAACACTGCAAAACTCAACGTTTCTTTAAATAGTTTAAAGATTCTTGGGACGCACATAAACCACTAGGTCCAGGGCTCTTCGTTCTGGATTCCACTGAACTCCACATTTTCTACTCTGTGCTTTATGTCCTACCCATATTGTCTCTTCTCTGCACTGATTGGTGGAAATGTGTGCTTCAATTTCCAGAGAAACCTTTACTCTATCTAGTAGGCTCTTTGTATAAAAGACAGTGCTAAAGGATTTTTACATGAAAGGAGACTGTATCCACAAAGCATATCAAGTAAGTGAAATTTCATGTTAAAAATTCTTGTCTTTAAGAATAATATGTATCACCTTCATCATATAAAATTTTGTTGAACTTGGATTTTTAATGAATTTTTAATGGTCACATATGCACCAAGGGCATCTTAGAACTCCATGTTTTCCCTCTTACTCACTTGCACTCTTTGGACATGCATAGAGACCCATATTTGTCACTTTATAAAATTGTAAGCTCATTTGAGACATTTTCACATGCATGCTCACACATGCACATATGTCAGCACACTTTTTTTCTTTCTCTATTTAGCAGAATACTTATATTTACCATTTATTTCCCTTTATATCTATCTTTTAGATGTTCTATATTGAGAAATATTCATGGGATCACAAGTTCCTGATTCATTTGCACTTAACTTCCTATAATCATATTCTCTAGGGGTTGTTCAGTCTCCCTTTCTCAAGTCTTTTTAGTGTTTTTTTTTTTTTTCTTCCTTATAAGCCAGATGTTTTTTTTTTTTTTTTCTTTCCCCTCTCAGGAATTCACAGAGCTTCAACCTCATACACACTCACAGCGTGACACACACCCAGCTCAGGGCCCTCTGTTCAGTCACATGTACAGCCCGCCTGACACGCAGGCCTGGTGCTGGATAAAATAAGACTGCTTTCAAATTATTAGGGGGAAATGTACCCAAGCAGAACATCTGAATCATGAGCTCCATATTCCAACCATTATGTATCCTACAGATTATGAAAAATAAGCATTTGGAAAGCATAGCATATTCCACTACCAAAATCATGATTCTGATTATGACCATCATTATTTCACCATTATTTGTGCATGAGAAAAGCACTCAGCTCTGCAACAAACAGAACTGAAGCTGGCCTTGCCTACAGGGCTTAAAAACTGATTAGATAGACAGATCTGACAAGAAGGAATGATGGATGAGCATCAGGCAGCATATTCTCTGTCATCAACAGCCTAAGGGGGTCTCAACTGGTCTGGAGAGTATTTTGAAGAATAAATATACACTAAGGAGGAACTTAAAGAGGGAAATACTTGATCGTATATCAGGGAGAGGAATATTTAGGGTTGAGTAATAGGGACATATCACCAAAGAAGAGAATTATCTCAAAGGAAGGAGCGATAGGGAAAAGCACAGTTGGGAAAAGCACAGCAGGGAGATCAGTCTGGAATTTCAGGGACTCCACGAACAGATGACAGTTTCCTAAATGTGATGTGTCCTTCTAGAGTAGTTTCTTAATGGTGACTCCCTAAGTATGGTAGGTGATTTCCACACTATGAGACTCCTCCATATAGCTGGTGTTGGGCATGATGGCGCCACTTCCATTGGGCTCCATTAGAGTCAATCCAACAATCCAAATGTCCTGATACATGTTCAAGCAACAGTAATGCCCCGCTGAGAACCAGTGGGTATTGAGTTTTATCAGACATAGTGATGGAATATAAGAAATTCAGCAATAACAACATAATAGAGAGCCAAGAATAAATGGGTCTGAACTGCTCCTTGCAGAGGTATTGGTGAAGAATGTAAACTGTGTGCAGCTCAGTGCAATCTCTCTTTAGCTTCCTTCTTAGTGGTACTTGTTGTGTTACTCCTAAATCTTCCTTTATATTTTCTTCCAATCCTTCAAACAAAACCTTCTTCTGAAAAAGAACCGGAAATAGAAATCTACTTGAAAAGAACAACTAATAGTTTAAAATAGCTCTCTCCCCATTAAGTGGAAAGTGGAAACCTGATGGAAGAGAGAGCTAGCTTTCAGTGTCATGGACCAGGTTAGTTCAATTTAGCTTGTTTTTTCTTATAAAATTTGCTTATTTTACCTTGTCTTTAATGTGAGGCGGAATTAATAGCTAGCTAATAGTTGATAGGTAATCTTAAACCTTTTAAATATTAGAAACATTCTAAAAATGATAAAAACAATGCCTTGAAAGCATATAGAAGGGATGATTTCACAAAACCAAGAGACTCACACAAAAAGTGCTAATAGTCAATTGTCAGGCAGAAGCCAAGCCTCTCAGAATGTTTCTCGACAATGAGTCACCCTCACAGCCCACAGCTCTTAGTTTGCGGTGTCTGCCAACTCTACCTTCCTGAGAAGCCAAAGCTAAGCTTGCACCACTGAGGATACTGCAGGATAAACTAGAGTGGTTACATTATTAAGATTACCATCTACAAGAGGGTAGACTGTGCCTTGAATTGTAAAGACATTGTGGAGTAAGACTCATCCATCAAGGTTAGGATAGAGGCAGACAGCTTGGGAGACTGGTTAAAAACAAGGCCAAGAGGCGAGATCTGGAAGATTCCTTTCTTCCTTGAGAAATAAGGGGTGGTACAGAGAATAAATTATTTCCTAAGTGCCTCTTGGGCCCAAGAGCTAAAGTAGTTTTGTGTGTTTGATCCTGGAGAAATCACTGAGACTATGTCTCTATGAGAAGCAGGGTTAGAGGTGGGGATGTTACGTCATGGCAGGCCCAGGTGCATGCCGTGGTCACACATGGCAGACCTGGAGCAGGAAGGAAGAGGCAGTGAGAGAGGAAGAGCCTTCTGAGAAGACAGGATGATTAGGAAAATAGTCGTCCAAGCCATGAAACCAGATATTGCTCTTTTTTTAAAAAATGGGGGCAACACAATGGACTGTGGTGGAGGGCTATGGGTGCTTTGTTGCGGGGAGAGCTGCAGTAACCAAACCCGAGGGGGGAAACCTATGCTATCAAAATATTAGCAAGAGAGTTAAATATTCATCCTTTGTTAAAAGAAAAATTAAAAATATAAATAAAAATAGCTTTTTCCAGTTCTAAAAAAGTAAAATCAAGCAGCAGTGGGCAGAAGTGCTGCTTTGAGGCTGTTGTGACTATAACACTAACAAGTGTTATCAGTGATATATTCAATGATCATGTTGCTGTGGTTTGTTCCACACAAAACTGAAGGAAGCATTATGTTTAGGGTCCAGGTCGGTGAAAATAAAGACAGATTTCTCCCTCAAAAAAATAAAATGGGTACTCCCTCGTGGCACAAGGGGTTGAGCACCACGTTGTGGGGCTTCTGTGCCACTGCAGAGTGAGTTCCATCCCTGGCCAGGGAGGGCACCCACATGGCACAGCAGACCTCTCCTGCCTCGCCCGCTGCTCCCCTCAGCAGTGTGTTTCAGTGGAGCTGCCTGTTCTGCTCTCTGCTCTGTCTCTGGTAAGTCTTCTCACCCCTCTGTCTCTGGCCTGTATCCCAGTTCTTAGATGCATAAATAAACACAACAATCTTTAAAATAAAGTAAAATGGTTCCAAATGGTGAGAAGAGAGAGAAAGGAAGGGAGTTCAGAGTAGTGGTCTATGATGTCCTGTGATCACAGGTCGGGAGGAGGTAAGTGGGGACTTGAACTAGCAGGACAGTTGCTGATTAAGCCAAAGGGAAGACCTGGAGGGGTAGCTAAGGTCCAGTCTCTGAGGGGCAGGTGGGAGAAGCCAGCATTTCTTTGAGGGATGTCTCTTAAGAGAGGCTGGCTCTAGTGGGAAGGGAGCAAGGGAGACGTTTGGAGGGTCTGGAGAGAGGGCAGCAGCAGAGGCCACATTGTCTCTGCTCAGGACCCTGGTGTTTCTGTTCCCTACTCTCTTCCTTTCTCATGTTCCCAGAACAACCCCAGAACAGGCTCTTCTTCCTCCCCTCGCAGTTCCCGCATATATCATGACACACTGTGCTCCCACTCTGACAGAACCACAAACTCGAATTCCTGTTACTTCTATACCAGTACCTTTGAACCTTGAAGACTCCATGGCTTTGTGGTGCAGGGAAATTGAGTCAGATTCCAGGGGGCCTGTGGAAACCTTGGTCCAGCCCTACAGGCCCTGACGGGCACAGGGGCAGGGCTCAGTTCAGGGGGCAATCCTGCAGCTGGACTTCCTGCTATGGAATTATTATGAACCCTAAATTCAGATTTATGTTAAATCCTTGGTCCCCTATGCCTCAGAATATGACTGTGTATGTAGAGGGATTTTTCAAGAGAAAATTAAGGTTGATAGGGTCATGAGTGTGGGTCAACTGACTGGGTGTCTTTACAGGAAGAGGAAATTGCAGGCACACACACAGGGAGCCCATATGGAGACGCAGGGAGAAGGCCGCCATCAACAAGTCAGGAAAGTGACCGCACAGAAGCCAACGCTGTTGCCCCTTAGATGGTAAACTCCTCCAGGACTCGGAAATTTCTGTTGCTTAAAGTCCAAGGTGCTTTATTAAATTGTTAGCTTGAGCAAACTGATCCACAGAACTCTGTCTGCATTCTCCTGGGGTTAAGACAAGTCATGAGAAGGGAAAGAAATTCTCACTTATTGGGGGCTTTCTGTACACCCAATATTTTGTATATTTTCTTTCTATAATCCTTACACCAATCCTCCCTACCAAGCTGGAGATCGAAGCTTAGGAGGTTAGGTTGGTCCCCTGGAAGTCAGAGGTCAAGTTTATCTGACCAAAGAGCCAGCACTATTTGCAGTGGTCAGTGTCTCAACAGTGGGGCTTGAGGGAGAATGAGAAGTCCAGAGAGATGAGTGACCAGAAAAGGAAAAGGAGACGAGGGATGAAAATGAAGCCTCTAGGGTAATGACAAAATAGGATGAGATCGGCATCTCTGCCAGCCTTTGTATTATTTTTGCAGCCACTGTTATTGGCAGGAAAATTTCCACTTTCCCTCAGAAGACCCTCATGTAACAGGAGGGGCCCATTTCAGTCTTGATGTTTGTCTTGATGTCTTCTTCCATCACCCTCAGCTAAAAGCACCGTCAGTCCCTGGGACTACCTTAAGACAGAATGCTGTGAAGAACACCCTTGCTAAAGGATTTGAGCAACTGCAGGGTATATTGGATATGTCTTTTCTGTTTTCATCCTCTAGGAGTATGCCCATGATGCCAATATATATTTTTAATGCCAATTTTCTCCTCAAATTTTATGCTCAAGCATGAATAGACATCATATTTTGCTCATTTTCCTAAACCTTTGATCTCTGATCAGGATGCTGTCATAGTTGCCTGCCTTTATAAAGATGAAGGTCATCAAACCCCGCTCTCAAACACTGAACATTCAGTCCATGCTTTTTCAAAAGGCAGGGCCTATTACCTTGAATCCTTTACCTAGTATTTCAGGAGCGATCAAAGGAGGTTATGACTTTACCAACTTGTATATAATTAAGAATTAAGATTAGCCTCTTTCCCTAAAAGCAATAAGTATGGACAATAATATCTTGTAAATTTCCTGCCTGTTTTGCTTTAAATCCTCTTCTTTCTATTATAAACACAAAGGGGAATTCATCCCAACTGAGTCTAAATACCCCACATTATGAACTACTCTAGCTAGAACTAATGATGTTTCATTGTTTTGGGGATCAGATAGTTCTCAGAAAACATGAGAATTTCAAGATGTAACCTGATCAAGGAAAATGTTTCTGCTTGGGAAGCTTATTTTGAGAAAAATCTTCAATTTAGGGGTGGGGTTTGGGGTTGTCATCGGAAAGCTACTAATAATCACTATTATCCATCACCATAAAAAAATGTGTCCTTGCGTAAACTTGGAAACCAGAACAATTTATAGCTATTTCAAGTTAGTCCCTCGCTTTCAGACACATGCTATTCCCCAAACAGCTCTAGCTCAACCACTCTGATGACAGAGAATTTCTGAAGAATATTTCATGGAGATTTTTTTTTAAATGTTCACAACAATGCAAATATTGATGTCTCAGCCCAGTCAATATCACAATTTATTGTCCTTCAATATAAACACTGAGCCAGCTTCCCTATTGGTCAATATTTGCACTCAGGTAAATAAATCTTTATACTGGCTTTAGCAGATGTCAATAGCTACTTATTCCAGATAAGTAAAAGTAAAAACAGGAAGCATTATTTATTTTTTGAAGTAAAATAGCAACTTGTTTCATAAAGGCCCTGCGGCATTTCTGAAATATCAATATGTAGTTGCTTTTGGCAATAAAACATAACAGTATTATAAGGTGTGGGTTTAAAGCATACTGGTTGAGATTTTAGAAGTAGGAGTTAATAAAAATAAATTTAATTTCTGTTATTAATATCACAGTACTTTTTTTAAGGCTTAAAATAATTCTCAACTTTCTTGTTCTTTTCATCACTTGTGAGGTTAATTTTTGATATTACCAGTAACTGTGAGAATTCACAAGGGCATACTACTGAACCCTTTCAAGATTATGTGATTAACCCTTATTCCAAAACTAAAAGAAAAATATCTCCATGCTTGACCTATAGGTGAGTGAATATACTTGCTGTCTAGTCCTGCTTTGGGTTTTATGTTTTGTGCTTTTTTATTTTTTAAAGATTATTATTTATTTTTGCATACAAGAGCTGGGGTGTAGGCAGAGATGTGGGGTGGTGACAGAATAAATGAGAGAAAGAATGGGGAGCAGAACATGCAGATTTACTGAAATACACTGCTGAGGGGAACAGTGGGCAAGACAGGAGAGGTCTGCTGTGCCATGTGTGTTAGATCCCTGACCGGGGATCGAACATGTACTACAGTGGCTGAAATAGCTTCATCGTGCTGAGACTTAACACTTTGCACCACTAAGGAGGTCCCAGTATGTTTTGTGCTTTGAATCAGACTTTAAAGACTATATATGGGTAATAGTATTCTTTCTTTATTTCTCTATTTCTGAAAAGAATAGAATTGGGGTCCTGAAGTTGAAAGAAGATTCTACAATCAGCTCTCATTGAGTGGGCAAGGAATTCAATCATCGATTAGGGTACAATAAATACTCCCAAATGAAAACAATCAAATGTCTTGGTGCTATTTGCATAACTAATATTTTAATTATTTTGGGGGTGCATTGTACTTTTGTATGCAAAGAATTTATTTACCTAGACACAAAAATTATAGTAAGAAAAGTAGCGATGTTATGCCCTTTTAGAAAAGTTCCTGCATCCTTCTGGCTTGTGATTAGGCTTTAGTAATTAGTAAGTGAACAGATAGAAACACTAACCAGTCAAAACATGGCCATGCTCTAAATTACCATGGGTCACACCTATGGCCATTCCTTTATAGATATTGGCAGAATTTAGTTACTCACAAGTAATGAGTATTGTCAGTACATGGGGATTACAATTAATGGCAAGTATATGTAAATTTTAAAATATTTTAATAAAAGAAAAAAAAAGATGAAGAAAAAAAAATAAAGTCAGAAAAAAAAATAAAGGAACATATGTTCAAAAAAAGTAAATGAATATTTATGCCAATTATAAAATTGTCTACAATGTGATAGAGGCCAAAATAAATTAATAAAAGATAAAATGTGCTGCAAGCAAAATAATTTTATTTGCCTCCAGCAAGATTTTTCCATCAGAATCTTTATAGCTCTGTGGGCAATGAGAGTCAACTCTGTGGAATGGCAAGAATGTTTATTTGCCGTTTTGGAATCTGGGTGAGGACAACATAACCAGAAGAAAATGGAGGTAAATCCCATAAGAACCCACACAAGGAGATCATGAGATCAGCATGAGCCTGAGGGGCCCTTGCGCAGAACTCTAGGGAGCTCAGTACAGTGACCTTGGCTTAGGATGGCCTGTGACTGATCGACTGTTTTCCCTGTGGAATACAGAGATCAACAGCTTCTAAGATAAATGAAGGGCGTCTTCACACCAATCTTAAGTTTACTTAGTTGCATTATGGGAGTTGGAAAATCACCATTCCTGTCCCAGGCCCACAGAAAGATGGCTCTAATTGAGAACTATGATGGCACATTTCTTTTCATTGATCATTTAACACTTGATGAACTCCAATGATAGCTCAGTTTATTTATGTAAAAGCTCAACAGACATGTGCTGAATATCTGCCATATGCTAGAGATAGACTGCATCTAAAGTCCTGTTCTTCATGGTGCTTTGTTTTGACAATAAGGACAGACATGCAGTAGTATGTACCAGTCCTTAATAGTTGGTAGCTTTTAATAAACAAGATGATAATGAGGCAGAGTTCTTACATGAAGAGGTTTCAGCCAACAGTGTTATGTAATACAACCAAAATTAACCTGCTCTGATTTCATGTTGGAGGTATGATGAGGAGGATTGGCATCAGGGTATTATGTTTACAAATCTACAGAGTTCTCGCCATTGTTAATTTTCATGGGTATGTGTATATGTGTAGGTAGTTGGAGTTGCTTTTCAAGAAAATATTCATGAAAGAGGTAACATTTAAATCAAAGGTGAAATGTAAATGGAAAAAAAAGGGTGGAAAGGATTTCAGGAAAGTGGAAGAGCATGTGCAAAGGTTGAGAGGCATAAAAGTGTTTAAAGAGATCTTGTAAATAATTTCCTTATTCTGGGGTTTCAAGTGCAGTACTGGAAAGACTCATGAGCATTAAGTATGGCTATTAGGGCAGGTATCTAAATTTGATAAGCAAAGGGGTTTAGGATAGTCTTGAGAAGCATGGGAAACCATTTGCAAAATCTGAGAAGGGTAACCACATGCCTCAAGTCAACCCTGGCTGACACCAAACTCTACTTGATGAACATTTTTCTCTTTTCCATTGATTACTTTTACTGAATTAGCACTGGTTTCCAGCACTGTATATGATACTGAGGTATACTAGACAGCATCCTCCAGAAGCAGAATGGGGGATGAAGTAAAGAAGTATAAATCAAAATACAAAAGGGTTTGAAGAGAACGTGTGCAGGGGCCCTAATCCAAGATAACATGTGCCTTGACTTGGTAGTGGGAATGAAGAGAAATTAAAAGGTCATTTAGAACAATTAAAAGGACTGGGACTTGGAACTTGAGTGAAAATATATTTGGAACAAAAATAAGAAATCTAAGTAAGCACATGACTTTTAAATTTTTTAAAAAATATTTTATGTGTTTATACCTACAAGCACTGGGGTACAGGCCAGAGGTGCAAATGGTGAGAGGATTCACCAGAGTCAGAGCAGGGAACAGAACAGGTAGAATACACTGCTGACGGGTCCCCTTCCTGACCAGGGATCGAACACTTGCTGCAGTGACTGCAGAAGCCCCACAGTGCAGTGCTCAACTCTTTGCACCACTGAACACATGAGGCCCAGGGAACACATGATTTAAATAATACAAATTTAAAATAGCTCTAAGACATTAAAATAGGGACATTTGATACTTAGATATCTGGATTTAGGGCTCAGGAATGAAATCTGAGCCAGACGAATCTGTTATATTCCTTACTGCAGCTGCATGTAGGTGATAATTCATCTCGGACATTGAATGAGAAAAAAGGAGGAGCGTAAGGACAGGAAAGGGTTCCCTTCAGGCCCAACCCGAAGATAATTGTCATTTAAGAAATAGAGAATGTATCCAAACCAAGGTTAGAAAGGAAATGTCAAAGACAGAGGAGAACCATGAAAGAGTGTTGAGAGGCTAAGGCAGACAGTTTACCAACAATCTCACATCAGTGTCTGCCAGGCCAGACTGACTTTGATAATCATCTCATTGACAGGTAGAGTCTATGTTCCCTTCCCCTTGTATCTGGGTGGGATTGTATTATGATTTCAGCTGCTCCGTAGGAACCTAGCTGCTTTCCTGGGTCAGAGAAGACTTTTTAGGAGGCCATGTGTAAAATCTGGCTGACGGTCTAGCAGAGGTCTTTGCCAACAGTCGGTATGAGCAATAACATAGGTTATAGGGATGCTTCCAGATGATTCAACCTTCCTAAACTCTCTAGGTACTCCAGCCTTCCGTTCTTCCCAGCTAAGGCTCCATATATCATGGAGCATAGACAAGCTGTCCTCACTGTCTACTGTACAAATCCCTGATGCCAGGTATTTGTGAGTATGATAAAATGGTTAGTTTATACAGCTAAGCTTAGGATACTATATAATACTGCACTAGCTAAGTGAAACAGCAGTCAAACAAAGAAAAGAAAACCTAGAAGAAAGAGGGAGCAGTCTGTAATGATACAAAAGGAGACAGACAGTTGAAGCAGGACAAAGTATTTATTAGATTTGGCACCTAGAAAGCACATGAGTCTGAGTATCTTAGTACAGTGAGATATTTAGAAGTCAAATGCTAGTGATTTGGCAGTATACGTGCACCCAGGCAGATGAGACATTAAAAATAGACTGCATTCTCTAAAGGCATTTCTTTTATCCTTCAGTGATTGATGATTTATCAATATCATTTATAGTTCTTAATAACCTGATATGAAAAATTAATTATCAAATATGCTTTTCATTTCTTGGAACTCAGTAAATACAAGACCCAAGTCAGAATTTACCCAGTTTCTCAAAACTTTAGCATAAGGGATAGATACTGAAAACAATACATAGAGTGTAAGAGGCACCAATTTATTAGTCTTCCCAGAGCAACCACATGCCTCAAGTCAACCCTGGCTGACACCAAACTCTACTTGATGAGCATTTTTCTCTTTTCCATTGATTATTTTTACTGAATTAGCACTGGTTTCCAGCACTGTATATGATACTGAGGTATAGGGTCATACCTCGTCAGATGTATATCAGTGTACCACACTCATTACTATACCATTGCACCCAGATTTACAATCATCAATATTCAGAAAATATCATTTTAATTGTTGAGATACTTTAAGGTCAATCCTAGACATGATTTTCCCTGGAAATTCATCAGATATATCCCTATAACATAATGCTTTTGATATTACATTACCAAATAATTTTGACATCTGACAAAATTAATAAACTCATATAACGACTGACTTGATTCAGGTGTTCTAAAAATGTATTTTTAAACTTACTGTGTTGGGAATTGATTTAGGAACTAAGAGGTATATAAATGAAAAGAAGGCAAATTAGAGGGAAAACTACAAAAGATGGTTAAATAGTTCTTTTGATATCATAGTGTCACCTTTCAATTATTTTTATCCTCAACAAAAAAGTCATCTCTTTCAATAGCTGATCATCTGTTATCCACAGAATATGTAATATGTGATATGGTTTAATCTCCCATTTGGGGAAAGTTTGCTATGAGAAAAATATGAAGCTATGATAAAGTCATTAATTCATAAGTCACTTAAAATTAAATTAACTAATAATGGAAAAATGAAAGCTTCCTCCCTTAAATAACAAAACAAGAATATACATTCTCACTACTTACATTCAATAGAAGATAAGCAAGACAATAAGATAGGAAATGAAAATAAAAAGGATTACAGATTAGAAAAGATGTGAAACTACCTTTACTCACAGATGATATAATTCATATCATCTAGAAAATAGTTCATATAGAAAATATGAGGAATCTACAAAGACTTGCTATAGTTAATGATTAATAAGCAAATTAACAAGCATACATTATACAAGGTCAACATACAAAAAACAATCAATTGTATTTCTATATACTAGCCACACATATTGAATAGAAAAATGTGCCAGAGGCCCCTTAGACTACTCTCATACTCCAGAGATTCTCTAGAAGAACTCACAGGACTTAGCATGTATATATATATATATCTATGCCTGAAATTTATTGTAGAGATAAAGAGACACAGCGGAATCACAAGGGACAAAGACACAGGAGGAGTCTGAGGAAATCCGTATCAGGCTTCTATCTGCTCTCTCCCTCACATGAGGTCAGATAGCCACAGTCTTCCTCCAGCAATGAATACACAACAACACGTGTGTGCTGCTTCTGCCGAAGTCTCCAAGTCCATTAGAGACTCAGTGCCCAAGGTTTTCATTGAAAGCTGGTCATGAAGGCAACCCCTGTTTAGAGTGTATCAAAATTCCAGATTCCCAGAAGGAAAGTAGGTATACAAAATACACCCCCTTGTACAACAGTATAAGCACAGTCTCTCCTTTTCAATTAGGGAATCTTTAATGTACGTATAAGGAACTGTTTACAATCAGTACTGGTTACAACTGAGTACCCAGAGACCACCTAACAGTTGAGAACAATTCTCTTTTAAACAACAGTCTTGGGGGGCCTCCCTGGTGGCGCAGTGGGTTAAGCAACGCATTATGAAGCAAACCGCAGTCACTGCAGCACGAGTTCGATCCCTGCTGCCGGCCAGAGAGGG
>JAGFMF010011417.1:6091028-6197156 GCA_019455555.1 Galemys pyrenaicus
TCCCTGCTCTGTCTGTGGTGAATCCTCTCACCCCCCCACACCTCTGGCCTGTACCCCAGTGCTTGTATGCATAAATAAATAAATCTTTAAAAAAAAATAAACAACAGTCTTGGGTATACTATACCAACTCTTTCAAAATGCATACCAATGTGAAAAAGAGAGAATGTGTTTGTTTTTTTTTTAAATGACAAACTTATGCTAAATATATATGAGAAAGCAATGTACCTAGAATTGCTGAAAATATGAAAAAAGGGAATAAACTTAGAGGATAAATACTATCTCAGCTAAGATGTATCAAAAGGATCGAATAATCCAAACATTGTGATAAATCATAAAGATAGAGAGATTGATGGATGGAAATATTTAGTCCCAAAATACACACACATACATGGTCAATTGATTTTTGACCAAGTCACTAATATAATCCAGTGGGTGAAAGTATAGTTTAGTCAATAAATGTTCAAGAATAACTGGATATCTGAATGAGGAAAAAAAAGAAAACTAATTTCATGCTTTACATTATATCATATAAAAATAACTGAAATAGATTATACATATAAATTTAAAATCTAAAATTGTATAATGTCCTTTAAAAAGCATAAAAAGACATCTTCATTACCTTGGGACCTTAAGGTAGAACAAAGATCTTTGCACTATACTATATATATATATATTCAACTATGACTCTCAAAAGACATCTTAGGAAAGTGAAAAGGTAAAGCAAAGAATAAACAAAATCTTTGCAATACATATATAAAATGAAACATATATCTGACAATACTTACATCTCAAATATGTAATATTCTTTTAATACAATAATAACATACACTTAACTTATAAATGAGCAAACAACTTGAAAAACATTTCATAAAGAAGATATAAGTGGCCCATTAAAACATTAAAAGATACTCAATGTTACTATTTAGCATAAAAATGTAAATTAAAACCACAAAGAGATAACATAAAATTCATTACACTGGCAAAATTGTTTAAAGACTGTCAAAGAATACTTCACCCAATATGCAACCCAATAAATACTCCACCTAGCAAACATCCTTAAGGCATATGAATACTTTCCAAGACAGACATATACCATACCATAAAACAAATATCAATTAATTTAAAAGGTTGAAGTTATATAAAGTATGTTCTGTGACCACAATGTGTTGAAATCTGAATTTTAACTAATAAAAATAAATTTGGGAAATTCACAAATGCAGGGACATTATAAATCTCATTGCTATATAACTAATTGGTCAATTGAAATTTGAAAATGCTTTGAGATGAATTTAAATGAGGTTACAATATATTAAAACAATGGGATAAGACAGTACAGAGACATATATAAATGTAAATGTCTATATTAAAACTATGAAGAAAAATCTCAAAATTATAATATTAAGACATTGGAACAAGAAGAGTAAGGAAGGGAGTAAAGCAGAAGGAAGAAAAGAATAAATAATATAACAGATAGTAATGACATAGAGAATAGAAAAACAATAGAGAAAACCAAAAGTTACTTCTTTGACAAGTCTTCAGAAAGAATAACCAAGAAAAAACTAAAAAAAGAGGACTTAAATTGTTAAAATCAGAAGAGATGGGAGCCACGCCTGCCACCCAGTTCTGTTCCACGTTATACCATAAGCCAGGGTTGTTAGGCAATAAAATTAAATGAAGAATATTGACGTTGGGATGGAAGAAATAAAACAATTTCTACTCATTGAGATGAGTATATATATGGAAAAGTTTTAGGAATCCACAAGAAAAGTATTGGAACTAATGACTTGAGTTCAGCAATATTACAGTATACTGTAATATCAGATCAACATACAAAATATAACTGAATTTTTGTACACTTTCAATGAGCAGTTTGAAAGTAAAGTTACAAAAAATTCCCATTTGGAAAATAGTGTGTTAGTTTCTCAAAAAGTAAAACATAGGACTACCATGTGACCCAGTAATTCCACTCCTAGATATGTATTAAAGAAATGATTATATCTGCATGAAAATACTACAAATAGCTATTTTTCTATGACTATAGACTGGCCATAGCAGTATTATTTACACTAGCAGTATTATTTAGAAAGTGGTAACAACCCAGGCACCTGTAAATTAATGAATGGGTAAACAATCTATGGTAGATTCACACAATGAATGGGGTATTATTTGATCATAAAGAGGAATGGAATACACTTAACTACTAAAACCTGGATAAACCTGGAGAATTCCGTATTAAGTTAATAAAAGAAGTGACAAAAGATCACATATTATGTATGCCATTTGCATGATAGGCATTTTGATAGGAACATTTGATTAAATAGGCTATTTGATAGGAACATAAGCTCTGGAACTAAGAATCACTATGGAGTTTGGTGGTAAGATAAAGACTGACTTTTAAAGGACACACATTTCTTCAGGTAGGGGGTGATAAATTTTTCTAAAATTGATTGTGTTGTGTAACCAAAAAACTGATTCTTGTACAACTCTGAATGTTTCACAAACCATCCATATGTATATATTTAAATGGGTGACTGCAAGATATGTCAGTTGTATTTTAATCATGCTGACAAAGGCATTTTTCTGAATTTATAATATTTTAATTATGTAATTAATTGTACCACCAAAAATATGCACTTTCAAGCAGTTACAATGTGGATCAAATGGAAATTTCATATATATTCGGTGGCAAAGTGATTCAACAACTTTTTTTTCCATTTGAATATTTTAAAACATTTATAGATATTTACATCATTGTTCATTTTTGTACAATGTTTGATTTTACCTCTCAGGTGATGTCCCCATCTAATTACCACTGTCAAGACACCTGTGAGCCACAACCATCTTGTGATCTTCCTTTTCATTTTGGTCCCTGTCCCTCCTCCTTCCCTAATGAATGTCTCGAAATACTAGTTTGCCTGCTAGTTTTGTCTTTTTTTCCCCCGAGTCCTTGTATGGTTTAGCTATGTTCCTCCTATAAATGAAACCATTCAATATTTTTCTTTTTCCTTCTGAGTTATTTCACTGAATATAATCCTTTCCAACTCCATCCATGTTGCTGTGAATGGCATAAGTTTATCTTTTTTGATTGCTGAATAATATTATACTGTGTTCAACAACTTTTGAAAACTTTTGAAAAGTGGAACATACACTGAACATGTGACACAGCTATTCTAATCCTTGTTATTTATGCAAAACTATTCAAGATATATACCCATAAAAAAGCTTGTATACAAATATTCATGACAGTTTTATTCAAAATAGCCCAGCACTAGAAATAATCTAAATGTCCTTTAACAAATGAATAGAAAAATATTGTGGTCTAATAATGAAATGGAATACCATATGGATAAATTTCACAGACAGTATGCCGAGTGAAAGAAGACTCATTCAAAGTTGTAGATATCCATAGGATTCGTTATATATGAAACTCTACCTGTATTTTCAGAAATCACATCAGCATTTGCCTGTAACTGGGTGCTGAGCAGAGAGAATGACTGTACAGGTGCAAGAAGGAAGTTCCTCTGTAGGTAGGAGGGTTTAAAACTTGATTGAGGTGGTGTTTGCATGACAGTATACAATTTGTCAAAAGCCATCAACCTTAAAATGTTTGAATTTCACTGTATGCAAATTATAGCTCAGTGAAATTGACTTTAAAAAAAAAACACACCCAAATCACTTGATGAAGTAAATCAACATCTTTCAGATGTGTTTGTAGGGTTTGGTCCTGGGTGATGGGATTTCAGACACATTTTTAAATTGTTGGCTTGCCAGGATCTCCAAATTACACAATGACTATGCTTTCTCACCTTCTTGCTCAGCAACAATATCATGGTAATCTCAGTGGCATATTGTATAATGTGAAGAACACTAAATTGAAAGTGAGGAATCTTGATTCTAATTCTGGCTATATCATTTATGAACTGTGTAATTTTGGGTATAAATCCTGGCCTGTAAAGTACCTATTCTATATGGTTTTTGCACAGATTCAACCATATATATGACTTTTATCTTATATCTGCCATATTAGATGGGATTATTATTGCTAAGCATTTTATTAACACAAGTCTACACAGAGAAGTGCCACAATTAACTAAAATTCAGCATTTATTTTTAAGTGTGGATAGATGGTGCAGAAATCTCCTTGTCCGGGAAGCAAACCATCCTAAAGGTACAGTTTGTCTTCTCCTATTTCCAGTGAAGCACAGAGAGGAGATTTAATTATTGTTGGTCACTGATTAAAAAAAAAATGCAAGTATTGTCTTGTCTTTAATTCCATTGCAGGTCTAGAGCTCTGGAAAAGAAAGACAAGACAAGTCTAAATGGAAAACATATTCTCAAGCACTTGGAATGGTTGGCATTTTTTATTTTATTTCTTGTTCTATTTTATGTGCTCTGCTTCCTTGCTTCAAAAAAGTATCATAGTCTTTCTCTTGAGTTTTCTGCCTTTCCTCCCATAGCAATCACTCTTACATTTAATGAAACTGGACATATGGAGTCTGCCTTCAGTTTCAATTTCAGTTTTCGCCCCTTCTTGGTGCTGCTTTTCTCCGGAATACAGGGGATAAAGGCATTAGGAGGAACAGAGATCTGATGATCCATGGATTACGTGTGAGGCTGCGTCGTGGTGACTGACCGCATCTGAACATCACTCCAGGTCACTCAGGGATATAACCAGTCTTCTGTGACCTTCATTAGACCCCTGGCCCAGATGCTGCTAGAAGTCATTAACGACTCTACTGTCCTCAGCAAACTTCACTTGTTTCTTGAACTACAAAATTAGCATTAGCTCAGCTGTCTAAAAATGGTGCAAGTTTATCTCAGATTAATCCCTCCATACAAACACACACATACACACACACTTAAATTAGCAATCAGTGAACATGGTAAAAAAAAATGGGAGTGAGCAGGTGTGCACAAATTACAGTAGACTTAAGGAGAGACATGCCCATATCTAAATGAGAACATGTCTTTCAATGATTTTTTCAATATTTTAGCAGCAGGATCTAAGTAACTAGTTATGATATATTACATTGCATTTTTTAAATTAATTGATTTTGCGCTCCAGGACTATACTTGATGTCTCATGTACTGAATTTGTGCTATGAGCTTTCACAAGAATCACTTTACCCAGTTAGTGTAGGGAAAGAAGATTCAGTAGATGGATATAAGCTACTGCTTTTCCTTATATACAAGGTGCTGTGCATGAAAAATACGATAAATGATGCCCCTGCCTCTTTCCTCTTTTGTTACCTGAGCACCAGTGTTTAATATTTGTTTAATATTTTCATCACAATTTGATATGCCAACCTTTGCTATTAGGATTAACAGCCCCTAATCTCTAAATAAAAATGACTTGGTTTCAGAAGAAACATTTAAAGTTAAAATCTATTAATGACCTTCTCTGCTTCAGACTGTAACTAAATCACTCCATCACACATGCTTGTTCCAAAATCACCAGACATTCCATCTTCACACACCTCACCATTTCCTCTCTGTAACTGTTCCCACCTGACCCCAAACTGTCATGGGCATATAATTAGATCTATATTCCCTACAAAAATCAGAAATGTGGATGTCTTCAGTGGAAAAGCTTAGGGTTCCCAGACTCTCCACCTCCATGTCTAAACAGCTATAAACCTCGTTCAAATCACATAATCCTTTGAGTTCTCTCTCTTTAAAAACTGAGTTCATGCTGCCATCTCAGAGGAAGAGATTAAAGGCCTCTCTCCTCATTACCTGTGCTTCTGTTTGGCCCTGAGTAGAGTGATCTGCAGATGAAACGATATTTAGATGGAGGGCCAGGATTCAGTTTCCACCTCTCCCTGTAGCCCCAGCTGCTCGTTGTGCTCTTAGCCGCGGTGTCCTTCTCCTAGACACACACATCTGCCACCATCAACCCAGGAGCTCATGCTCCACGCAGCCCTCATGAGGGAACTCTGGACCTGCTCTGGAAGGCCTGGCTCAGAGTCTCCCTAGCTTGTGCAAGAGTGAGCAATACAGCTGGAGGTGGGGGAATCCCCCTCTACAAGGTGGGCTTGATGCAATGAACATGGAGATGGGAAGGAACCAGTGGGCACAGGGCTGTTCAGTCCTTTCCTATGATTTTGCTGAGTCATCCCCAAGAACAGGCCACCCAACCCCACCCAGAGCAGGCTTGTGAGATGCAGACACTGGCATTTGTTTTTCTTTCTCTGTCTCACTTCTCACCACTATCTCATTTCTTTTGTCCTCATTCCTCCTTCCTTAGGACTGCTCTTGAGTTAGGAATTACAGGTAAGATTTTGGCTTGAGGTTCTGTGTTCTAAGAGCCCTGATCTTGGATGATTAGAGAACCCTTGCAGTGTTTTGAAGAGCAGAGGCAAGGCAGCTGGCACTCAAAGTTTTTATCTCAGTCCCAACTCGGTCACATTTTTAGCATGTTCCTTTAGGCATTTCATTTAGTACCCCTGCCTCAGTTTCATCATCTGTAAAATGGGAATAACAATAGTATGTACTGCTGTAGGGTAAGTGAATTAATCTGATTTTTTATATCACTAGCCTCTGTGGCTATCATCTGTGGCCTTGATTGTGTTCATACAGGAGGTACTTGGGGGCATGGGCGCGGGACACACATGCCTTATTGTGGAGTATGGGTGCAGGCAGCCATAAGTATGCACACCTGAGCCTAGAGGTCTGAGCTATATGGGTGGCATCACTGGTACAGAGCACAGTTACAAGAGGACAGATAAGGGAGGACGTGTGACTACAGAAGAGGTGAGACCACAAGAGAATGCCAGAGAGAGCCCATGGAAAGAATAGAAAGACTCATGGGGTTCTGGGAGTGAGCCTCTCGCTCCCCACTGCCTGTTCATCCCCATAGCCCCGCTGCGTGCTCGGTACCTGACTGCCCTGCTACAACCTCATTTAAGGTGTTAATGGAGCTGACTGATTTTATTAGATGCAAAATGTTTAGTGCCTAATACCTGGCTAGACTCTGCTGTCATCATCATAGCTGTGTGCTTCATTCTATCTATCTTCCTCTGCTGTTGTATACAAAAGTTGTATTTCCTACTTTTTGCAAAGCTTTCTATAAGTCCCTGGTCCCGAAATTCTTGACATACTTCCCTCTAGCTTCCATTAAAATTGTTTCAGGGGTTTTGCAAGCAAAGAATCCTAACCAGCACAACCCAACTACTTTTTTGGGCTCAAGAGGCACAAAAGAATTTGAGTGGTATCTGGAGCCAAGTCAAAGCAGATGTGATGTCCCTTCTGGTCTAGGAAATAACTAAACCTGTTGTAGATGTTACGTATTTTACCTAAGATCACAGAGCTGGAAAATGACAGAGCCGGGAAGGAAACCTAAGTTTGCCTACAAAAGCCCTTTTAACTACATCAGAGGTCTCTGAAGTTTATACTATTAAAAATAAAAATATGTGGCTTCAGTATTCATTATATTTAAGATACAAAATTTTCTTTGGTTTTCATAATAATCCTAGGAACTAAGAATAGGCCCTGGTATCACCAAAATGAAAAGACAATTACTTGCCCCACCTCCACAGTTAATAAGACTATCATGGAGCTTCTGTGCTTGGCTCCTTCCCCACGGCCATTTTAGTTTTCCCTTCATTCCATCAATATGCAAGGGTTCAGGGAAGGGCTACCGAAGAGGGGACCAGAAGTTTCTCGCCTTCCTCACTGCGCCCCCTCCATTCTGTACCTTTGCACCTGCTATTTCACATGCTTGCCACGCTAAGAGTGAAACGTCTGGGAAATGTAAGTTCCAGGCCTAATGAGGCCAAGAGGAGGCCACTCCCACTCATCAATTAATGGGGAATTAATGGTGACCCCACACATGTCTACTATGGGTGGTCTACTAGGGGACTCTCGGGGTCCTCTGGGACTGAGGAGCTAGGTCATGGCCTCAAGTTACAAATCTAAAATGGTTTTCAAGTCCCTCTAGGGGTGGCAGCAGAAGGAATGGAGTTGAGTACAATGAGCATCTGCTTGAGGGAGCTTTTGGCAATTCCATCTATGGGATGCATTGCGCACCTGAGTAATGAGATAATAAAGTTGAAAACACTCGGGGAGTGAAAGTGCTATGTAAATATAAAATACCTCTGTCTTCATGTGATGTGCCCGGGAGAAACCTTTCTTATTTTAATTCATTCATTTCTTTATGTTTCAACTTTATATATTTTTTAAGGGATTTAAGATGGTTTGCAAAAAAATGCACCCATACAAAGCATGTGTGTGAAAGCCACCCTAAGCAAAACAAGCCGATGAAGCCATAAAGGACAAGATTGACAGATTTTATTATACTCAAATCTAAAACTGTTGTATGATAAACAACACCATAAAATAAAGTATAAGACAGGAGACAGTCCGGGAAAGATATGTAAAATGCCGGTCACAAAGGGTTAACCCCTATAATTTATACAGTATTTCCACAAGTCAATTTTAAAAATGATAAACAACCTAATAGAAAAATAGATGAAGAACATGGACAAGCAATTCACAGAAGAAATACAAATACCCAATAAACATATGAAATATGAAAATAAAATGCATTGTAACTTCCCAGTAACAGGGATATGCAAAGGGAAATGATTGTATGCAGATCCCACAGGCAGAAAAGTCAAGTATGGAGAATGTCTGCTATGAGACAAGGGTCAAGACGATGGCCACAGTGATGTGGTGGTGAGATGGCTGATTGCCATTGCCTTATTGGATGGCAATGCAGCTGGCAGTATACAATGTTTAAATAAACATGTTCTGTGACCAAGTAGTTCCACTGTAGTTCAACCTATGGAAATACTGACATATGGTCAAACATTTGTATGTCTGAGACAGAAATGACTGTATCACAGGTTCAATAAATGGTAATATGGTTATATTGGGGCTAAATAATGCTGAGCTGAATGTCATCTATGTATTGCTTTTGTGTTGTGTATATACATAAGTATCCAGGTACAGAAAGTTTTCAAGAATCACCATCAAACCTTAGGAAGGGGTAAAACATGATTTTTATTAAATAAATAGGAGCACGTATTACATTACAAACACTATAGTAGGTGCTGCAATAGAGTAGTACCTAAAACAGACAAAGGAGTTGTCCTCAGGGAGTTAACAGTTCATTGTGTGGAGAAAAATATATATAGTATATAGATGGTGATAATTGCTGAAAGGAAGGAAAACAGCATAGTGGAGTGTAGGTTCTATGATGGATGAATTGATATTAAGAAAGTCAGAAAATCCACCAAAGTGACAGCTGAGACAAAACTAAAGAAAATGCAGATAGCAAAGACAGGGTTGTTCCATGAAACAAAAGCAAGTGCAAAGGTCTTAAGGCAGGATCCAAATTTGAGGAACAATCAGGAAAATAGTGGCTAGAGCAAAATGTTCAAAAGGAAGAGATGAAAGAAGTAAGGTCTCTATTTCTATGGGACCCAGAGTATTCCAGGTCATGGGGCTTCTGCTTCTTCCACAAAATATAAGATAAAACCTTTTAGATAAACTGTATCCTTTGAAACACCATTGGCATTCACAAAGGCCAAGCAATAAACTTTACATCAATATGAGCCTCAACTGTAACAGGTAACTGTGGTGGAGTAGCAAGAGGGACCAGAGAGAAGCAGCTGGGAGGAATAATAGATAAGGCCAGGGCAGAACGGCACCTCCTGGAAGGATACTGCAATCACAGGTTAAGTTGCAGAGAAGGGGCTGGTACCTAGGAGACAACTAGCAAACATGCCAGAATGACAGGGACAGGCTTTAGAATGGCCCAAGCTTAGTGTCCAAGGCTGGGCATCAGAATCCCCTGAACTTGGGCCAGGGCAAGGCAGAGGTAAGGTGGAGGTAGGCCAGGGCCAAAGCACAGTGGATCCCTCTTTTCTGGGCTTTGGACCAAGGTTATGCAGATATCCTGAGAATATGGCACAAAGACGAGAAGGGGGCTGAATCCACCAGCTGGTAGGTGCCAACTGTAGGCATTCTGCAGGGAGTCACCACACCCCAATGTCTCGTAAAGAGCAGTATGGGAGGGGACGAAGAAGCAGAGAGCTAAGTGTACCTTGCACAGACTTCTGGGCTTGGCTCTGGACCCACAACCACCCCTCAGAGCCTCATCATGGGAGTCACCAGAATAAGCCCTGTGCACCTGCTATCAGTGGGTTCCACGCAGTCACCTGCCTCAGCCCTTTTGGTTTTGTGTTCTGGAAGTTTCCCCACTGTGCTCGTCAAACACGATCGCTCTGCTTTCTCCCTTCCTCCACTCACAATATTTATACTCATTTCTTTTATTGAAATCTACCTGCTCCTTTTCTATTAAAGCCGCTTGACTGGCAGCTCCTATTCTAGGGAAGCCTGAAACCCATCCGTTCTCCAGACAATGAAGTGTGAGCCTCCTGTCTCCTGTGGTGTGCGTGGCCTTCTAGGTTCAGATCTTCACTCTTCAAAGGCATGTCAGAGATGCCTCCTTCTAAACTAGGTCCCCAGATGCTGACGGTTTGAACTCTCAGCTTTGCACTTAAGCAGTTCTGACCAAATATGGAAAAAGATCCTGGAACTCCTGTGTTTGCTCTGCTAATCTACCCACTCGGCAAAGTCTGATAACCACCACATAAGGGAGAACAGGTTGGTTCCCATGCAGCTGTGGAGCTGACTGGGAAGCCGGGCCGACTAACACCTGAATTCCAACAGAACCACTCAGTCCTCTTGGGTCCTCCCTATCCACTGTGGATGGGTGTCATTGCCACCCTGACTGTACAGGAGACTTGAAGTGTACAGCTCGCCACCCTGATTGCACAGCCCGGAGAGCTGAAATGACATCTGAAGGCTGTTGAGAGCATACTGGGAGTTCTGCTGAAGTGCAGTGCTGTGTGCTCAGAGGTGAAAGGATGGAGAACCCACCTTTCCCTGGGGTTCAGGAAGCAGGTGGGCTTACAGGTGAAGTGAGAGACCGTGATCACCTTCACATCCAGGCAGATGCCTCAGACCATAAAGCCAAAAGGAGGAGAAGCTACCCACTGACCCCAAATCCTCACTGTCTAAGCATAAACTCTTCACAACACCCCCAATCCAGGCGACGAGGGCTCTTGCTTTCCTCTCCTACAGAATGGGAGGCTCTAAATGGTGCTCAGGAGAGAATAACAAGACTCTATAAATGGCTTTCCAAACCAGACTGAGGATGATGACTTGCTGGGTCTGGGGCATATTTGAACAGAAGGTTCCCTGGTGTTCTACTGCCAACACCTAAAATGTCAGCTGTGCTTTCGGCCATGCTCGGAGATGAGGGCCTTTCCCATCTGGTGACCCTCTTTCACTGCAGGTCTTCAGCCAAAACAAGTCGGTTTGGCCAGATTGTGAATAAAATCATTTTTTGAAATGCTTTACATTCGAGTTGTATAAACTACAGGCAAGTCAAATCTGAGGACATAGATTTGCACCAATTTTCAGCTCAGTGCTTTTGATGCTAGATTAAAGGATCAGAGGGTCATCTCCCATTCATCTTCTAGCTCCTAGTTATAACTTTCACATTTGAAAGTACATTTATCCAAGCAAAATTGTAGAATTTTCTTGAAAGCAACAAATTAAATACCGTCATGTTGATACAAAGAACATGATGCTAGGAAGAATATACCCGTAAGAGAATATTATCAAATGCCCCATATTCTAGTTTGCCTCTGCTGCTAATTAACTGTGTGACTTTGAGAAATTCACTCAAGTTCTCCAAACATATCTTCACTTTAAAAAAGATTAGGTTGTGTGGTTTTTAAAAATTAATTATTATTATTTGTTTTACTTTAAAAATGTCACTTAGTAATTGATTCATTTACAAACTTCCCTCAGTTACCAGGGAAGTCTCAATTGAGAGACAGGGTGAATGCTATACAAAGCAGAGTCTGTTAAGTGCTTCAAATAGCCGCCCTTACCCTTTCACTTCCCCAGTTACAAAGTGCCCCTCATGTTTTCTTGGGGTACATCTCCTATACTCTCTTTGGCAAGTCCTTTCACTGACTGATTCTACTAAAAAAATTTCTAAACTGGTCTAGTTGACTTATTAGAGATCAGCCAAAGGACTGTTTTATGACTGACCCTGCAAAGGCACCATTTCCCAACCTGCAGTTTCTATTTCTTTTATTTTCATAAGAGCTTTTCATAGAAGCCTCATGGTCTTCTACTTCCCTTTAAGTTTATACAATGGAATTGAACTCTCTTTACAATATGAATACCAGTGGAACTTACATTCACATTTAATATGGTAACTCTTCTAAAGGCATAATTGTACTGGAAAATGATACATCTGGGGAGAGAGAGGGTATACCTTTTTTTTTAAAAAAAAAAGATTTATTTATTTATGCATACAAGAGCTGGGGTGCAAGCCAGAGTCATGGGAGCTTAGAGGATTCACCAGAGACAGTGGGGAGCAGAACAGGCAGATGGATTGAAACACACTGCTGAGGGGAGCAGCGGGCAAGGTAAGAGAGATCTGCTGCGCCATATGGGTCCCCTCCCTGGCTGGAGATCGAACTTGCGTTGCTGTGCCACGGATGCTTCAGTGTGATGCTCAACCTGCTGCACCACTAGGGAGGCCTGAGAGGATATACCTTTAACACTCTTGCATATCATCTACACACCCACCCTCCCCAGCCACCCTATAGTATAGTAATCCTCAAAGGAATTCCAAGAGGCAAGGGGTGACTAGTGTTTACAAAGAAATGGCTAATGTTGAAGCAGTTAGATCAAGGGCAGTCTGCAACTAGAAGACACATAGAATTACACATAGAAGTTGCTTCCAAAAAGAACTGTTGGACTTCTGTTGAATTGGGCTGCTTGACTGAATTCAAT
This sequence comes from Galemys pyrenaicus, assembly GCA_019455555.1. Lineage (NCBI taxonomy): Eukaryota > Metazoa > Chordata > Mammalia > Eulipotyphla > Talpidae > Galemys > Galemys pyrenaicus. Next base: position 6,103,854 of record JAGFMF010011417.1, read on the forward strand.
CTAAGATTCTATTTACCTGTCAGGTACATGAAGGGTATCTGACATATTCTTATAGATGCTGACTTGTTTTCTGTAATAATGTGCTTATGGATTTTTGATAGCGTCACAGCATCATTCTCCCCCATGTGGTACCTCATGTGTTATGCTCTGTGGAAATGATGGTCAGATAAGAGACTCATTTTACATCAGTGGTTTGTTTACACTGTGGCCCTAGGTCTAGAGTTGTTTTTTTTCCCTACTATGGTCAATGATCTTTGAAAGATGGCCCAAACCCTAAGGAAATATGTACATATATTTCTATTTCTAACAGAGCATGCCAGCAAAGCACACCACTGAACCTGGGAATTACTCAGTTTTTAAAATACAATGAGCAAAGACACTATTCAAGATACACATTCTTTTTTGAGCTGTATCCACAATCCAAGAACTGCCCAAACATTTGGCAACCTTCAGTAAGCCTCCAGAAGATGTGGGGAAACTTACCGACCACTTAAGCCTAAGATATTTTACCTGGGCCCACCCCTGCACTTGAGGAAAATGCAGAGTCACAGAGTGATAACGCATAGATGGATTCAGAGGGACAGAAGATGACTAACAACTGAGTTGACCACAGAACATAGAAACAGTATCCCTCAGTCCCATGCCCTTTCTGCCAGACCAACTAATACTCCACTACGGGTTTCCAATTCCCTGCACATAAGGCTGAGTCTTCTGGCCTGGGACCTAATTAGAGATGGTCTGTGGGCTTGTCCTCTTCTGGAAGATGTGTCCACAGATGCAATCTCTGCCTGGGAAGGGCAATTTTAGAAGTGCCTGAGCAGCTGTCCACGTGCTCCATGCTGTCAGGAAGTACAAATGTGTCTGCCAGGTAAGACTCTGCAGCTAAACCCACAGCGAACGCAGCTCCATTAGTATGGCAGGTGAGCAATCTATTAGGAAATCGAAGGCCCCTCCCTGATTATAGGAAAATAAATGAGCTGTGTCTCATGGAGGAGAAATTCTTTTATAAAGGGAGGCAATGGGCTTTGAAATCAGACAGATGTGGATTTGAATACTAGCCCTGCCTCACACGGACAAGAGGACTGTCAGAAACTGCTTCATGTTTCTTGAGGTTCTTCATCTATAAAAAGGGCAAAAAATAATTTCTACCTCATGGGAATGTGAGGTCTAAAAGAGATGGTGTTTAAAGATGAGTCAGCCACTGACCTGTAGTGAATGTTTGGAATCTCATGCCCAGTATTTTGGGGGTTTGAGGTCCAACTGGTCAACAGAATGAGGACCAGACCCTGGTGTCTCCCCCTGTCGCTCTGCTTCCTTCCCCTCCACCCGCAAACGCCTCACTCAGTGGCAACTGCTCCGGTTCTTGCCCTCTGGAGCGCCCGCCCCATCACTCAGAATGTCCTCTGTCTCACAAAATCCTTTCCTCCCTGAAAAGTCTCTCCTCATTTCCTTTTCACACCCAGAAGTGTTTGAGGATACAGTCAAACCTTGGAGAGACTTAGACCCTCCACAAGTTCTTCTTTTATTATTTCCTCCTTGCAAGGTGAGAGAGGACAACGTCTCAGAATGAAAGATTCTCCTCCATGCCCTCTCTCAGCAGAGGCCCTAATTCATTTTTCATGGCCCCTTGCAGTGACAAAAGCCGCTGCTTTCTCTCTTGTAAGCGTGCTCCATGCAATAAGTCAAAGCTGATGTGCATTTTCCCCCTGGGTGCCAGTGCGCGCTTTGATTTAATTTGCCCTGTTGTTTGGCACGGAGCCTTTGCCGGCGAGTTTCTTCACAGACCTGGGGAGGCAGGGACTTGACAGCGATGGGGCTCAGTGACAGATGGGGTTCAGTGGGTAGTGTTTAAATACTTTGCTGCAATGATAAAGGAAATGTTGGAGAGTGACAGATGCTTCTACAGAAAGTCAGCCAAACACACACATCCTGTTTACAGAAACTAAGGGTCCCGATGACAAGTGGGTCTGAGGGAGGCACCCTCACTTTCATGCTGCTGGACACAGCAAATGTCCGATGAGCTATGGACTCTTCGATTCTGCAGGGACCCCCCTGATCTCCCCCACAGTCACTGGAGCAGCTCTACGAACACATGTGTCCCATTTTTCATGCCATTTCCACTCTCTCCATCCAGGATGGGTCTGTTTCTACAGAGGCCACAAGAAAACCCAACGCCATAGGAGTCAGACTGGATTGAAAAGGCATCCCTATTTATGGACGAACAGGTGTTCAAAGGACTTGGTGAGCCGCAAATGTACAGAAGGGCAAAGAGTTCAAAAAGGCGGTGGAGTTATGTAGCTCAAAGGCTGTGAACCGACTCCATCAAGCAGACACGGCTGTATGTTACAGAGTCCAACATGGCAGGACATGGGCCACTGATGATGTTCTAAATCTCTGTAACTTGCTTTGCAGGCTGCCTCTGTGATCACTAGCAGCCCGCAGGTACGTGCTGGACAACGGTCCCCGTGTCTTCCTGATGCTGTACCCACAATGACTGCACGGACGGTAATGCTGTCTTTCCAAATGAATGGCCACACATGTGGGGCATACACTGTGATTTGGAAAAGGACATGAAAAAGATGTTTGGCAGGCAAGGCAGCAGTCATCCTGGACTCGTGGTATGTGTGCAGGGAACCATCACTGGGTATGATTAACGGGAATCCAGCATACATTTGGCCTTAACAGAGTACTCCACGTTTGCCTTCTAGCATCAAGTGAACAGGTGCATATCAGGGAGGAAGAAAGAAGAGAAGGTGGAGGAGGGGGTCTTATTTTATATAAGGAAAAACTCATTGGGAACAACTGGTTTTTTTCATTCTTTTTTAAGAGGAAATCTGGAAGTGAGATGTATTTGCCAGAGAAGGGCAGTGGAGTTACTCATGGAGCTTAGAACACAAGTAACAAGATGATACCGGGATAGGGAAGGGGAAGTTGCTTGGAATGGAGGCAGGCACCCAAATGGGAAGGCAACACTGAGCTGTCTGGAGCCAAGTGCGCGGCGGCTGAGAGTGGGAAGGGACACAGGTGGTGCTGCAGATGACTGCAGCCACGTTAGAGCTCCATCTACCTGCTTGCGTACCTGTTGCAGATTTAACAGCTGTGACACTCACCAACCCCCTCAAAGCTCCCTTCCCTCACTGGGCAGTGAGCTTCTTTCTGAAAGGTGAATTGAGATTTGCCTCTTGGCATTTTCTGGATTTTGTTTTACAGCTAATCAAACAGGCATTAACCACCTGGGAGCCAAGAAGCCGAGTCCCCTTGAGTAGCTGAGTGACACCTTGACCTTCTGAGGGTACAGATGGAGCAGGGCAGAACCTCTTGTGTAAGACTCATTGAAAGGGTTTAATCGGGGCTGTTTTTAGCTGACTAAGACTCAAGCGTGTCACGTTGGCATGTGAGAAAGAAGCGTGGATTCTAGTGAAAGGAGGCTGAAGAGAATGTGGATAAAAAGATGAAAGGAGGGAATTTAAAAAGGTCAGAATAGAGCTGAAGGGACCAAAAAAAAAAAAAAAAAGAAAGAAAAACAGCATCAAAAACAAAAAGGAGACAACAAATTCATCTGCATACATTGCTTTTGTGTTCACCTCAGGATTGTTTCCAGAAGTGAGGCTGTAGCTGTGGGCTCCCACACTGGCTCTCCACTGGGGGTGACTTGGATCCCTGGAGGACACTTGACAGTGTATGGGAACATTTTGGAATTCACAAGTGGGAGGTGCAGATGCCTCTGGCATCTAGTGAGAAGTCAGGGAAACTGTGGTTCTTTTACTTCTGCACCAAGCACAGAACAGCCCTAAATGCCATCAGTGCCCAGGATGAAGCCCCAGGTGAGAGAATCCAGACGGGAGCCAGGTACCCAAAGAGAAACCATCTAAACCTGCTGGATAAAAAACCTGGTCCCCTCAGCTCACAAGCCACTGGCATCTCCATGCACTGGAGCTGCTGTTTCCAGTAATGAGCAGAACACTGAGAGATTTGTGAGATAAAGAGTCCCCTACAGATGGAGAAGGATGGTCATAGAGGGAAGAAATGGATTGAAGAAAATGGAGAGAAAGAATGAAAGGAAAGGAGAATGGAGAAATAACTCAGGAGTGTATAGAAGTACTACCAGAAAGTATGATGAGCTTAGGAGAGAGATAATGAATGTTTACAGGGCATGTGTCCGAGAGAACAGTGGGGGCAGTAAGATTGACATTCTAAGAATCTTCTAATCACCTAAGATAAGACCTTCTAAGGGGGGGAAACAAGGAGAAAACAAAACATGAAAGACAAAGAAAAGATCTGAGCAATAAAACACGAGACAAATAGGAGTGAGTGACTGAGTAGGGACTTTATTTTTTAAATTTGTTTTATTTATTTATGCATACAAGAGCTGGGGTCTAGACCATTGGTGAGGGGTATGAGAAGATTCACCAGAGAAGGGGTAGGGAGCTCCCCTCAGCAGTGAGAAGGAAAATTTAAGAAAGCGGCCGGTCAAGAGAGTTTTGAAAGAAGCCTCCAGGGGTCAGAAGAGGCAGAGGATGACCTCAGCCTGAGGCCAGGCACTGAGCTGAGCACTGTCAGCAGCTGGGCGCTCCAGGGCCCACTGTCAGCTTTACTTAGCCGCTCCAATCTGGAAGCAGTTGGGGGACTGGAGGCCAGAGCTAGAAGCCGAGGACACAACTGCTAAAGAGACTTTGGGCAGAGTGCACTGAGGCTCCTTGGCTTGACTTTGCAGCTAAACTTGCAAAGGGCCTCCCTGCTTCAGGTTGCAGATTTCAGGAGAATCTGGAATAATAATTAACTCAGCTCCTGCTGCCCTCTCCTATGCACACATGACTGGGAGTCCTTGTTTTTTGGGTTTTTAAAAAAAGATTTATTTATTTTTTTTATTCATACAAGAACTGGGTTATAGGCCAGGAGTGTGGAGGGTGAGAGGATCCACCAGAGACAGAGTGGGAGGCAGAACAGGCAGACGGACTGAAACACACTGCTGAGGAGAGCAGCGGGCGAGGCAGGAGAGGTCTGCTGTGCCATGTGGGTCCCCTCCCCGGCTGGCAGCAGGGATCGAACTCATGCTGCAGTGGTTGCAGTTTGTTTCATAGTGCACTGCTTTACCCACTGCACCACCAAGGCGGGCCTTGTTTTTAGCAACTTTGTACCTAAAGAGTGAGCTGCGCTGCTGCAGCTGCTGGTGGGGGTGGGGCTGGGGCTGGGGCTGTAGTTTTCATTTTTAAATCTTTGGTATATCTTAGTCTGACAAAAGCTTCTGCTCATCCCAAGGAGAAGACGGGAGCAAGAGAAGCCAAGGGTGCAAAGAGCTCTCGTAATTGGGGGTGATCAACGGTGACTCTGAAACCTGCTGGCCCTGTGAGCTCAGACAGGTGTTTCACCTCCTCCAGATCTCCGTCTCTTGTTCACAAATGGAAAAGAAAGACTGGACTAGAACATTTTTAGTTATTTTTTTTCAGAGCTAATATTAATTGGTGTTTGTATATTACTTTAAAAAGGTTGCTGTTGCACCCATTTTTTCCCCACAGTTTTGTTTTGTAGATGTGCCTGATTTTCAACCTTGGATGGATGGGGAAATGGATGAAGGAAAACAAGAATAGAGGGAAATGAGGAAGGAATGGTTAAAGGAAAGGGGAGTGGTAGAAGAAACTCTGGAGACTATCAGGGGCATCAGAGTGAAGCGAGAGTAGGGGGATGTATGAGGAGCTTAGGGGAGAGACATGTCCCAGGTATGTGCTCAAGTGTGGCTTGAGAACTGTGTTAGCCGCACCTAATGGAGGATAAGGATAGAAATGTTGGACAGGAGGCTTCAGAGGACCAGAAACCTGGCTCACACAATGCAGGGAGTTGGAGGTGGGTGCAGAAGTGATTAACATAGTCATTAAACCAACTATAAGAACTAAAAATCTTTATGCACCAAGGCACAGACCCAAAGTATCTGAGTGGGTCTGTGGGAAATTGAGGGTCCTTATGGAATCTCTGGTCCCTTTCAAATTCTGCATAGTTATCCAAACGCTACAACAAACAGGTCTCTCCACAAAGGAGTGAGCCCCTCCCAAAAAGAAAACTATATCAGTGCAGTCTCTGCACTGGCAGCGGACAGCAGTCCTTCTGCCCACCTGTGCCCAGGCAGGAGCTCCTTTTCTCCAACTCTCTCCCTCCAGAGGGCAGCAGCTTACCAGTCGGCTTGTGACCTGTACCATGCAGGGGTGTCTCTTCACTGACCTCCTTCAGTCGAGGCAGCTCTCCTCAAGGCTGCCCACCTGTGACCCTGCAGGCTTCTCTCTTTGCAAACTCATTTCTTCGGACTCGCTTTTTCTACCCACTTGGTCTATGCAAATGTCCTTTATTCTTCTCTCCCTTTTATAATAACACCGCCCTTTGGGCTCTAACTAATGTCCTCTCTGTGTTGTGGAGAAACTCACCTGGGAAATTTGCAAGTGATGCTGAAAGGAAAGTTCTGGTGATACTTTCCCCAGAGCGAACCCAAGTACCCCACCAAACCCAACAACTCTAAAACAACTCCACACCTTCCATCAAGAACAGAACTTCACTTAGCTAAGGTATTCGTGTAACCTGTATTCTGGAAAGAAAGACTTCTTCATCAAACCTATATAGGGACACATGGCATTAAATAGATGAAGTGCAGGACTCTAGATTCTTTAAAGGTTCTTATACACGTGGATCTCCAAGTAGAGAATAGAACATAGCTCCTCACTTGTTTGACCACAGTACATCAGCCCGCCCTACATAAACAACTATTAACCTCTCAGAGAACACTGATCCACTAGAATTAGGTTCAGAAATAGGTTGTATGCATCTGTCCTACACCTGCCTTAAGTCAGTCCTGCCAAGACTGAACTAAATCTCCCTCTATCCAAGTTCATGTTTCTCATTCTGAATGTGTCCCAAAGCTGTGAGAGCTTTTTTCTCAGTTTTCAGCCATGGATGAACTGCATGCCTGGGCACATGCCTCTTGCTTTCCAGGGGCACCTCATTCCAGACAACCTCACAGAACTTGTTGGGACTTTCTTTATGGGATGATGAGTGCCCTCAGGAGGAAAGAACAAGGCTTAGGGTTTCCAATCCACTACTCACTGCTGCTTGACTCTAGAAGACGTTTTTTAATCTTTCTGAGTCTCATTTTTCTCAGGTGTGAAATGGGGAGATAGATAACTTGGACTGCCTACTTTGCAGAATTATTCAAATGTATATAAGTTCCTAAGTGCTTGGTTTTTAATGATTTGCTGGTTTGCCTGGAAATGCTGTTAGGCCAAACATACTAAGTATTTGTTAGACTAGAAATTTGCTTGCTTCTCAAAGTAGGTTGAGCCAAATACCAAAAGTAGATTAAGCAAGATGAGCAGAATCTTCTGTTGCCTCTGGTCCTACCCAAGAGAACAAAGACTTCAGGCTGCCTTGACAGAACACAGCATCCTGAAGGCTTGGAAGGCCCCTGAAGCTGGGGGCTTTGCCTCAGGCTTCTCTCTGTCATGCAGATGGAGATTGAGGAATGGGGAAGCCATGACCTTCCCAGTGGCTTGCCTTGAAAGGGAGTATCTTTCTGGAGCCCTGAGCTGCCCCACAAAGCCCCCAGGTATCCCTGCATCCTCTGACTTGCCTGCCCTCCCTTTTTAGCCAAGGTTCCTCAGCAAATGATAGTCTGAATGGACTGATCTTCCTTTCATATTCAGTTAACACTGGCTCCAGGTCTTCGGAAAAATTGGAAATTTATCTACCATCAGCCCTTCCACTTGCCTCCCATTAGCTCCCCCACCCCCACCCCACTCTCCTTACTCCCACTGTTCTTCACTTCTCATTTATTTCTGACTGGTGCCATGTAACCAGTTCTTGATTTGACAAGCTAGAAACAGCCCAGAGCAACAGTGAGCTAAAGTCAGGCTGCAGGGGCCAGCTAGTGACCTGGATGCCCCAGACTTCCCACCACCACTCCTGAGAAGAGAGGCCCAGAAAGGAATGTGGGTGTGTGTTCAGAGTCAGAAAAAGGAAGTCCCAGCCAAGAGGACAATGTTCTGTGAGGCAGTCTGGATTGAGGTGCCCCAGGATAGAAATGTGATGTGGGCTGTGGGCTAAGAAATCACTTACCATATTTCTAGAAAGGACAGATTGAGTTATTCAATCAGGACTTCCACTGTAAACAAAGAGCTGAATAAGGCATATCTTACAACCTTCTTAAGAGCAGCAAAAACCCCCTGTCCTGATCTGGGACTACCAGACCCTAAATTAAAGAGAAAACTGTAATCAAGAGATATCCGGCCCATGACCTGAGGGCATTTGCTAAATTAGGCAAATGTGAACCTTTACTTAGTAACAGGAACCCTGCAGTTTGGACTGCAGGGCAAGACTGGTGGGTTTGTTAGTTTGTTTTGTTTTTCGTGACTACTACTTAAATAGCTAGAACTGTTAGAAAGATGTGGTGAGTTTACCACCCAGAGTTTCTGGGTGGCCAAGAGTTTCTGCCTGTGGGGCAGCCCCTCCCTCAGGTGCCAGCCAGGTTAAAGGCCCAGTCAGGAAGTATGTGGGTGGGGAACCTTAGAAGTGGACACGTGGAAGTGCAGGAGTGATGCCCAGATCTCCAGACTCAGATCCCCAGACTAGACTCCTTGTACTCGGTACCTGACCTTGGAAAGAAGAAAGAAGCTTTTAGCAGGTTTTGCAGGAACTGGGAGGCTGGGCCTACCTCTGGCTTTGTCTCTGCAATCACTGGGAAGAGCACAGAGCCTCTGGGCCTGTAACAGGGTGGTCCCCCCAAAAGGGGGAAGTTCCAAAATCCTGGTTCTGCCCTAAGTGGGTGGAGCTGAGCAGGGATAAGAAGATGCTGGAGAGAGAAGAGGACTGAGGACAGAAGGAAGGGAGGGAAAATAAACAGCAAAAAAAAAGCTCAGTAGGATAAAAAAAAAAAAACAAAACAAAACAGCAAACACATAAAAAAGGCACGTGGAGCTGAGGGACATATAAAGAAACTGTGCTTGCTTTTTGAACTTGAACTGGCTGGAACAAATGTGGGTAAGAGACCTGTGGGGAGGTTACAATGACAAATTTCATCTTAATTTTAATTTTGTTCTTTTCTTCCCAAATTTATCTAACTCTTTCTAACCCTTTTCTATGGGTCTCTACTAAAAATTCTTTAAACTTGTGGCAGGCTTTGAGCCTTGCTTTAAGCCAATCCTATTTAGCTAAACTTTTACCCTCAAGGAGATGGGTAACTTTAAATGCTTAACTTAATAACTATATTTTTTGTCCTTTTTATATTGTACCCTAATTGTATTAAGGTTCTTTTCCATTAAAGGCCTTATATGTTTGTCTTAATACAGCAGATGATAGAACCCATTTGGTGGGGGCAGGTTTTGTAACAGGGTGGTCCCAGGAGAAGGGGAAGTTCCAAAATCCTGGTTCCGCCCTAAGTGGGTGGAGCTGAGGAGAAAAAGAAGATTTCTGCAGAGACGAGAGAAGGAAGGAAGGAAGATGGAGAACAGCAAGACCTGGAGGAGGCACGTGGAGGAGAGGGACATGTGAAGAAACTGTGCTTGCTTTTTGGTCTTGGACTGCTTGCAACAGATGTGGGTGAGAGACCCGTGGGGAGGTTCACAATGGCAGCTTTCATCTTGATTTTGATTTTGCTCTTTTCCTCCCAGATTTGTCTGACTCTTTCTGACCCCTTTTTATGGGTCTCTACTGAAAGGTCCTTTAGATGTGTGGCAGGTTTTTGGGTCTTGCTTTGGGCCAATCCTATTTGGCTGGACTTTTACCCTCAAGGAGATGGGTAACTTTGGATGCTTCACTTAGTAATTATATTCTTTGTTCTTTCTTTATTGTACCCTAGTTGTATTAAAGTTCCTTTCCATTAAAGGTTTTATGTCTTTGTCTTAATGCTGCAGATGGCAGAACCCATTCTGAGAGGGCAGGCTTGGGGGTTCTGGGGTGCTCCTCTCCCTGCCATGTAACAGTTTGAGGATTTTGGGGTGCCCCTCTCCCTACCCTGTAACAAGCCCAGTGTCTAAGAGTTGTTTATTGGAGTGTGTGGCACTCCTGTTGGTACTGCTGCCTTGGCTGTTGTCTCTCTGTTCCAGTGTCCAATGCTTTGCATTTGGATCTGCAGACTGTGGCTATGGGCTGCTATGGCGTCATCTCAGCAGTCCCTCCTTTGAGCACCTCCAGATGCCAGGAGCTCCAGATCTTTCTTGGCAGGATGGCACCATCTTGGATGAGCAGCAGCCATCTTGGATGAGCAGCAGCCTTCCGAACACTGTGGACACTACCTAGGGTGAGCCAGCTGGTCACTGTGGCCTTAGAAACTCTTTGTTCCCCTGTTTAATAAACACTATTGTTGTTCCCTGAGTCTGAGTGGTCTTGCAATTATATGCACCGGCAAAGAACCCGCAGTGTGACCTGTCCTCTGTTGCGCACTATCCTTGTGATGCCGATGCTTATTGCATCTGAGAGCCCTGTTTCAATTTGATAACTTCAAAAGGACACAAGAACAGAATCAAAGCATCAGCGCCTTTTTGAGATGGACATCTGAGAGGGAAACCTGTACTTGATAAGTTGAGACCCAAGAAGACTGCATCCCTCCCCCCCCAGTGAGTGAACTGAGAATGGATCACCTCTTCCAAGAAATTGTATTATGGTTTGAATCATCTGGGTGATCTGGGTAAACAGAAATCTTCATTTAGTTAACAGAGTCCTCAAGTCATCTTACGACATAAACACAAATCATCTCTGAAAGATGGTACTTTACCCTAGGACTCAAATTAATTCACTGTTACCCACTCAGTGTGCACACACACACACAATTACATCACACAGAAAAACAGCCAGGTACATAGGAAAAACTGATACCAATAGTGAAAGAAGGATCAAATAAATGACAAAATCCAGGCACACAAATATGTTTGATAATAGAGTTATGAAACATAGCTATGCTTAATCTATATAAAGTCATAAATGATAAATGACAAAGCTGAAAAGCCTTCATAGAAAATAAAACTGTAAGTGGAATATTAGAAAGGATCAATGAAATTAGGACTACTTATAATGAAAAATATAATAGCACTTCAAATACCGATAGAGAAGTTGAAAATATAACGGGTGGCCCCCAGGAAAAGGGGAAGTTCCAGGTTCCCTACCCAAAAGAGGGTGGAGCCGAGAAGGGAGGAGAAGAAATTAGAGAGGAGACTGGAGAAGGAAGGAAGCAGGATGGAGAGCAAGAAAGAGACCTGGAGGAGAAACAGGGAGCAGAGACATGTGAAGAAGCTGTGCTGGCTTCTTGGTCCTGCACTGGTTGGAACCGATGTGACTGAGAGCCCCATGGGAAGGTTAATAATGGTAGCTTTTATCTTGATTTTGATTTTGCTCTTTTCCTACCAGACTTATCTGACCCTTTTCTATGGGTCTTCACTGTAAGGTGCTTTAGACTTGTGGCAGGCTTTCAGGACTTGCTTTGGGCCAATCCTATTTGGCTGGACTTTTGCCCATAAGGGCATGGATAACTTTGAGTGCTTGAGTTAGTAACTATATTCTTTGTCTTTTCTGTATTGTTCACTGATTGTATTAAAGTTCCTTTTTATTAAAGGTCTTATATGTTTTGTCTTGATGCAGCAGATGGCTGAACCTATTTAGAGTAGAAAGGTTTGTGGGTTCTGGGGTGCCCTCTCCCTGTCCTGTAACCAAAAGATGACATGACTGAAGAGAGAATTAGCTGTAAGATAAGAAAAAACATACCCACTAAGCAGGTTGAAGAGACATCAAGAGATAATAAGGAATGAGCAAGGAGAAGTTCTAATATGTTTAGGAATGGATTCCAGAAGGGGAGAAGAAATGGTAACTAACATAGGACAGGAGACAGTATTTGAAAAACAATGACTGAGAATTTCCCACAACTTATGGAAATCTCAATACACAAATTTAAGACTAACAACTACCCCTCCTCCCCCGAAAAAAAGGAGAGAGAAAAGGGAAAAAAGAAGAGCAAGAGAAAAGAAATCTATGATGCCTGGACATAGATTATTGAACTGCAAACAAAAACTAAAGCCTTAAAAGTAAAGGGACTGTGGAGGAAAGGGAGAATTTTTAAAAAGTTCAGGGAAACAAAAATAATGATAACCGATTCCTTAACAACAAAATTGTAAGTCAAAAAACCATCATGAACTTGAAAATTGACCTTCAGGCATCAAAGAAACACAAGTTATTTTCACTAAACAAAATTGGAGAAAATATGTAATCAGCAGAACTGTCCTAGAGGAAAGCCTATAGAAGGAATTTGAAGAAGAAATAGAAACCTCAGATAGAGGCACAGGAAGGTATAGTGAACAAAGGACACAATAAATATAAATAAAAACTGTATCAAACAGTACCTTAAAATATGTCCTTAATTAAACTGTAGGCAGTAACGACAACAGAGCTGAAATGGAGACAGATGAATTAAAAATATTCTGACATCTTTCAATTGTGAGAAAGGGAGCTGAAAAAGGGGTTAAAAGTACCTGGTTACCTCTTGAAAAGTTAAAGGAAGACAAAGGCTTGTGTCTTCCTCTGTCACCACCTCAGGGCTCCATGCCCATTCATTAGAGGATCCAGGCCCCTGACTTCTTATCCTCCCCTTGTCTTAATATTTCTACATGGTTTTAAAGATCATTTTCAATGGCAGGGAAAGGAAGAGCTTCAAAAGAGACAAAAGGGACTGAAACAATGACCCCCGTGACCTTATCCAACAGCCTGAACCCAGAGACCAACTCTAAAAACTTCCTCCTGTCACCAAGTCCTTTTGGGTGGCACAACAAGGAGACAGCCCCCTCTAGTTAGGAGACCACCTCATCCTTGTCCCAGCCATGGCCTTCCCAGTAGCCCAGCCTGGGAAAGGCGGTCTTGTCTCTGGCTAGTGGGACGGCTGCCAGCTCGAAGTGTGGAGTAATCATCTCTATGAAGGCTGAGCTGCACCTCCCCCAACCCCCTCCCACACTCACACTATTTTCTAGCCTTCAGCCTTGTTCTGTCCTCTGTGTTTTATTGCAATGGCATCTTCCTTCCTGAAGATCATTTACAATATGATTGCTTTGCCGATGCCTGTTCAGAGGGGGCTCTGGAGAGAGCTTGAAGAGAAAAGACAAGGCCAAAATCGCGTTCAGAGGTACAGGTGCATACATGGAAATGAACTGGCACACACAGGCAGTGTGTGGAGAATTTTCCAGCAGAGTGTTAACTAGTCAGAAATCTAAGTCACACGCAGGGATGCTGTGGCACAGGTCTGGGAAACACCAGGCACAGAGGGCCTCCTTCATGATACCCAAAATAGATGACATTTCTCCTGGGAACTCAGCCCCTGGCCCCTTTCATGGGCACAGCCCATCCAGCTGAGGCAGAGATGCAGAAGGATGGGTGTGGCTGGCAGAGCAGCTGAGGCAAAGCTCACATAGCGACAGCTGAAAGTTCCTGCGCGTGGTGCTGATGAACATTCCCCCCTCCCTCCACCCCTGCTTTTGTGGGCGCATGGAACTTACTACATTCAGCTGAAATTGCTTTGTTTGAACGTGATGCCTGGCAGACCACTGAGGGTCACCAGTTTGATGTGATGGCCATTTCTTAAGTAGGGACATTGCTAGGACTTTGGCTTCTATGTCTGCTTAAAAAATGCCTTAGGGAAAGCCAAGCAAGCCTGCCATCTGACTTCCATGACAGTACTGAAGGGAACCAGGTCCTGGGCAGACAGGGGCAGGTGGACTCTCTCTGCTCGCCCTACAAAGGTGGCAAGCAGTTTCCCCTGCTCAGGCAGCTTCCTGGAGCTCAGATGAAAGGCGATTTTAAATAACAGTCATGCATTAAAGCAAGGGGAGAGAAAGGAAAAAAAAAAAAACTCAAGGGCTATAGCACTGCCACAGTTTTAAATTATAGTGTAGGAGGATAAAAATAAAAGAGAGAGAGAGAGGGAGACAGAGCAAGGGAAAAAAATTGCCATTGTTTTATGAAGCAGATGGGAAAGTTCAGGGATCAGAAAAAGACTATTATTATCTCAACTCTACAGTGACAAGCCAGGAGAAGGATGTACCGTTTTTTCCCCCTGTCTCTCCCTGAGAATGGGCCACTGGTGGAATTCATTGTGAATACAGTTCCAGGGCAGAAGTTCTAAGCATCAGGGGCAGAATTAAAGATTCAGCCTCATGCATATTTTGAGTGTATTGTCTCTTAATTTTTGTATTTGCTATTTGCTTTGGGCTACAACCATTTCATACCATTTCAGACCCTCTCTAGGGCCTCCAGAGAGAAGATGAAGTTCACGGAAGATTGCAAGATTTAAGAACTGGAAGAAACCTTTCTTACAGGTTAACTATTTCAAATGGAAGGTTAAAGAAATACATGGAGAAGGAAGCTGAAACACAGGAAGGAAGTATCAGCTAAATGTTCAGCTCTAAGAAAAGAAAAGAACCACAGATGATGGGGTAGAGGTGTGAGGAGAAGGACCCCTCACCAATGTGTAGAATGTGAACCTTTTAGATTCTGAGGAAGAAAATGACCTTATCTCTAAGTGGAGCCTCACTTCCAAATCTAATAGCTCCCAGAAGACCTTGGCCACACTTGTTCTTGGAGATCCATTCTTTCTGAACCCTGGTATGGTTAGAATCTATCTGCACTATGTATTAACTTTGCACTTAATTGCAGGCAGTACCCAACTTAGATTGGTCCAACTTACAGGTTTCCATATTTAAGATGATGAGAAACCAAAATGCATTCAGTAGAAAGCATATTCCAGTTTTGAGTCATGATCTTTTTCCGGTGGTTGGACCATGGGTGGTTGGGAGCTCCCTTGTGATGCTGGTCAGGGCAGAGTGGCAGCTCCCAGTCAGCTACACCATCTTAAGGAGTGGGTTGCTAGTGTCTCGGATATTGTGTTTTGTGTTTACACAGCCCATCATGGGCTCATCTTTGCTTCTGGTGAGAAGAGAAAGGCAATTATTCTGGAGATGAAACTCAAGGTAACTGCCTGACTGCAGGCTGATGGAGGGTCTAAACACGTTTGCAGTTGGCTAGGCTAAGCTATGATGTTCTATGGGTTAGGCACAGTAAATATAGTTTTGATATATGTTCTACTTAAGATGGATTTATTGGAACATAACGTTCATCTTAAGAAGCATCTTTGCGTGTATGTGTATATGTGTGTATCCTATTTACTAATACAATACATATTTGTTGGAAAGAAGAGATACTTATTTGAAAGAGGGAGCCAATATCTATTGAGCACTTATTATATTAAATATTGTTTTAAGCTTGTAGTACCTCTATTAATGCAATAGTTTCTTAAAACCTATCCCATAGAGAAGTTAATTATCCCCAATTTAGAGATGAGAAAATCAAGGCAGAGTGATTTATACCAATCAGTCAGGGTCTCCTAGAATCTAATTGCAGGCTGTGCCCCCTGGCTCTGATTTGGGGATCTGGTGAGGGTTGAGCATCCCATAGCACCTCACCTAAAAATGCTCACTTGTCTCTGGTCAGAGAGCAATGGAAATCATCCAGAATCCCTCCAGGTTCTTCTAGGCTGACAAGTAATCAAGTTGGTATTGACAGGTGAAAAAGTAAAAAAATAAGTTTAATAATGTGTGTACACCTTCTATACAGATGCGGAAACACTGTAAAGTGAGGAACACACAAAAAGGACTTTGAAATGCATATTAAAGGTTTAGCTAAGACAAGGAAGCTAGAGTTGGGAAGAAAGGTGAGAGTTAGTCTAGGAGTTTACCACGGAAGGCCCATTAAACAAAGTTATATAGATTTGAGTTCTGCCTTCCCCACTGAAAAGAGACTAGGTCTTTCTGGTTTAGTGCAGGAGATTTGGGGACAGATGTTCACAGGTAAATTAAATGTCTTTCTAAAAAGCAACCTTAATGCAGTCTTCAGAGACCTTCTCATGAAATCACCCCAACATTTTAGGGTGACTTTTGTTCTTTCCCTTCAAGGGACCTGGACATGCAAATAGATACCAAACATCCTTGTGATGAATGCTGTGACAGAGAAGTGTGTGTGTTAAGCTCAAGTTTATGGGAAACCCAGGAGCAGAGACTGAGCTTTCGGGATAAAAATAGGACGGTTTCTCAAAGAAAAGGCACTTATACTGACCCTGGAAAGACTTCAAGGTTTGGGGAAGGAATGAGTGGTGTTCCAGACAGAGGGAATAGCATCCACAGAGACGTGCCTGTATCACATCTGCAGGGAAACCTGAGGAGTGGCAATGAGCAATGACGTGGGATGGGGCTGGGGTTTCAGGAGGCTCTTCTGTGCCATTTGAGCAATTCTGGATTTGTTCTCCTGCTACTGCTTAGCAATTAAGGTAAAAGGCATTCAACTGATCCGAGAAAGGATGGCTAAACATAAAGTAACTGGGCACACCATCTGTCCCTGGATTATATTATAACTGAAATGTTTAGTATTTTGCTTGGTATTTTATTCATCTTTGACCACTTTACCATCTTTCCCTATCTCATTTTCAGCTGCTTCCAACATATTCCTTCTAGTAGGTGTCTGTTTAAGAAAAACAAAATTATTTGGATATTATAAAGTGAAACAATTGGAAACCCCAGAAAAGGCTAAGCATAAATGACTGGGGGGAGTGGGAGATCAAAACAGGAGCATTTTCCTCTGGCTCTACCACGAGATCTTCCTGGGACCTTAGAGAAATCACTTAACCTTTTGTAGCTGAGTGAATTCACTTAACTACAAAGAAGGTAAATATTCATCGCTGGGCTGTTGTGAATTTTAACTGTGAATAGCTAAGGGTTATCTAGCTGCTTAACTCTGGATGTATGACCGTGGACATAGAGACACTCCCAGGCTGGCTGGCTGGGATGGAAAGTGCCCCTCTTCAGTGGGAAATGTGGATTCAGCCTGAATCAGCACTTTAACTCTGGGGAAAAGAAAGTGGTGTCTTCTGGGATTCTCCTGCAGGGCACAGTTCGCTTCTCATAGTCCTGGGGAAGGGTGCGGTCTCAGGCAATAAGGCTGGCTTGCTGGACTGCAGTCTTTCTGTTTGCCTCTCGTTTCCCGCCAGCTTGGGGCAACTATCCCATCAAACCCTTCCAGGATGGACCTGGTTTCCAGGAGAAAAGAGCCTGGTGCAGCTGCTGCAGTGAATTGAGTGGAACCCAGTATTCAGGAGTTCTTTACATTTTCCACCTCCTGCTCACCTGCTCCAGCTCCTGGGAGGTTCCCTCATTCAGGAGGGGTGAGGGGGTTCCCTAAATCTGCAACAACTAACAAGAGGAGGCAAAGGAACTGGAAGATGGGACTTGTTGGAATGGCTGAGTACATGCAGGTAGTGTCAGGAGAGGCAAAGATAATAAGACAGTGCTGGGAGGCAAATAGCTTCCAGCCCCGGCCAGTGAGCGGCAGGTAACATTTGTTCTGAGGACCAAGGCCCCATGCCACGCGGGCCCTGCGCAAGTCCGCAGGCCATCAGACAGAAGTGCCTTCCTAATTGCTGTCGCTTTGGCCTGTCCCTGCACCCCCATTGTGCTCTCTCCTCATTGCTTTATTGATGTGTTTAAAAAGGCACTGTGCATAAAATGTGACTTGCTCTTTCTAATATTGTGCCAGCCAACCAGCCTTCCCGTGTGCTCTCTGCTCAGACTTCTCTCACTCTGCCATTCCCCTCCTCTCCAGCCGCCTCCTCCTCAGCCCTGCTCCAGTATCACCTTGCCCACCCTCCCTACTTTTCTTCTGCACTTGAAAGATCAGCCCCCTTTTACCCCCAGTCCAACTGTCTTCATTAAATCCCAGGGTTTCTGTTCTCCACATTCCCTAAGATTCCTAATCCACCAGCCCAACCCCTCTTCTGCACCACAGCTCCGGGGTGACCTCCAAACCAACAGGCTTCTTGTCAGGCAGTTTCCCAGTGAAACTCACACCTTCAGCCCTCGGACCTTGGTCCTCAGTCAGGCCTTGGAGGGACCAGCACCTCTTCGCCTAATCCAGCAGCCACTGCTTCAGTGCACTTAATATTCACGACAGATAGAACATTTCACGGCGAATTGGACGCACATTCAACTGGAAATGAAAATTTTATGACTGTTCTCACTCGGAGCCGCAGATTACACCAGCTGAGAAAACACAGGCACAAACGTACAACCTGTGAACTGTAAAGTATATTAATAATGAAACCACAGCCTGGGAAATGAAGGCTTTATTCTGTTTATATTCTGCTCCATTAATAGAAGGCACTTCAGCTAGCTCCGCCCCATTAGCCAGCAAGCTGCGCAGTGAACCCACTAGGCTGGGAGACACAGGGCTGGGGGCGAGGGAACACTCCCTGCGAGCTCACCACCCCTCACCTTGGTTGCAGAACTCAGAGGGATCAAGGGTTTCTTAGTGCGACAGCCATTAGCCTGTGCACCTGGGCAGAGCTTGCAGCTCCAATGTCAAGAGAGGCTGAGTAAGGCTTCAATCAGAAGGAATCTGTATCCCTATCAGAATAGCAAAATGGAAGAGGGAATGTCACCACCTCATCCAGAAATAGGGGGTCCATTAGAGCCTACATGCTTGAGAGGTCAAGTGTACTCCAGTGTTCAGTGACTCTTAAAGTGGGCTATTGAGTCATCCTAAGAAGCACCAAGGGTGCACATTCAAAATGCAGATTTCTAGACCCTATTCCAAACCAATGAATCAATCGATTGCATAATTAACAGAATTGAGGAGTGCTCGCCTGACTTCATAAAACTCCAGATGAACTAATAATATCACCTCTCCCCTCAACTACCTTCAATATCCAGATAGCAATCAAAATCTCTGGTCAGAGCTCAAAGCCTCAATTCTTCCAGTCTGGCTGTCCTGCCTGAGAAAGGCTCCAGGATAAAGACAGCATTTGTAGAGACAACTCAGGGACAGAGAGGTACCAGGAATGGGGTGGGGGGCAGTCATGCAGAGCATGGACAGACTGTCTCTTCGGCACGTGCTGCAGGTGTGGCAGGGAGCCCCAGCTCCGCGTGGAATGGGGCCCATTCCTCTCCCTGTCAGTCCCAGCCTGCAGTGATTTACTGATCTGCAACGTAATTAGTGACAATTGGAAAGAATTCAAGAATCTGATGAACCCATCGTGGGAGCCCTTGAGATGGGATGGCAGATGGTCGAGTCAAAAATGAACTTGGGACCCTTTGGTGAGGGAGGGTCCGGACCTTCGCAGCCTCCTCCTGCATCTCCCATGCTGTGGAGCTCAGAGGGCACTGGGTTCCATTGTGGACCCAGTCTCAAAACTTGGCTTTTACTACTGGGCAAGAATCTCCTACTTCCCCGACCCTCTGGGCTCCCCAGCTGCACCAGCGACCCGCAGTTGGTCAAAGAGTTAGGCAGATGGTCAGTTCTGGCAGTGGTCAAAACACACTCTCTTAGGGTGCCTGGTACACTGGAAGGTCATCTGGCTTGGTTTTCTGCTTTCAGCTGGACAAAAGCAAGCCGGCAAAGGATAGAAGCAGCAGTTCACTTTCCCTGGCCAGCCCTGTGCTCCCAGAACAGACGGAGTGTGGAACCTGAGCTCTTCCAGTTGCCTTAGGTTTTGATCCATGGGACTCTGTGCACCGTGGAGGGTCCATTTGCTGTACAATGATCCTGATCTTTAAGACCAGCCAGCAGACCGTTGGTAGGAAGTGGAGGGCAGGGAAGGTTCTGCTGGTGTCCCCGTGCTGGGTGTCAACAAGCATAGCTAGCAAGAACACATTTCCTGAGTATTTGATGAACATGCATTGATTCATGCCTTCAAGTTTTTTGAATAACATGGAGAGTTTTAAGTCCAATTACTTTTAAACCAAAGTCCTCTGAGACAATTTAGGGTCTACTGGCTTCTTACTATGCTCTTCGAGAAAGTTCCCCTCCTCCAAGTGTCCTGTTACTGTCAGACCAGGCAGAAAACTGAACAGTGACATGTTGGTCAGTTGCATGAAGAAGTGGAAGCACTATGGAGGGTGACATTCACCCCCTCCTCCAAGTTAGAAGGTGTGCCATCAGAGATGTTGACTGAGTGTCTTTACTCTTGAGCTAATAACCCAGCAATATCTCCTTAAAATTTGGGGGGCAGAAATGGATTTTTCTGAAAACTCAGTCCCTGCCACTGAATTCTAACTTCTGGACCATCCCCCACCCGATGTTTTCAAATACAGCTGTGCTCCTTCTGCCCACTCCCAATCCCAGCCACACCTGTGTGCAAACCCCACAGCTTATGCAAAACACATCATGGAAACTAAAATGAGCTGGAGCTCGATTCCTGCAGCTGAAACATCCTGATGTTGACAGAATGGGGACGCATTTCCAAGCTCAAAATTTTTAGAATAATACCTCGGGGAGTCATTGGCAAAGTTTGGCCAAAATATAATTAGTTTGCACAGCTATTAGAGGCTGATAAAAGGTTTTAATTTGTGGAGTGATTTCAGGAATCTCAGAAACTCAGTAGCTGTTCTTGGGTTCTTTTCAAACAAGGCCACTATGTGGGCCATGAGGCAGGCA
Organism: Galemys pyrenaicus; assembly: GCA_019455555.1. Classification (NCBI taxonomy): domain Eukaryota; kingdom Metazoa; phylum Chordata; class Mammalia; order Eulipotyphla; family Talpidae; genus Galemys; species Galemys pyrenaicus. The sequence continues at coordinate 6,124,338 of JAGFMF010011417.1, forward strand.
CCCCAAACCAATGAGACAGAACCAGCTACATGTCCCAGGAGAGAAAGTGAGAAGGGAGGATGCCTTCACTTTTTTGTTAGCAAGTACAGAGGAGAGGCGAGGGTGATACCCTAATGACTTCCTCTTCTTTGCTCTTCTTTCTTTGACTACTCTCTTATGCTCCTCCCTTATTTTAAACTAAGCAGACCCATTTAAAAATTACCATTTGTCTTTACAAACTGAGAAACTTGAACAATCTACTCAGTATGATCCACTACTTCAAAAGCCAAAAAGGAGACTTGGATCACTTTCTTACATGCACTTTAATTAGGAAGATGTTACTTCCCTTGAGATTGGAAAAATAAATATAAGAATGCAAATAATTTTCAGACACAGGTCCCCTTACTTAGTATGAGAAGTCTTGATGGGTTCAGTTGGGGTCTGAAAACAAAGAAATGTACTGAGCTTCTGAGTTCTGCCCATTAGCTGAGAGACAAGCATGATGAAAGAACCCAAGGAGATAGTATCAAACTATCACAATCTATTATTGTACCTTTGCAAAGTGCACTTGGACCAAGGCTGGAATGGCATCTGAGAGCATAATACATATTTTACCCACAGCAATTTGCCTCTAAGGGAGAGAGAACACAGCACACACACACACACTGGGCCATCACAACAAAGGCTAGTTTATATTTCCCTCCCAATAACTGCTTCTTATCCAAGCATTTCTGCAGCTTATGGACAATTGGGCTTGATGGATGCACTAGAAATCGAGGTTAGGATAAGAGGGTGCACTGATGGATAAAAAGGCTTATATACAAACACATGCAAAATAGTTTTGCATTTTCATAACTGCTTTTAAGTAAGATCCCAAAAGATTTTATCTACATCATAGGCACTCGGACTGTTAAGAGAAAGCACCTTACTATTAGCTTCATTTTATAGAGATAAATGAGATGGGTTATAGTAAGAGGTGGATGTTCTTGGACAGAACCAGTTACAAAAAGGATGCTGTCTGGCTTGACAACTTTGAACTATTCAGACTGTATTTCCCTGCTCAATAATCAAGACAGGATTTTACTCGTTTAGCTCACATAACTAGACATCACTGGTATTGATAGGAGAGGCATAATACTCAGCATTAATTAACTCCATAGTAACCATGCAACTCATTGTAATAATTCAATAAATGGTCAACTCTGCATCTGAACTATGAACATAGGAATGTTTATCAATAAAATAAGCTAGGTGTCCATGTGCCATCAGGAAAAAAATATTTTATGTATAGATCTACATACATGCACTGATATTATTGATATAAAATACTATGTATAGAATATATACATTTGATTCAAGATTAAGTTTTCTATAAAGCAAATATCTTAATATACCTAATAGAAATATTCAAGACTCTCCTACCCCCTCAATATCTCCTACCCCAATATCCCTGATTTACTGCTTTAGTTCACCACTTTGGTGTGTCAAATATTTCCCAGAGTTTGGAATTTTTTTCCTCCATCTAATTTCATTCCAATATCTCTCCAGTTATTTTTAACATATTCCCTTCAGCTGAATCTCTCTTTTGCTTGAATGAGATCAGCAGGATGGCATTTGTCTCCAGTGGCAGCTAATGTATAAAAGTAAGTTGAGGGTTCCCCCATTTTTTAACAAGACCATGTCTCATTGGAGCTTATAAAAAATTATTGAAATTGAATTAGCAAGTTAGTCTGGGCCAGTTTTAACACTGGAAACTCCAGACAAAGAGCTGGTGGCAAGTTGTATTGGAACCCTTCTTGCAAGACTGTTATAATCACTTGCTCAATATTAACCCAAGTTTATGCACTTAGCTTTGCTTGATTTGACATACCATTTTGTCTCTGTTTCAATAAAGGGAATAATAGATAATATCAATAAGTCAAATGGCTTACAGGGCTGGGGAAAGAGAGAACAACTGGAGTGTACCAAATGGTATCACAATAAATTGTTCACACGTTTGCCTCTCCTGTTAAATTGTGAAATCCCTGAGGTCAGTAACCATATCTCATTCATCTTTAGTTTTCCAATATATTTATTTTTCCAGCTTTACTGCTGCCTAGTGGATGCTAAACAGGTGGGTAGTGGATGGATGGATGGATGGATGGATGGAGGACAGATGGATGGATAGAGGGCAACTCAACTAGGGAAGGTATGATATTCCAAAACCATACAAATGTCATTCAACAACTAGTGGGCTACTTTGATAAACAATGGGAAATGAAACTGGCACTGTTGTTTTTCTGTAATTATAATTACATTTGCAAAAGAAAATTATAATTGTTATTCTAGCTTTATGAAGAATAAAACACACACTGAGACACACACTGACATCACACTCTAGGTGTATGGCCTGAGATGATGATGATGATGATGATGGTGATGATGATGATGATGATGATAATGATGATGTATCATCATCCATTTCAAGAGGATACAGCAAAAGGCCTTGAGTTTTGGTAGGAAATCAGTAAAAGATAAACCAATTTATACTGTCTACTGGTTCTTGCTACTTCTGAGATTACCTGTTAACTCACAAACACCTGTATCCTTCTACATCTTCATTTTCTGTCTGTCCATCAGTAAAACTAAGTGTTACTGGGAAAATGGACAGGAGTATAAACTGAAACAGATTTTTTAAAGGTATGTCAGCTCCAGTCTTTAAAGAGAAATTTTGTTAATTTTATCCTAATCATCTGGGTTGGATTATGAGATAATTGGTTAAGTTTCAAGTTTATTTAGGCTGTGTGGAGAAAAGGTTTTCAGGGTCAAGAAAATAAGTGATTTTGAAAACTCGTAACTGGCATGATGGAAAATATATTTCTCTTTGGAAAAAGAGAAATAAATTGGGGCTTTAAGAGCCCAAAGTTGTATTGAAGTCCTTTTCATTCTTTGTCAATTTGTAATATAAAAGTGATTTCCTAGGACACTTTAGGAATATAGTACTCTCCACCCTGAAAACTGAAGGCTCTGACTTCTGGCCAGTGTCACTGCTCTCCATTGTCCTAAACTGTGCATTTTCAGGTCTTAACTCACCCTTCTTCTGAAATGGGGACCAGGCCGTTATTTTATCACACTCTTATGAACGTGCTTTGAAACAAGTCACTGCCAGAAGTCTAGGGGGTGATCTCCTGCTGGGGGAGGACCTCAGGGTCAGTCTGTGGACCGGTAGCAACATCATTCCTGAGCTGGGTGCAGAAGGAGAGTGTCTAGACACACACAGACCTCCTGAATCTGACTCTGCATTTTGACAAGATCTCCAGGTGACTTATTTGCATCGTAAAGTTTGAGAAACAAGATCAAAGGTGACAAAGACGGCCTGGTGTTGACAGCCTTCCTTCTGCCACTGTTCCATCCACTGGTGTGTGTCCAACTGTGTTTCATCCCAAACAAGGAGCTCTGTTCACACGCAGGCACCTGTGTGCTTAGCAAATGTGAGAGCTTCTAAAGGGGAGCGTGAGGGGTGCCCCAGGACACCCAAACCTATCTGCTCTAAATGGGTTCTGCCATCCACCGCATCAAGACAAAACATAATCTAATCTAAGCATCAGGCTTTTAATTAAAAATCCTTTAGCACAATTCATATGAAATAAAGAGAAGGGAAAGAGAAAGAATATAGTTTCCAAATCAAGAACCCAAAGTTGCCTATCCCCTTGTGAGTAAATGCCCAGCCAAAAAGGGCTATCCCAATGCAGGACTGCTAAGGTTCGGGAGCTTGTCACAAGTCTAAGCCACCTTCCAGTGGGACCCACAAGAAAGAGGCAGAAGGAGCCAGGCAAGTATGGAAGAAGATAAAAATGAAAACTGAATTCAAGATAGAGGCTGCCATTGTAAGCCACCTTATGGATCTCTCATCCATCTCTGTCTCTTTCAAGTGTCTCCTTCTATGTCTCCCAAGTCCCTGGAATAAGTCCAATGCTGAGAAGAAAGCATCACTTCTTCACGTGTCTCTCTGTTTCATGTGCCTCCTCTAGGTCTTCTCTATCTCCTTCTTTCTTCTCTCATTTTCTCTAGCTTCTCCTTCCAGCTCAGCTCCACCCTTCCATGGGTGGGACAGGGCACCTGGGACCTCCCCTTTCCCTGGGGATTACCCTCTTACAAGCTGTGTGTTTCCAGGTATTTCCTGATCCTCAGGCGGAAAGCCAATCTCATTGTCCACTGTCTTGTTCTCCTAGCCTTGCAGTCATTGGTTGCTGTGCTCACAGTAAGGATGCCAGCAAAGGACAAAAGCTGAAAGTGATCAGAAAGTGGTTGTGGATTCCCAACTATAAGAAGGAGGCTTTTGCATCTTCTCAGGAGTTTTGGCTCAAAGGATCAGAGGACAGATACAGATAGTTTCCGCCTCCTTCCACTTTCTGTTTCCTAAGGTCTACCCAGGTTCCGGTCTTCCTCATGGCTCACACCCTAGCAACAGGATTTGTTTACTTTCACTTTCCTGTCCTTTTCCAGACTCCATCCACTCCTCCTGAGTGTTCTCCCCTCCTCACTGATGAAGTATATGTCAAAAACACTGGCAGATTTACAGGTTAAGAGTGATTTAGAGGAGTGCACCGCAGGCAAATGAATGCTGGCTGTAATATAGTTTACCTCATTAAACAATGCACACCAAGATCCTGTCTGCTGTAAGACAATTGGTCTCTGAAGCCCAGTATTCATCTTCCAGGGTTGCTGGGAGATAATAAATGGGTAATATTCCAGTGATAATGGTAATGGAGTCACGGCTCAGAGCTAATATTATGGCAAAGTAGTAATTATTTCAACAGTAAACAAGGGGATGGTTGAGCTGCCGACAGAATTCAAGCCTGTTGAAATGGTTCAGTTAATTGACTTGGAGGCCAGGCCTGGGACCGACTGAGAGAGTAGGATGAAGTTTTCATCTCTGCTCAAGTGTTCCAAATCTCTCTCTGCTCTCTGGTTTCCTCTGGCTGTGGAGAGTTTCTACTCATCTTGCTCCTAAATATAGGGAATGACAGGGACAATGGCTCCAAGCCTTGCCTATAGGTAGATTTTAGAAAGAGGGAATGACATTGGATCCATATAGGAGGAGCTCATGTCTGAGACATAGAGCATAAACCAGACTTGGGTCAGAGAGAACTTTAACACATGGGTTAGAAGATTAGGGGCCTTTACATGACAGGCTTCTCCTAATTCCTGCCTCCCCACCCCTGCCACATTTGTAAGTGTCCATCTCAAAGGAAGAGAAAGCAGCGAGCTAATTCTTAGGACACAGTGCCAGAAGTCTGATGGACACAAGGGGCTCATTGCATATTATTGAACTCTGAAAGGCAACTTCTGAGATCAGATGATAAACTGTGGCCACTGCAAAGGTCATCACTGACTAATATGATTAGGTCTTCCACAGGAGGAAATGCAGAGGGAATGGGAAACCAAGACAAAAGACAGTAAACAAGTGAGCAACTCTGGAATTTCCTCATATGGTATGCCCATGTTCCAGTAGTTTATTGCATCCCAAACAGAGGCACCTAATAGCATTCAGATTACTTTGTCCATGAACCTGGAATTGATGGCTCAGCCAAGCACTCTAGCAGTGGTCTTGCCTGAGGGCCTGATGGTGGCTGGGGCTGGGTCCCCTCCTAAAAGTTCACTCAGACTCCAACAATTGAACCAGGGGTCAGGGAGTTCCCTGGGGTCTTCACATATGGTCTTTCCATATGACAAGTTCAGTGTAATTGCTTTTCTTATGTAGTCGTCCAAAGCTCTCCCAGTGTGTGTCCCATGAGAAACCAGCAGAAGCATCCTATGACCTTGGACATTACACACTCTCTTTCATCCACCTTGTTCAATACACTAGTCAGAGTCACAGAAGCCAGCCCAGAGCCCAGGGAAGGGTCTGTAAAGCAGTGGAGTGCATGCTTCAGCACTAGCATTGTCCTGTCCACACTTTGACTACTTTTTTGCCTTTTCATAACAGTACAGTCTTCCTTGTCTTTGATTTTGTTTCAAAACCTTTGCACTGCTCTGTCCATCCCTAAAAATGGATGCCTGTGTGAGATAAGTCTCTCCCCATCATGTCTTCATAAAGGCAGTCTTAAGATGCTAAGGATCAAACACAGTTTTTTTTTTTTTGAGCCCCATTCATGTACACGTTCCACTGTATAGCTTTCATTCTATGTAAAATTAGTATCCATAGCTACCAGTGAGCTAATGCAAAATAGATATAATCACTATTACTGTGTGACTTTGGTAAAGTCACCTAAACTTTCTGAGCTTTAATATTCTTATCTGTAAAATGAAATCATAACGGTACCTACCTTTCTTGAGTTGTTAAGAAGATCAAATGTGATCCTAGATACAGAGTTTTACAAAGAACTTGGCAAAAAAAAAATAAATGCTCAAGAAATGTTAATTGGTGATGTTTTTTAATGAGAGCAAAACCATTCTCCATCCATAACTTTTATTATGTAAACAACCATTTGGAAAAAATTATCATGAATTAGATGAATGATAAATGTTGTATATATAATTATATGTTTGTATATATGTGTATATATAACATACTAAAGAAGTAAACATAATGTGTAATACACATTACACACACACACACACACACACCCTTTAGTTAAAAAGGAGACTAGTTCATTTTTTCAGCCAGTATTTCCATGAAGTATTTCAAAAAGAGTCTTGGCTTTGCTGATGGTTAAGCATATCACTAAGTAATGTTTTGATATTTGTTGACAAAACCATATTGTTCATATAGATTATATATGCAAAGGTGAACATTAATTAGTTGTATATTATCCCAAGGGTTTCTCATTGAAAACCCTGCTGATGCAATAATAAGCAGGCCCATGTAACATTATTGTAGAAGTATCTTGGAAAACCCATGCAGTGCTCAACTATACCAGTTGTTCCACTGCCAATTCTTCTGGTGGGGATAGTCCCTGAGTCCCATGTGTCTCAGCATAAATGACCTCAGTTAACTGAATAAAGTCCCAAAGGATTCTAGCAGGAAACAGAGTTTTTCAGTGACAGAGAGAAGAGAAACAAGAAAAAATAAAGACTAGACAAAGAGTTTTATTTAATAGTTTTTTTCTCTCATTTCAGTGCTATCCAAAGTACGGTATGTGTTAGGTATCTGCTAGTTGTAAACTATCACTTTCAATCCAATTTAGCTTCAACACAAGAGAAAGAACATATTGGATGGTAGAGATGCATGGGGACTAAAGACACACATATATGTGTATACGCACATGCACACACATAGTAAAGCTCAACAGGTATTTGGTAGCTCATTCTGTTTCCAGTTAATGCATCTCAGGAAGACTCCAGCATGTGTCATCTTCCCAAAGAATCTGAAGATGATTTTAAGGGTTTCAGTGATGGAAGCAGAGATGGCCACCTATGCATCAGGAATCCCATGAGATTTCCCATAAGATCTGGGCTTTGCTACAGAATTGATCTCATTGACAACAGCAAGGGAAGTCCATGACTCTTATTTTTGCTACAACAGTCTTGAGACCATATGGACTCCTACAGATCACAAGAAGGGGTGAAATAAATCAATAAAATCCCACTTTGTCCTAGGGTGAGAATTAGTCTAAGATATGGTACAACGGCTCATAGTTCACCAAAGATTTAGTCTTAATGCAATGTTTTGTTTTTTTCCCAAGAATATCTTACTGGAATTTCAAAATGAAAATCTACTTTTAAATGGTAACTTTGTTGCAAATACATATGAATCATTTTGAAATGCAGTTAGGAAGAATGAAAAGTTAGGAAGAAGAAAATAAATAACACCTGTACTTCCCACAGTTAGCAATAACCTCTAATTAACTTCTTGATGTAAATGTTTTGAGAGTGATAGGATTTCAAAGTCTATCTCAATGGAAAAAACTCTCTTTGACAGAATGATCCTTTTCTGTCATTGGTCAAATTACTGTTATAATGTGTAAAGTATTTTTGAAAGTATGAAATCAAAATGATGGGAATCTGAAAGACTTTATCTAGGAGATGCCTGAAGAATTCAAAAGGAATGTAACAAGTTGAGTAGAACTCATATGGCTTTGATCATTCAGGAAACATATGACCTGTCAACTCTGTTTCACCAATAAACCTGACACTCCAGATGTGTTTCAGACAGAAACAGGGAAGGAGAGGATAGGCCTGGTGGTGGTCAAGGGTGATGTAACTAGAAGAGCTAAGGAGTCTGTAATGCTAGGGACAGCTGTAGGTATCGATTTAATGCAAATATTCTCTTCCCAATAGATTGGGTCTACCCTTAAAATGATTAGTGAAGGCAGGCTCAGATGCTACCACAAAATGCCTCACACAAGAGAAAAACAGAAACAGCCTCTTAACAAACTTCCTCAAGGGTAACCCCAGAACCAACAACAGACCGGTGAACATGTGTTAAGCCAGCAAGAACAAAGACCAGGTCGAGTCTTAGATTTTTTATGAATCTCAAGACAGAAGTGACTCCAAACAAGGAAAAGTGGATGGAATACAGAATAGTTTGGAAACCAGGGAAGAATTTTGGGGGCCTAGAAAATAATGCCTTGTGGTAGCAGAGGGCAAAGCTGTCAAGTAGAGCATAATGTCCAACAGCCAGAAGGAGCCCCCAAGACAAGGCATTGGGACACTCTCAGAAGGGCAGAGAAGTGGGGATCCTTCTGCCTGTGTATGAGAACTACTCTACTTGTAAGTTCACAAAGTGATGAGAAAGAGAACCAACAAAGGGAATATGGATAAAAATATGAGTTTTAATAGCAGCAATCAGAACTGTCAAGAGTCAGTTTTCATATAGTGCAGACACAGGCAAACTTCTCCAAAGGACCAGATAATAAATATTTTAGGTTTTGCAGGCCATATGGTCTAGCAGCAATTACTCAACTCTGACACTGTAAGACAAAAGCTAGCATAAGCAAATATGTGTGACTGCATTCTCAATAAACTTTGTTTTACGTTCTCATAAAGCATTTTAATTTCAAATAATTTGCACATGTCATGAAATATTATTTTTTGTTATTTTTCCCCAACCATTTAAAAATGTAAAATTCTCTCTGAACTCACAGGTTGCTTAAAAGGAGTTAGCATGTTGAATTTGGTTGACTGGCTAGCTGGCCAATCTAATCCCTAGTTCATGAACTAGGGCAAGGAGAAGCAGCACTGGCACTGCGACCCTGAGTCTTCTGGAAGGCAAAGAACCTGACCCAATTTTACGTGTAGCATCAATCAGATTATCGCCCTACTCTACGGTTTCCCATTTGATTTCCATTCTGCACACTTGAGTCTCTTTGTTCTGCTTTTTTTAAATAAGTCTCAGATTAAACTCTCTTTCTTGCCTGGGCTACAGTCTAAGTAGCATTTGTGAAATGCTTAGGTGAACTTTCAAATTAATTATGATGCATAAATAAATGTTAAGACTTGGCAAAGATAATGGGAACAAATGATAATTACTGTTGTTATAACAATGGTCATAAACAACGATTACATCATTTTCTTTTTAAGCTTGTGTTGAGAAACTGTAAAACGACTTTGTCTTTGAAGATGGCTCTGGACTGGGCTCTCATCTCTCCTCCCTGCCTTCTTGTTTCCATTGCTCTAGAAAATATGCATGATTAATACAGAACTTTTCATAAAGAACAGTGCACATGATGTTTGCGTGTTTACAAAGCACCTGCAATGTTGGATTGGAAATCTTCATATTCTGATCCTATTTTACAGATGAGGTAGCAGAGGTTCTGAGAGGTTAATTGGTTTGCTGAGGGTCACCCACTTAGTAATTGGCAGAGCAAAGAGTCAAACCAAGCGTCCTGACAAAAGTGTTCTTCACTTTCCACTACAGGAAGTCCTCCCTTAAAGTCACCGATACCTTCTTGGAAACTGACTTTAAGCAAAATGACCTGTAATGAAAACAGATCTTCAAACAACATTTCTCACTCTCTTTTTTTCTCCTGATCATGATTATAATAATGATCACGATCATGATAATGAAAAGATGTTAACCCAAACAGCATTATTCCAGGACCCTGATCCTTACGCTCACCATGTGTGATCCTGCAGTGTCAGGGAGGCATCCTGTGTTCAGCATGTTCCTTTCCCAAGTGTGGAACTAAGACAGACAAGCCTGGTGAGTGAAGGCAGGAACCTGACAAAAGGCCTGGAGGCCTGGACCCTGAATTTGTTCCACTAATGAACCTCAGGCTAAGTCTCATCAACAAAACCGGATGATCAGTTTCTAATTTCCCGATACACTTTTTACTTTCTTTTCTGCTTTTATTTTCTCGGAATGTCTCCCAACATGGTGTATATCATCAGATGGTGAAACAACTCACATTCACCCCTCGCAGCACTTGGCAAGCACCTCCCTTCCTTTATTCGCACAGCGGGAAGTTTATGGTCTATATGAATTGTGATAGCTCTGAAGGGCTGGCTTCTCAGCACTCTCCAGCTGTAGAACTCTCCCAGGCGAGACAGGGGGAAAGTGACAACAACTCAACATGAAGTTTTTAATTCCCTTTTGTATCTAACTTGTATCTTGAAAGAGACACCGCTGTGACCCTCCTGGCTGTCTCTCCCTCTGCCTTCAACTTGCTCAGCAGCACCTCGCTCAGGGAGGGCGGCAGACGGGCCTCTCCCATTAGGCTGCCCTATCGATTAACTGGGAGAGAAGAGAGTTTTCATTGTGAAAGGCACAGAGAAACATCCAAACATCCTCAAAGCCAGTGGTTAAGTGTCACATGTGGACAGAGGCAAAGGCTCTTGATAATATCAAGCTGTGTGGCTGGCACCGACCCTATTTCCAAGCCTTATTATTTTTGGAAGTGGGAATGACAGGGGGTCTTTGTGGCACCTCAGAGTCCCACAGACTATATCCCAGCTGTAGCCACATGCACTTAATGTAACGTGCCTAGAATATTGCTTACCGCGGACGTGACAAGAACACATCAGGTTCGTGACTGAACTGTTACAACACCAGATCCCTGTCTTTATAGAATAGAATCATAATTTTCTATTTGGGTTTTGTTTATGAGAATCCAGAACAAAGAGTTACTTTTTGTTACGTTTCAGTCACTTTCTGCTATTTTAATTAAACTTGTGTTTTTACCTCTATCAGATACTTCGAAGTGTGAACTTATTTCCGTTAGCTGAAATAAAGGATGGTGTGGAGCCAATTAGTAGTCAGGTATTCACTATCTCCATTCAAAGGACACTCATTAGGAGCCCCTGAGGTTCACTTGGAATCTTAGAAGAGACTGGAAGTTTCACTTAAGGGGTAAATGAGGCTCTCAGAAAGGCTGTTGAAAGGAAATGTTAATTCTTATACCAGGGCGTCATTTAAAAATAGCACAGGCCAAACTCTGTATCAGGTAGAATGGGGTGTTTGAGAAAATGCATTGAAGTTGGGCACCTGCAACCTAGTGCACTCACACAGTCCATCCATCTTTAAAAACAATAGAAGATGCTATTGTCAGTGATAATGACACATGCTGGGATTCACTGTACCGTCTTTGATGTTGCTACTCTATGACGAATGTGTATTGGCATTTACTTTGTACAGATACAGGGTATGAATTTATATGCACCATCTCATGTAACCTTTACATTAGTAATGTAACCTTTATAATAGTCAAGAACATGTGTCCTATTAGGATCCTTACTTAACAATGAAGTGACTAGGGGCCTCCCTGGTGGCACAGTGGGTTGAGCACTACTCTGTGAATCATCCACGGCACAGCAGTGCGAGTTCAATCCCCAGCCAGGGAGGTGACCCACATGACGCAGCTGACCTCCCCTGCCTCACCCGCTGCTTCGCTCAGCAGTGTATTTCAGTCAATCTGTTGTTCTGCTCCCCGCTCTGTGTCTGATGAATCCTCTCACCAACTGCAACTCTGGCCTGTACCCCAGCTCTTGTTTGCATAAATAAATAAATAAATATACATATATATTTTAATATCAGGTGACTAAGCAATATGGTTAAGGGGCTACTGCTTAAAGAGTGGCATACCCAGAACTCTAGTCTTGAAAGTTTGCCATGCCACAACTCTGGAAAAGTTCAGGTCCAGTTGCTGGAGCTCAGTCTAAGCCCATGAAGACAGCATACCAATGGCTGCATATAGATCCAGAAGGTGAAGTTCAATTCCCAGTTCTTCCTCTTACTAGCTACTTGAGCTTAGGCAAGTTATTTAACATTTGTGTGCCTCAGTTTCCTCATCTGTTAAATACAGTAAGAGTAACTAAACTCATAAGTTAGTTCCAAAGATGAAATGAGTTGTTACAGGGAAAGCAGAAGCACATAATAAGAAAACATGATAAGACTTTGCTACTATTGTTTTCATCACACTTATCAACCTTATTTTCATCTCTTACACTCAGCACACTTCCCTACAATCCTTCTGTGTTTGAGTGGATGGTCTTTTAAAATTCTCTGGTGTGAGCTTCTTTTGCCTTAAAAGCTGTATTTTAGCTTCTAAGTAACTTGTGTTCAATTGTCATTTTCTAATAATAGGCACTGCATTGAAGCAATAACAAACCTTTGCTGGAATCCTTTTCCATAGGTTAAATAACTTGGTCAAGGAAGGTGGAGTCAATCACAGGCACTGGGATGGAATAAAGGCTGCATCTCTCCTGCCTAGACTGTGATAGGTGGAAGTAGCTACTGTAACAGTAGAGTTATTCGCCACAGGGTAAGGAAAGCAGAAGCGGACAGGTGACTACTTGAATGACATGCCAAGATGTGCCATTCATTCTCTTCATCACCAGTAGTATTGGCTGCTGGCAACAATTTACCTTTCATGTTTGGCCACTCTCCTCACCAGAGCTGGAGTTTGGGCTGTAAAATAAGTGATGATGCAATAGGGCATAGCAAAACACTAGAATCAAAAGAGCATTGTGTATTTAGACCTAGTCTGACACACAAATTTTCTTACCTGTAAAATCAGGTTAATAGCAATCCTAACTTTGTGGAGTTTTTAAAGAATTGTAGGAAAATATTTTAAAACCTAAATGTGAACTGTTTGAATTTCACGAAAGAGATGATGTATATTAGTAATTTCTTTAATAGCTGGGCTCATCTTGACTTTTGCTGTTAATAATAAAAGAGGAAAAAAGTCTTGGGTTCAGATTGGAGCCCCTGAAACCACACTCCTGGATAACACAACCCACTGAAGAGTGTCTGACCTAAGCAAGCTCTGGTGTCTCAGTTCCTTTTCTACAGAAGAACATAATATCACATACATCACAAGTTTGTTGGAAAAATAAGATTTCATACATGTAAAATACTTATAGTGTCAACACAGAACAAAAATATTAGTTACTATGATAATGATGACAAAGAAATGGAGGAGAAGGGCATCATGATGATGATGATGATGATGATGAAGAAGATGAAGATGCTGGTCCCTCTTCAAGCCTCCTTTTATGGATAGAATCAAACCTTTTCTAATGGCTGCTGTTTCTCTAATTACTGCCACTTACATTGTCAGGCACAGAACCTCTACCTCCCAGGCTAAGAATTCAGGCTTGCAAGAGATCCTAGGGTTCCTTTTAGCTATCCACATGATGACAATGAAGTAGTGCTCTCATCAAGAGGTCCTTATAACCATGACAACATGAGCAGCACCACTCTACGGAGGATGTCATTGCCATGACAACACCTGGGTGACCAAAATCAAGAGACCTAGGTAAGTGCTGTGATAAAGAGAGAAAACATCAACACACAGAGGAATGTGACCGCTCAAGAGCAGAGGAGGAGAGCAAGGACTGATCAGTGTGGATGCTTGGCAACAAAGCTAACAAAAGCAAAATGAAGTTGAAAAAATTGTCATGGTCATACTCACTAAATGATCCAGAATATGCAAGGGCTGTGAGTTCTGGGTACAAGCAGAAATGCAGAAAGGGATAAAACGAATCCTTTCCCAACCCTTCCATCTTACACAACATGCAACCAAGCAGGAAATATCCTCTCTCAAAGACAAGGAGTGTCTCTGGGATAATAGGGCCAAAGAGAATGGCTTTGTTACATTGTGAGGAGAAACATTTTGGGATGGACACTTGGAAACTCATCTGCAAGGATGAGGTAGAGATGTCATAGCACTCACAGCAGATATTTTCTTCCAGGCTGGCAAGTTCTTCCTTGTCTTTAATACTATTTTAGACTAAACACAGAGACTGTTTGCTTCCTCCACCCTGACTGACACCTCAAGTGAGCAACACTGAGACAAGATTGTGTGCAAAATTTCCAAGAAATAGAACTACACAGAGTTCAAGTATATGCTCCAGACAACTACCTCCACCCCTTCCCTTTCCTTTAGAGCTTCTTCTGAGCATAGGACTTCACTTGGATGATCATCTGTGGTCAGAAGAGGTGGTATTCAAGGCTAATCTGTTTCCTGCTCTTGTTTTGAGGGAAAAATAAGTCTAGATATCCCTGTTCAATTTGAATTATCTGGTCATGGAGGGTCAAATGTCAAGGACTTTGAGACTGTCTGTCCTCATCGTTAGCAATGAAGATAAGCAGAACACCCTACTTCCCTCACCTCCATTCATGAGATGTTTCACAGGCAAAGAAGTGTTTTCCATGAGTGTGTCACTGTCAAGGCCCAGGGGCCTCCTCACCAGACTTGACAGCAGAGTTGCACCTCAATGACATTCCGTGGTAAAGTCAGTTGCTTTAGTAGCATGGTGAATTTGGTTTCTGATTTCCAAAGCACTCAAAATTCTCAAAAATAAATTTGGGTCACTTGGACGATGAGTAAATTTTATAGATTGCTCAAAAGTAGAGACCATTCTTGACTGATTCCTTTTACTGCCTCTGAGGAAAAAAAAAAGCTGAGAACCCTAAGACAAGTAATGACACAGCAGTAGTAACCAAGGGAGTGAACAGATCAGGTTCCAGGAAAAGACCTTATGCTCCCCTCAATGGCTAACACCATACTCTGTCACCTTTCATAGCAAAACTTCTAAAAACAGTATATTATTGGAGGCATTGTTTCCATCCACTTTCTCCCTTTTCAATGAATCTTTTTTTTAATCTCTTTTTTTCTTACAATGTTTGCTTTCTTTTCTCAGGCATAGTCTCCACAGAATTTCTACCACCAGGTCACCCATGCACCATCACCATAGTCCCTTGTGTTCTTCCCACCCTCCACCCTCACTTAGATCCCTTTCCCTCCTCTTCGTTTATCTACCATCTTTCACCAGAGCCATTCTCACCATCATCTGAAAGTACTTCTTGCCTCTCTACAACCATCATCTTGCTTGAGATCTAAACAAGGCTTGTGCTATTAGCCCCTCCCTCCTTTTATGAAGCAGTCTCTCTGCACTTGGCTTTCAAGTTTCCCTTCTAGTTCTCTGGCTACTTCCTCATAATCACCTGTGCTAGACTATCTTGTCTTCTTGACGGCTAAATATTGAAATGCCCAGAGACCTGGTCCATAGAACTCTGTTATCTACCTTAGATGAAAATCTCTAAGGTGGTAATAGTCCATCCCAAGGCTCTAAATATCACCTGAATTGTGATGAACCCTAATTTTATTTTCTAAGTGCCTTGCATAGCCGGCTATCTACTCAATATTTCCACTATGCATCGAAGGTACTGAGCTTCTTGTTTCTGCATGGAAGCCCCCTCCTCTTGGTGCTCGTGACAGCAGATATGGTATCACTAGTGGCAAGTGGGCATAGGTCACACATTGTAGTGTTTCCCTTGATTCCTAACTCTTTCCTACAAACACCGTGTAATAAAACAGCAACTTTGTCAACTTTGCCTTTAAATATATTCCAGATTAAACAGTTTCGCCATTGTTCACCTACCACTACACTCCACGTCCTCATTATTCTCAATTGGCGAAAGCGGCAGGATCATCACTGGCATCCCAGTGACCACCTTTACACTCTCCCTGGTCCTTGTTTTTATCTTCAAATACTTAAAATGACTCTGAAAACAATTATGAAGGCATTTCACTCTCCTATTAAAGCATAGTAATGCCTTTTATTAGAATAAATTCCAGTTTCTAACATGCCTTTCAAGGCACGGCATGATCTAACTCTGTTTTACTGGGTTTTATTTATTTATTTTATAACATCTTATATCATTCCTCTCTGCATCAACATTTGTGCCATTCCTCATATGGCCCACACATGTCCAGCCAGGCTCATGGCCTGTTGCCTCTGCCTAAAGCACCCTCTCTTGACATGTGCACTTACTGTGTCACTTCACTGAGGTCTCCAGGGCTCTGCTCAGGCTTCCAATCAACTCTCTAAAGTAGCATCACCAATCATTCTTTACCCCATCTCTGTTTACTTTTCTCCATCACCCTATCTCTCCCTGACATTAGATTGCATATTTATTTATTAAATATTACATATATCCCCACTACAGCCCCACGGGGAAAAGACTTTGAAGACTGTACTCACTGCAGAATCTGAAGCACTCTATATGCACTGTTGTGTTTTAGATACTAAGAAGTACCTGTTGAATAAAAGATGATTCATTCTGTCTATTTATCATATCTCTACTGTACTCTATCATCTCTGTCCAATCTAATAAGTCCTGATTTTCTAAAAAAATAAATTAATAAGTCTAGGTTGTTATGATCATTTTTGAAGAAAAGGGAGCTAACCCATGTGGATCAATAAGCAGAAATAAATCAACAGCAACTAGTTCCTAGCATCCTACCTATTGCCACAGAAGAGAGAAGTCAAGTGAACAATATAGCTACCACCCCAGCCCCCACAAACAGGCAATAAAATAGGCCAACCAGAAATCTAGAAATCCTGCTCAGTTGAGTCACCATCTTCATACTATTCACACATCAAAATCATTACTCAGTTCTGGAATTTTGATCCACTTCATATCTCCATTTATATATAACTTCCTTAAACTACTTTATTCCCCACTCCTGATCACAATCACTGACCTTGACCTTGCATTGGCTTTGTAAAGATCAATCTCTGTTGCCCACTGTCACCTCTCCCCCTCCATGCTCAGGAAGAAATTTCTATCCTTTATCATGGACACAGGCTACAGAAAAAAAATCAGTGAGGCACGGTGTCACTGTCTTCCACTGCAGACTCTTGTACTGAATCCAACATGCCTCACATCTCACTGCTCAAAGCTCAAAGTTGGGTGTCACAGCTCTCCTCCCCTCATCAATGGTCTGCAGCCCTTTTATTCCTTTCAATTCTCCCTGCCTTCCAAGTCCAACCACTGTGTCCTCTAGAGCTCTCACTACTTAAACAAAAAGTTCCTCTAGACCCTCTCAGCATCTCCCAAAAGGCCCATATAATTTTTTATAATTATATAAATATAATTATATAAATATAATTTTTTATAATTATACTCAATAATTTCCTAAGGGTGGCACTTTTTCTATTGCTCTCTGAAGAAGTTGCTGAATTGTTTCAGTGTCCAGTTTGGGGTGATGGTCCTCCTCACTTCTCAAGATCACTTGGAGATCATTCCTCTTCCCTCCTTTATTAGAAACCATTGACCCTTTCATGCTCTTGTCCTCCAGTGATGTGGCTTCAGTCCTTCCTCTGCCTTTTGCAACAATTGATGTTCTGAACCACTTGCAACCTTTGAGGGTATCAGAGCCCCGTTGTCAGGTATACCTGAGGTGATGTCAAGGTTTCCTTTGATGGCTTGTCAGACACCTGCACTGTCAGTTACTGGGTCCCTTCTCTCTGTCTCAGTCACACATTACCACTGCTGCTGATATGGACATGTCATTCTCCAGAGCTTGGCATCACTGATTATGGAACACAACTTCTGATTTGAACAATTTAACTTTTTAATTGTGTTTGCTCAGATACTTACACTATAACTTTACATTTACTTTATCCACTCTTTCGTTAACACATATTTATTGAATATCTATAATATGGCAGGCACTGTTTTAAGCACTGGTATATACAGTGGTTAATAAGCAAGAGAAAACATGTTCCTTGCCCTCATGAATCCTCTAATCTATGAGGAATAAGGAAGGTGTTTGAATAAATCTCTGCAGCCACACGTTTTCCCTGATACTCCTTGAATGTGCCATATGATTCACTGTTAGCCCTTCCAGGAATGTTCATTTCTAGAGTTATACAAATATCCCCTCCCTCAATTTTTATGAACCGTCTTCTTAAGTAATGCATCCTTATCTACTCAAAGTGATAACAACCAAACACATACTTGATGATCTTTTTGTCTCTTATCCTGCTTAATTTTCTATAGTGATTATTATATACTACATTATGAGGCTTATTTATCCATGGGTTTATTTCTCTGTCTTTCCACTATATAAATATATGGGGTCAAGGATTTTGTCTCCTTTGTCCACGCATATATATCCGATGCCTAGAACAGTTACCCAGCACACAGTAGGTGATCAATAGCAAGTATTGAATAAATAAATGAATTGATACACCAACAGTCAAAATTGTTTTACGAAAGAGTTTTGGAGGCAAAAGCCAAGCCAATGTCTCTGCTTAAATCCTTTTTCTGCAGTGGTGTGATGGAATAAATAAATCAATGGGGGAGAAAGTCATCTGCCTTTCTCTATCATGAAGATGATAAACCAAATATCTTTAGCCACAGTGACCTCAGTGAACCATTCCATAAAGGGCAAAGCAGTGGTGCAAGAAGTTAGAGAAGGAACACAGGTCTCCAGGCCTGCAGATCAGTTAAACAGGAGGGGTCCTGAATCAATTATGGAGGAGACATTCCAAAGGCATTCTGTTTAGCTCTCTGTTAGAAAAAAAAAAAAAAAAGGGATTTGCTTTGGGGAGTGTAAGAAAGAGGATCAGCAAAGAGGAATCAGCACTGTGGAACAGTCTAAGATGATCCTCCCAGAGAAGAGAAAACAGCTGTTCTGGGCTCCAATTCCAAGGCAAGGAAGAGGCTGACTGTGCAGGAGAAATGGAGAAGCTGGGCAGCCTAGCCAGGAAGGAGGCTGGAGCTGTGATCGTAAAGGACCTGAATTGGTATTCAGCGCATTCCTTCCAACTGTCCTGTCTCCAGGAGGAAAAACATTTTATACCAGTAGAAAGATGAAGTATGGCAAATACCCCCAGACCACATAGGGAAACTGAAAGGAGTCAGATAATGAAAAAAATACCCTAGAATCCAGCAATTTCTTTTCATATCTAAAGCTGTTAAAGTCTAAAATGATCTAATAATAACAATCAAAACGGAAGACATACCATTGTGTGAGTGAATGACAGTATTTAGCATGAGATAAAAATCAATCAGGCCAGAGAACAGCTGTGTCACCGCCATGAACCATAGGCCCAGGTGAAGGAGAGGAGAGGGAGAGTAGAAAGTCATAATGACCAACTCAGCATGAGCAAAATAACTTGTTTGAGAACCTAGGAGAGGCCAACCCTCCCATCTGGGGCCATATCCTTCGCCCCGAAGTATTCATGCAAAGATCCCCTGAAGGCCTCTGAGGAGGTGGAGACAAGGCTAAGCAGTGTCCAACCTGGAGTTCAGTGTGTGGTCAAGAATGTGGAAGAATTTGCAAGAATGCTGCAAAAAGGTAGACAATGTAAAGAACTTAACCCCTTGACTGACAGGAATTTTGAACCCAAAGAACAGACAAGTGCCAGAGATTTGCAACAAATAGGCCAGAAATTGAGTAGGAAATCAACATACATTAAGAACATGAATATCGTAGTTAAAAAGACTTGAATTTCACCTTAGTTATTTAATATCTTTGGGCAAATCATCCCCTTAAATCTCCATTCTTTATTGCTAAAGAGAAAATAATGCCTACTTATTAGATGATTTGTGAAAATGAAGCAATATAATATGTATAAAGCAGAACAACCAACACATAGCAAGTAACACACAGCAGGGATTCTCAAACTTGCATGTGCTTTACAATAACCTGGAGATTTATCAGCAGGTCTCTTGGGTCTTGTCCTACGTCTGGGGTATAAGCCAGGGACCACCCATTGTGGTCAGCGCTAGAGAGCACAGCACTAAGCACCTGCATTGTAGAGACCCTGCTGGGCTGCAGTAAGCTTGCACTTGAAGCTGTATGACCTTGGCCGAGACATCTGAGCTCTCTTGTTGGTAACACAGGGGAATCACAAGACCTGCCTCACGCTGTCTCTGGGAAGAACGCATACTACTTACTGTGTGTAAATGTTTAGAAGTTTGTCTACCACATTTTTAAACAACTACAAGCTGTTAGTGATTGTTATTATTGGATGATAGAGACTCTTGTAATTTAGACTTGAGGAAAAAGCAGTTATCACAGGCAGAGAACGATCTTTTCAGAATCCAAAAGTAGGTGTCCACTGAGGTCCTAGTGACAAGGACATTTTGAATGGAAACTTCCTCCAAGCCTGCAGGGAAGATTTTGGTGGCTCCCAGGCATGGAAATCTAGAGTCTTCAGTTGGTTTTGAGGGATATGGTGGTGAGGAGGTTCCTGGAGTTGTGGAGGGTGTGGAGGTCCCATGGAATCCCTTGTTGTACCCCCAGTGGAGCTGCTTCTTGTGGGGGAGCATTTCAGAGTGGAGCCTCACAGCGCAATAGGCTACCATCTTAACGCACCTTTGCATCTTTCTGAGCCAGCAGTGGTTAGCATCTGTGAGAAAATGATACAATCTCCTTGCTTTTATGTTTCCTTTTTTGTTCTATCAAAACAGTTTTGCATGGTAACGGTCACCAAGTACCAGTATAAATAGCCCAAGACTCAGGAGAGCATGGGGGAGGATGCTGTTAGCAATCTCTGGATTCAGCAGACGTCTGCTTGTTCCGATTTTACATTTTTCAAGGGTTTTCAAATAATTGGATAAAACCACAGACAGCGTCTGTGGTGTGCACTCCTGGCCCTGGTTTCTAGACTGAGACTTGATTCCCTGTGTTCTCAATTCAGACACATAGAACTCATTAATTTTCTCACTAGTCTTTTTATGTGTTCTCTCCTTTTGAAGTAGGAAGTTGCGCAGCTATAATATTACTTTCAACCAGATCATAAATATTAAACTTACAAAAGCCTTTATTGACATTGTCAAATTTTACCCTAACTGTATCTGTGTCACTGTAATTACAGAGTTTAAGAATGATCTCTAAATGTCTCTCTTTGCTTTCTTCTTTCCTGCCTTGGTTTGCACATCGGTGTTTAAAACATTTGCTTTACGAGTTTCTGGATCACTTTGTCCCCTACTGGAGGTTGTACCCCTAGTTTATCTTTATCATAATAAATTGCTTTCCTTGCCTGGTTGGTCCTCATACCGTATGCTCCGCTGCTACTCAAGACAGGAGATCTGCCACTTTCCATTATGATGCAATTATTTTTTTTCCTCACCATCAATGACCACTGTAATATCTTTTGCAATAGCAATTACTTGGTCCTCCTGGGATAGCTACTTGGGGTACTCTGGGAATTTTAATCAAGCACCTACGTTAATTAGAAAATGGTGGGCATGAGGGAGGTGCTGATTAAGCACTTTGAATATCTATCTATTCTGGCAATCCACTAAGCTTAAGCTTTTGTAAAGCTTCAAAATTTTCAGAGAAAATAATTGTAATTTCCTCCCCTTTTGTTTTTGTCTCATGGTGGGCGTGAAGATGAAGGGGCTGGCCACTCATATTCTTGGACACCTACTATGTGTCTTATGGGGATAAAGGTTTTACATGGGTGAGCATATTTAAAATGCACCATGTCCGTGATGGGAAAGAATTATTATCTCTGTTTTACAGATGAAGAGTCTAAGGCTTGGCCCTGGGGGTGCATGAGAAAAGAGAGCCTTTTCTTATGAATTCCTTTGATTGATTTGGGAAATATGAGATGAACAACAGTTGAGAATGATGGGAAGAGATGAAGCTGCTGTATTTTACCCTTTACTCACTAAAATTGATTTTGTTTTAAATGATGCATTAGAAGGACTTAATTTTAAAAGGAAAGAAAAATACTGTATCTACACTATTGGATAATTTTGCATTCAACAATCACTTTCAGATGCCTGCAGACATCTGTACTGGTGCTATGGCAGGCACTGGGGATAAAATAAAACCATGTAAAGGCTGCCCCAGACTTCTATAGTCCCTAGGACCATGGGAGGACCTCACAAGCCTGCAGGAGTAAGAATTGCCATCCTCACAAAGGCTTAAAAAGTGCTTTGGGATCCCAAAGAAAGGACCAGCCCCTCTGTCTGAAGAAGTTCGTCAGAGCCGTTCATTTGGTAGCATTTCAGTGTGGGCTTAGAGCCAGAGCAAAACACCACCCACCACCCAAGATATGCAGGACAATGCTCTAGGGAGAAGAGAAGGCGAGTACATAGGAGAGGACACCAAGTATATGGCGAAGGTCAAGTTTTAGTGTGACTTCGGTGTGGGGGGAAACCTGAGTCTGGCCCAGATGACAGAATCTTTTAGAGGCCATGCCAAAAAAAAAGAAACAAAATTAATAAAGAAGCACATTCCAGAGATGTTTAGCACTCCGCGCTGTAAGGCAGTGGGTAGTGGAGAGGATTCAAATCCTGCTGGAGCTGCTTTCAAAGACCATCTCTTTCAGATCCATTTCCATCTTTTATCAAGCTGCTTCCACTCATGGAAATGGAGTCACTGAGGGAGCTGGAGACTCAGGGAAAGACCAGACACTCCATAAAGCTCAGAATTGCTCAGGCTGAAGCCTGAAGCAGAAGAACAAGAAGCTTACCTTCAGGAAACAGATCAATGGCACAGACGCACTCGCCATTTCCCAGGCCCACTCCTGAGATGAAGTAATAAAGGAAAGTCTCCTGTTCTTAACCACCTCTCCTGGATTCTAATCTCCTGGATTCTAAGAGGAAGACAGGCAGGGGGAAGCAGTCCAGCCACTCCTCCAACAATTAGGGAAAAAGACACAGAGCCCAAGCCTTCCCTTCTCCCTCTGGTCCCTGGTTCCTGGGAACTTGTGTTATGTCTGGTTTTAAAGCACAGAGGTCAGGTGGCCATGACTAGATAGCTAATTTAGCCATTGAGGTTTCCCTTGGTGGAAAAGATCTACAGCCTCTGTTGATTAATCACAGGGCAACCCAACCAAAATGAGATTGTAAGAGTCGTCCAGTGTTGGCACAGATATAGACCTTTTATCAATATATTTTTCTTTCACTTATTTATTTATTTATTGGATGGGCGTCCTCTCCTACTGGGTGGTTGCCATCTGCGATGGATGATGCCTTTAGTCCCATTCTGTCCTCTTCCTGCCCATCCTCAGCTCCTCTTTGCTGGAGAAGGTTTTCTCATCTGCCATCCTAATGATCTGCGGTGCCACATGGGGCCCCTGATGCTGGTGCTGACAGGCTGCTCATTAGTGCCAGGGTGCTGCAGTCAGCTGACGGCATGCCAGGGCTCCGTTGCTGACACCTTCTCACAGAGCTGTCACCGGAGTCATGGCGCCTGCCAGCTCTGGTTGAACTCAAGCTGTGATACCTCCAGTGCCAATTAGTGCTTCAGTGTCCTGCCTGGCTGGGGAGGAAGGTCTGTCAGTGCTGACAAATGGGAAAATAGGTGGGCATGAGACAGTGGGAGGGCAGCAGAAGAAGGGAGGGCCCAGGGCTTTGCAGTAGAACTTCCACCCAAGGGTTGCTTTGTTCTCACCAACTGAAGCTTCCTGAGACACAGAAAAAAAAGCCAAGGCAACCAACAGCCCACTGGGCCTCCTCACTCACAACTTTGGCAACCAGGAGAGATTGTGAGTCCTGCAGGCAAGAGTGTGGAGGGCAGGTAGAAGAGGGAAGAGAAGACTCCATAGCAACAGGCTTGGACTGGAACCTAGTAGATATATGGCCCAGCACCAATTCTCGCTCCAGAGTCTCCATGTGGCCTTGGGAAAAAACAATCAATCAAGTGATCTTGTAGTTTGATTTACATAGTTGGTGGGAGGGAAGTAGTTAAAATAATAATTTTTTTGTACTGCCTTGGGTAGGGTTGGGAACAGGTAGGCATCATAAGGGTCAGGTGCCCCGGAAGGGCGAGTGCAGAGCATTCTGGAGAAACACACACACACACACACACACACACATCTGGACAGAAACTTCACTTGGTAGTAATGGTGGGAGAAGGGAGTTCCCCAAAGACCCACTTTCAAAGTCACGTGTGCACCATCTAGACCGTTGCCAAAAAGAATTTGAAAAAGAGTATCTCCTTCAAGAAAAGTCTGGCCCCTTACAGCAGGCCCCTCACTAGGGGTCCTCAGAAAAGACTTCACAACCCTTTGAAGACCAGGGAAGATTCCTCCAGATTCTGCAGCAGAAAACACGTCATGTCTCTATTGTAGCATGAAAGTGGAAGAAGATCCTTCAAGGACCAGGGTGTAGTCTTTGAACTGGGAAAACAGCCCTGCCCCCATGTGGCATGGCAACTCCAAGTTTGTGTTCACAGAGTCAACAAACATCTCGTGAACACTTCCCAAGTGCTGGACATTGTTCGGGGAGGTAAAGAATGAAAGGTCAATGAGATATAGGTCCTGGTGTCAAAGAATTCATGCATCAGAAATCTGGACACATCTCTGTGAATAGCTTACTGAACCTTCCTGAGTCTCCAACCAATATCTGGGCACAAGGTATTCTTTCATAGCCTCTGTAGGCCTTTTTATTTTCAATGTTGTCTTTGATGTGGGAAGGTGGAGGCAGATGTGCCCTAGAGGGGAGCTCCATTGAGATGCTCAGTGATCCCTGATTTTCAGTGCATAGTGGAATCTACACGTCAGTGATCAGACCCAGGCCCACACCTGACTTCATGCAGAGCTCCCAGGATGTGGCAATCTAGGAATCTCACCCTTCTCTCTAAAGCTCTTACAATCTAACAGAAACTGGGGATATATAAAAATAGGGTTTTGACAATACTTTTCTGTGAAGAGTAAGGTCCTGAAGAGCATTTTTAGGACCTATTGAAAGGGGAAGTATTTTTGTTTATTTTGGGAAAATGCAGAGAAATAGAGAGCACTAAAGACATTTTTTTTAGGTGCTAGAAAGACTAGAGTTTAAGGGCTGTGCTACAGTGAACTCCTGTGTGCCCAGGTGAGGTTCAAAGACAAGGCAAAGAGTCATGAATGGGAAATTTTACTCAAGGATTACAGGCCCTCTGTGAGCACAGGGGCATCTGGAGCAAGGTGTTAGTGTTTACAAGGATTTAGGGAGGGGGCCAATTACATGATCATCCAGGCACAGGTGGCATTGCCATGTGAAAAACAGTGTGTTCTTTCTTCCCGAAGACAAAGGGACTAGCAGGTGCAAGAAACACCTACACATTCTGAAATAGGTGTGCAGAATAAAGACAGGTATCTTTACAAAGTGAGTGCATTTTCTTCTCCTTGACCTTCTGGGACTTGATAAGCTCATGATGGAAAACTAATAATAACAGATAGAAACTATTTCTCAAAATCAATGGAAGTGCCAAAAGGTAGCTTGGGAGACGTTACCTCCCTCTCCATCTTGGATATGGACCACTGACATATTTCCCTGTGATTTAAAGTGCTAGGTATACATCTTATTGGCAAAGCCCCTCTGCCCCTTTCCAACTAGATGGTCACGCCCAGGTGTCTGTTTACCAAAATACACGAGTCACATCTAAAATGGTGGTTAATACTTCTTTATTCCTTTTCCACACAGATGATCAAAGCTGGACATACACATTCTAAAGAAGTTCATTGCAAGTAGCACCCTATGGGTCATGGTGGCAGAAACGGGTTTTAAACATTGTACAGAACATAGAGGAGTCTAGTGGGAGATGCAATGAAATCATCAGGGCTGCCAAAGAGCCCCAGTCAGGTCTCCAACCAGGAACTTAATGGGGATAAGTTTAAGAATGGTCATGATGAGAACATGAGCTACCTGCACAGAATAGGACCAAAGGTGACAGCAGCTCTCTGCCTTCTGAGCCTTTGCTAACAGGTGCACACCTTTTCCTCCAAGGCACCCCCAGACCTGTCCCAAATGATTGAAAATAAATCCTTTTGGGGAAATATTCCTGGGGCAAGATGATGGGTTGACTGCTAAGGGTCTCCAGATTCAGTTCACATTTGGCAACCACCCAATGACATCTTTGATCTCCAGATAATCAGTCACATGGATAATGGCACCCCAGCGAGTCCTGAGGTGATTAGTCACAGGTTGGCATGTCTCATCAGTTTGAATCTGGGAGAGCTAATCTGGACCAGGAATCTGGAAATGGCTGTTCATCTAAATCACTCTGATCCACAGGTAGACCCTGATTGTCCTGCTCCTCTCCTCTTATCCGTCTTCTGTTTCCATAGAGGCTAAAATCCCTCTAAAACAGAAGCATCTGGACCAAACTCTGGTAAAACCCCCTGGGGAAACAAATCTGTGTGATGGCTATGAAAGGGGGAGATGGGGCTAAAATGCACCAGCATGAACTTCAGCAAGATGAGCAGAAGAGGGCTGACTCCAAAGGTGGAGGGGAGACAAAAGGACTCAGGAGGAGAGGGAGGAAATGTAGGAAAAAAAAATAAAGTTAAAACATTTAGGAGACTGTGAGAAGGGAAAATAAAGAACAAAAGAGAAAACACAAAAAGGAGCACAGAAAGGGACATGTGGAAGAGAGTGGAGGGGGAAAGCACTTGTAAAGGGCAAAGAACTGAAGAGGAAGACAGGGAGTGAGCAGAGACACCAAGTAGGAGGCAAAAGGAGACCTGCAAGAAGGACGGGCAAGGCACCCATTGACATGAGACAAAGTGAGTCTAACCAGGATGATAAACGTCCTGCGGGTTCTAAAGGCACGAACCACCCTAGCGTCCATAGCACTGAGGGCTCAGCATTAAGCGATGCTGATGAATGGTGGGCACTGCAGACCTAGAAAGTCTGTCCATTTGGACTGTCCCTCCTTCGGATGTGCCCTGGGCCATGTTCCATCACTAATGAGCTCATGCACAGCTGAAGCCTCCTCCTAGATTTTGAGCCAGTCCGTGTGTAAGGTCATTTCAAATTGAGAGACTGGCAGATGAGAGTAGCTATCTCTGATCCTTTGCTCACAGTAGTAGCTTCAGGAATGGTACATGGGACAGCTCCCAGGAACTCAGGCCAGACACATTAAAATTTCACGCCTACTCTATAACCCCTATCAGGGCAAATTGTCAGTTTTAGAGAGGGAATTTGGTAGTTAGAGCCCATTCATAGTCCCACACAGATTATTTTCCAAATGTCGAAGTTAGTGTACATTGTAATGCATAGTCAAATTCAGAAATGGAGGACAGTGCCCCTGGTGGACCACCCACAGCTGCAACCCCACGTGAGGATGGTCTCACGTGGGAGGGCTGCCTGGTCTAAGGTCACAACCTTTCTGGGGTAGCCAAATTCAGTGAGCGACTATTATGCTGGTACAAATGACCACCCCTAACATCAGTAGAGGACATATCTGATGGTCATTCTAGCTTCAGAATGCTCCAGAGGCTCAGCTGAGATGTCCCACTGGATTGCAGAGCAGTTCCATTTTAGCTGCTCAGCCCTGCTGTCCTCCCTTCTCTTCCACATGATTTGATCCTAAGAGAAACTCACATAAACCTCCTGTATGCCAACCACCCTCTCAGGGTCCCAAGTTGCAAGCAAATGACTTCCAGTATGGTCCATTTTATAATCCTTAAACTTGCACTACTCAGTAATACACATACTTCATAATATGCATGCATACAAACATAATTACATAAATGTATTTCACATAAACCAGAAATAATTAATAAGATCAAGGATCTTTACTCATGAATCTGTTCAATTGTTATCTTTTCAAAGTCCTTCCTTGACCAAACCTCTTGTCCTTCTGCCAATGTATCAATGAATACTGCTCTACTTTCTCATCCTTATCACCACCTGTTACATTGTATATTGCCTTTTTTTGGTCATTTATCTTAAGAGAATGAGAGCAGGAACTTATCTGTGCTGGTTTATTACTATGTTCCTAGTACTTAGATGCGTGCCTACACTATTGCAAAACACTCAATAGATATTTAAGGAGAAATTAAATAATATATTTACTTAAAAGCTAGCATAATGATTAATGGTTTCTTGCCTTAAATTCTAAAGGTTTAATGTTCAATCCATGAAAATCCATGTTCAAAACAACACTTGGTCTTGTTTCCAAAACATCTAGACATTTAGACATAGTCAATTTGCAGTTTAATCACACACTAAGTTATGTTTGTTATCTAGGATTCATCAGAGCAAAACAGCAACAAAACCACAAAATGACCAATGGACTCACAACCAGATATTTGGCAAAACTAAAGAAGCACAGACTTGGAAATTTTTCTTTTAGGAATATGGCTGTTCAAAGCTCTCATCTATCATTCTGCATTTGTGTTTTCCAGCTCTTAAAACAACCAGATGAGCAATGCCACCAAAGCCGATTATTCTGTCATCAGACATGACAAGTCATGTTCGCTCAGAACATCCTGCCAGCATTTCACCCAGACACAACTGGGATTAATTTCTCGGGACTGGAGAGAACCTCAAGTTTTTCTGAAATCATAGAGGATATCATCATGCTCTATAGACTCATGAGCATTCTCTTACTGGGGTATAAAATGTAAGACCACATAGACTAAGTCATAACCAACAGAGAGACCTCCACTCTGGACACAAAACACCAAACTGCTTTTCTTACCTTTGGGGGAGATGTGTCTCCAGGTAACTGTGGGTTCTGGTCTACCCGTTGCTATGCAGGTGAGGCTGATATTGTTCCCTTCATTAATGGAGATATCTGAAGAAATCTCTACAATTTTGGGAGACACTGTGGAGATAAAACAAATAGAAGGAAAATGAAATAAAAATCCTGCAGGAACATTTCTTTGTTGTCTTAAAATGGTAACTGGCAGAACTGAAATATATAGACTGAGTGAATGATGAGAAATTAGAAGAATTACCTTCCACATGAAAGAAAGAGAGTACCTTGAACTTAGCTTCTCTTTCCTCCTACAGAAATACAAAGTCAGGGAATGGATTTCACTGCAATACTGCACAACTGTTTTCCTAGCCTCCACCCTCTTCTGAACTCCACTCTCACCCCCACCCACCTCCGACACACATCCCACAAGTCATCCCCCACACTGCCTTCAGAGCTGTCTTCATATAATGCAATTCTGATCAGATTACATCTCTTTCTAAACACTTCCAATTGCTCCCCATTGCCTGCCTGATAATATCCAAGCTCCTCATCCCAGCATACCAGGCTGTGCAGAACCAAGCACCAACCTATTTTCATTAACATCCAGGGATTCAACCTTTACTTACCTCCCATCATCCCTGACATGTCATGTTCTTCCTGTGACACTCCCATTTACCCTAGAAGGTCCAAATATAATGGTCCTTGAGCAGACTTCCTTGCCCCTAGTCCTGGCTGCCCTCCTGCCCAATTCATCTTATCCTGATCTTATCTGCATTCCCGCCACGCATCACACACCTGAAGGGAAGTTAAGTGAACTACAGTTAGCCAGGACATACATGGTTTCCTGAGCTCTCTGTCTTCTAAATCACTTCTCCTAAGGGAGGGAGGAATTCAATCCCACTGGTAAGTTTGCGTACAGGATCCCTCCCTGTTCCTTCAGTCATTCATTTGGAAACCCGATTTGCTGAGAAAGCCTACAATCTGCTGTGCTCCTCCCAGGTATGTTTCACAGGACAGCATTCTACAGAAATGGGGGCACTTTGTAGTACAGCCAATAGGTGTCTGCATATACCTGTCTCATTTTAGGGTTCAGAATCAGAAGCTCATTGTTTGCACACCTCTAAGCCTAAATGTCCATTATCACCTTTACCACTACTGAATGTGGTATTTGGTTTTCAAATTATTATTCACTTCTCTGATCTTCTAATTGGCTTATAAAGTAAGGGTGTCCTTTATTGGAACTCCCAAACTGCTTATTGGCACTTATCACTCTAGGTTATGTTATTTGTTTAGCATCCTCACCTGCTAGTCTATGAGATTTTTGATGGTCTGAGTCATAACTTATACTCATGAAACCTCAAAATTATTTATAGGTGGAATTCAATGGTTATTCAAATAAACCACCTTCCCAAACTACTAAATGTTGGTAACAACCTCAGATTTGTGTCATTAATACATATCATTTCAGCCCAACTGATAGTAGTTTCAGAACATTAGTTCTTTCCAAATTAAGTGGTTCCTCTATCCAGCTCTCTTAGTTTTTTTCTTTTTTCTTTCTTTGTGTGTGTGTGTGTGTCTGTGTGTGTGTCCTGGGTTCTTTCCTTGAAAGAGCAATCCTCAGAATCACCACAGTGTGCAATTCCAGACTATACCATTCACCCAGTAAACAATGCCATATGGACAGCTCAAATCCCAGACAAGTTGTACATCAACATTATGCCCTGTCTCAAGGCCAGAATGGAATCCCCCACACAGCAATCAAATTGGTTGGAAATTTCAGTGCTGGTCTTGCTTTTACTTACTGTATTAATCATTCATTGCTGACTGTGTTGGATTCTCTCCTTCATGAGAAGATATCTTACAGATATCTTTTTCATCTTCATTCATGTCCCTACTTCTCTAATATTGTCTTCCATTCCTTTTCTACAACTCCTCCCACTGGGGAGATTCATTGGTAAGCATGTGTAGCACCTTTGTTTCCTTACCTCCATGCCCTTTCTGTTGATGGTGGTTATATAGACTCTTCTCATCAATGATCTATAACTATTGGAATTGTTCAAGGCGTGGCTGAATTACTACCCATCCATAAGGCCTTCCAGATGATCTACAATTGGCTATGATCTCTCTTTTTGTAGGATCCCATATCCTCCTTCAGGGAGGTAAAACAAATTCTCTTATGTTGCATTTGTCCTTAATTAAATATCTATTTATTAAATAGTTGCTTTTAAAATACATTATTTTATGCTATATTTGTCTCATATTTCTTCTATGCAATAAATTATCCGACTACAAGATAGTGAGCAAAAGTCTTACTCATCTTTTTTACGTTCTACTGTCTTGAATAGAATGTCTTGCATAAAGTAAGCACCAATTAATCATTTTTAGAGTTAAATCCACATTAAGCTTCAGATAGAGAGGCAGTGTGTGTGCGTGCATATGAATATGTGTATACATATGCACATATACTTGCCTGATCTCTTACAGGTATTTGGTAGACCAGAACTATGTAGGGCCAACATGGTGAGGGTTGAGGAGTAACCATTGAATCTTTGATATGGGACTTCTAAGACATAACATTACAATTTATGATTATATCCTTTTCAAATATAGACTGAATCTTATCAGAAAGATAAATTCATGAGGTGTGACTATCATCAGTTCATGACCAAACACTAGATTTGTTGACTGTCTAAAGGGTCCAAATAATATCTATATTCTCTTAGTTCTTGAATCATTGAAGCTTGATGTATTTTATTCATAAAGTTTTAACTGCAGCATTCACTCCTTGTCCCACCACTCCTCCAACCCACTCCTTTGCCTGGCCCCTGCTCCTACCCATCCTTGGCACCCACACAGCTTTGCTTGCCGCCTGGAGGACAGGCTGCCTGCACAATGACAGTGCTGGCCTTGCAGACACTGCTTCAACCACGCAGGTAAGTAATTTATTGATCTGTAAAGCACTCCAAGATGCTCTGCAAGGGATTATGTCACACCAACGCCATGCAATAAAATAAAAAATGATGGACTTTGTGAGCACAGGGTGATTTAGGGTTTGTAGTTGGAAGTGTACTTAAAGTATATTTTAAGTGGAAATCAGGCTGGGTAATGAATTACTCTTGCTTTGGAAGGGCTTACTAGGAGTTCATTTTCCTGGCTTCTTACATGATAGCTAATCTGCTAATCATACACTAGAGAACAATGGACAGTCCCCCAGTAGAATAGAAGGTGATTTGGGCCAGAACTGTCAGAACAGTACATATATTAAATGAGACAATCACACCTCATGCTTGGAAGAATCATCTAGAATTGTCTCCCTAAGGGCTGGAAAGTATCCAACCCATGCAGTACAAGCTGGAGAAATGCTTGCTGTCCTTTCAAACCTGCCTAAAAGTATAGCTGGTAGGTAGCAAACTGTCCCTGGAAAAACTTGAAAGACAGACCATTTATCACATAGAGCTGAGGTGATTTGACCAAGAGGTGCAGTCCCAATTATCAGAACTAAATTGGCATCATGCCTGAGATTAGAACTATCATTTTCTAGCACATTGTCTGTACTTAAAATTAAATTGAATAGATAAGGATGCATTATTGTCTTAGCTAATCCATGTTCACAAGGAAGGTTTGGCCATCTGAGATAGAGCTACTTATATTTTTATATTATTTCCATGGATACATTTTCCTTCTTAACTCTTCTCATCACTTAGATTGTTAGAAATATACTAGGATTGTTCAGTTTGTTTTAATTTATGTGTTTGTCAACATTC
The DNA here is from genome assembly GCA_019455555.1 of Galemys pyrenaicus. Classification (NCBI taxonomy): domain Eukaryota; kingdom Metazoa; phylum Chordata; class Mammalia; order Eulipotyphla; family Talpidae; genus Galemys; species Galemys pyrenaicus. The sequence goes on from JAGFMF010011417.1 coordinate 6,156,670, forward strand.
ATTTATCATTTGCATATACTAGCTTTGTGCTTAGCACTAAGAAAAAATACCAAAAACAATAACAACAAAAAAAAACATACAAAAAAAGGAATACAATTCTTGTCCTCAAAGAGCATACAATCTAGAGATGGAAAACAGATCTAGAAGTGTTAATGTATCATGAAAAGTAGGAAAATATAAAGCATTAAGGAATACAAAGGATAGATGCTTTATCCAGCCTGGAGCTGGATGTCACAGAAGATTTCTGCATTATCTAAACACCTAATCTAAGCCCTAAATGATAAGTAAAAGTGAATCAGTTCTGGTGATGAGAAAAGGACAGACTTACTACAAAAGGAGAAAATATGAGAAAAAAGTACTATTAAGAGTTTTGTAATCAAGAGTAATCATTTCTAATGGAGGTGAGATAAAAGTCATTCAACAAACACTTAGCAAACACTTGTATACACAACTGTGTATTAGGTAGACAAATAACACACAGTCAAATTTTGTTAGGCCTCCTTGGATTTACAATCTGTTGAGAGAAACCGTGCTACAACCATCCCAGGAAGTTAAAGAATAAGGCAAAATTTACCATTGAATGTTAGGTAAATGGTGCAAATATTAAGTTCTGTGAGTTAGAGGGAGGATCACAGCAAGTAGGGGAACCAGACTAGTTTCCTCCTGGGTGACCTACAGTAATTCAAGTTATATGCAAAACTTTTCAAATGGGGGTAGGATTACAAAGGCATAGATGAAAAGTCAGAAATCCATAAAGTATGTGAAGATATAAAGTCTATTTACTGCAAGAGTCAGTGTATCATATTAGATCCTGGCTCTACCATGCATGTTCAAACAGGGTAATCCTGGCCATGCTATTCACCTCTCTGGGCCTTGCTTTCTTCATCTATGCAATGGACCTAATAATTTCCATGTATATCATTGGGTACTCTTGAGGATTTAAGGGCTAAGACCATAAAAAGCATTTAGAGATGCTCACAGCAATATGAAATGTTCAGTAAGAGAGCTGTGATGTGCTGTGTGCCTGGCAAACACACAAATGATGTTTCAACACAGAAGGGATGGTCAATAGGTTTTAACTGATTTAATGAAAAATGGAATGTAAGACCAATGAGATAAAGTAGATCCAAATAGAATAGTCTGGTAGCTATGTCCTGGATTTTAACTCTATCCTGTATCCTGTAGGTTTGACAAGCATTTTAAAACAATTTTTAAAGGGATTGCAATATTAAAAAAAAATGTATTTTAAACATAAATATTTGCTAAAACACATCAGAGTGAATGTTAAGAATGGCAATGGAGTAGGAGATGAATCTTTATGAGTGATGTTCAAGGCCTTGATTCATCTGTTGGCTCTATAAGGATGGGAAGGAAAGGATGGCTCTGAGAGCAATGTCAACGAAAAGGTGGGAGTCCTTGATGGCTGCCCAGATAAGGGCACTAGGGACATAAGGCCCAAGATACATGCTGGTTTGTCTCATAGCAGCTGGATGGTTGAGTTGGCAGATCTTTGATGTTCTTCGGAGAACTTCTTTAGAGCAAGACACTATTTTGATTAGTTTGATTCTGTTCTGACCATGCTTGTGGTGAGGGGAAAGGACTTGTAGATAGGGTTGTCTTGTTAGAAGTGGGAGCTATAAGACCAGAGGTCTGGACCAAAGTGTCCCCACACAACTGGGATAAAAAGAGCAGAGTACCGAGAACTCAAGCCACAAAAATAAATGAGATCTACTAAGTGTTTATGGTCCTTTATAAAATGCCATCAGTTGTTTCTGCAGGCAGAAACACATGGGCTGTCTCTGATGACTTTTAAGGTATGAATCTAGAAAACATCCAAAACAGAAACAGGAAGAAGTAGTAAGGTTATATTTGGGAAGAAAGGCAGATACCCAGTGAGACACACTCTTTGGACACAGTTCCCCAGTTAATACATTATGTTAAGGTTTAATCTGGCTCTTATTAAATTTTAATTCAAATGTGTAAATAATTAAATAAGATAATTATTAAAACAGTATTCCATGGAACTTCCCCATTCTTGGTTTAGCTTCCATTGCCCAGGTGTTAAGTTTTAATAATTATGTCATTAATAAATAGCAATTTGCTGTTTTTTGCACACAGTAGACATCCTATTAAATCCAAATTAAGATGCTTTATTAAGCACTGCACAGTCCTGTGGGGCTGAGAATGCACATAAGCTGCTTGGACCAGGTTACTCTGCATGACACATGCAGATCTATGAGTCCCACATGGTTTCTTTGGCTGCCATTGGCACTTTTCCTCCCACCTCCTCTCTGTAGCGAAGATCTAAGATGCCCAAAGTGATTCAGGACACTTTTCATAACAAGAACTGCTTCCTGCTAAGTCCTTGGGACCCTTGTATTTATAAAATTAAAAGGACCAATGTGGGGTTTCCTCAACTTTTCATATTTCTAGACCCCACAAAGAGACAGTCAGGTCTGAAATAGTAGCCTGGTGCATGAATATTCAATCTAAATCAGAAAGTTCTTTAAAAAACCATGCAAATGTTGGTTTTCCCACTGGCCACTTGGGCCTTGGCTAAGTCAAGTTCAAATTTGAGCTGTTCAACAGATACAGGTTAAGACTATGGCAAATCATGATTGATCGAGAACCTGCCTGCTCTCATCCAGACTGAGTAAGCCATAGAGTATGAAGACAAACTTCCTCCTTGGTCCTAAAAGCCCTTCATGAACCATGCCTGCCTTCCTCTCTACCTGCATCCCATGGAAATATCTTTTTTCTCTTTCAAGTTACCTCTTTACTCCTGAAATCCACCAAGCCATTATGGTTATGTATGATTATGTATGATTCCCAATCCACGGTCTGGGTTCTTGACTTTCTTCCTGTTTTTTACATTGTTATTTCCATCTCATTCAGTAAATCATAGCTCACAGTGAATTATTCCTTGAATCCCCTTTTCTAAGTAGATCCCCTACAGTAAATTGTTATGTAATTGTCTGCTCTCCCCAAGAACATGTAAGCTCTATTAGGGTCTTGATTAGAACCTACCATAAGGTCTGGCACAGTTTTGTTCAACAAATAATTTTTTGAATAAATGAATTAGAGTGTTTTTACAAGGCTGCAGAGAAATACAAATAAATTGAAATGACTGCATTTCCTCAAGATTTTTAAATAGCCCCTAAAGACTCCCAGCAGCTATAATGATGCTGATATTTACTATTTATTAAATAACTGCTATATAACAGGTGTTTTACAAACATTCCCTTCAGTTTACTTTACCCCTGCATTAACCCCACACATAGATACTATTTCTAAGGTGATCAACTATCCTGGTTTACCTAAAAATAAGGGGCCTCTACACAATGTTGCAACCAGAACAATTCCTGGTAAGTGCACATATGCTGGTCACTCCCTTCCCAGGGTTTATGGTTGAGGACACAAAGGACTTATTCAAGGACATGAAACTGAACAATGCAGAGTTTGGAGTATTTTTTTTTCCTTTAATGAGGCATTGCATAGGTTAGAAAAATAATAAATGCATACAGAGAAAGAGAGAACCTAACCACTTATATTCTAATGGACACTGACACCTTATGAGTTTTAGTCTGTTATACATTAGACACTTTTGAGAAAGCATGACTCCATTATTTGATTTAATCTTAAGAATCCTATTTGCAGATGAAAAAACTAGGACAGTGAGAATTTAATGATTTGCTCAAGGTTACCTAGATAAAAGTGCAGCAGGTGGGACTGAGTGTAGTTATGCATGATTCCCAAGCACATTCTCTTCATGTGGAAAGGAGTTCAACAGAATGCCGATTCCCAGCATGGAGCTCTCTGGGTCTTGTTGGGTACATCCACCCACTGATGAGCTGGTGATCATCCCACACCCCATTTCCCTGTCCACGTGAACATGTATATATGCCCACAGTACATTTAGGGAAGGAGGCCTCTCTGTTTATTTCATTATGGTGTGACTATCAGACGAGTGGATGGGAGGTTTCATCAATATGCTTTTAGACCTTCCTACATTTGCATAAATATCTCTTCCTCCTCCCTGTTCCATCACTAGCATTTCCTATTCATGCCCTCCCATCTGTCCTCCCCTCAGTGTGCACCCAAGCAGAGCAGTGTGGCCTTTTGGGAGAGCTTCCTTCTGAGATAGTGCTGTGGCCAGGGAATCCCAGCTGTCTCTATGCCATGACAGAGAGATAATAATCAATTGAGCCCACCGCTGAGTCCACTCAGCTAGGTATACTCATTTGGCCTATTTTGACTGAAAAGATTGGTCAGTCAATTCTTTCTTGCTAGTGTTTCTGAGCTGATGAGTATCGCTAAGTCAGGAAGGAGGTAAGCTACAGGAACCTGCTCCCTGCCAGCAATGTGCTTGCTGCCTGTGTTCAGAGAAGGGGAAGCTCAGCTTACAGATATTCAGAAGCCCAAATTAGAGTCTAAAAATGCACAGAGCTCTTTAATGACATAGCCTCAAGCAGATTGCTGTTTCTTTTACCCAAACCCTTTTGTCATTTCTTACATCTCACTCATTCTCTCCATATTAAAACCATTCATGTTTGCTGGAAAATCATGAAACCCTGGGAGAAAAGCTGGTGATTTACTGGGGATTAGTCATAAACCACTGGTTCTGAAGTTTGGGATTTGTTCCTTTCAAGATCAGCTGAAATGTGGAAGGAAGTTTTTATGAGCTCTGCTCCCTGACCCTGTTTAGTCATTCCTGATAAAGACATAGGAGAAGAAAGCAAACACCTGCTTTCCTCACTCTGCACCTCCCTGCTTCAGAGCATAGCAGTGCAAACTCAACGTCACCACAAGCTACCTGTAGTCACAGGGCTCACTTAATTTGGTAACATCCAAGAAATCATTAAAAAAATATCTCTTCATTAATTGTTTAATGTAGGGACATAAGGGGATCATGGCTTATGAGACCGGCTCTCTAGGGACAATTCACGAAGGGAGGGGAGTTGGGATGATAAAGGAAGGACCACACTCTTGGTTGGGACTCCACATTTGCTGCTGACTTTCAGATCCTCACAGGAATGCACAGGTCTTATCCCCTACATACAGACATACAAATGGCCAACAGGCATATGAAAAAATGCTCAACATCTCTCATAATCAGGGAAATGCAAATTCAAACCACAATGAGATACCACCTTACACCGGTAAGAATGGCACACATCAAAAAAACCAACAACTATAAATGCTGGTGAGGATGTGGAGAAAAAGGAACTCTCTTACACTGCCGGTGGGAATGCAAGTTAATCCAACCACTATGGAAGGCCATATGGCGATTCCTTGGCCTAGTAGAGATGGAACTACCATATAATCCAGAAATCTCACTCCTAGGGATTTACCCAAAGGACACAAAAACACCGATCCAAAAGAGCACCTGTACCCCCATGTTTATTGCAGCACTATTTATAATTGGTAAGACCTGGAAACAACCCAAATGCCCAAAAATAGAGGACTGGATCAAGAAGATGTGGTACATATACACAATGGAATACTATTCAGCAACCAAAAATAAAAAAAACTGGGGACATTTATAGAAACATGGATGGAGCTAGAAGGAATTATACTCAGTAAAACAAGTCAGAAGGTAAGAGAAAAATATTGGATGGCTTCACTTTTAGGAGGAATGTGAAAGAACAACAACTACGACAAAAAATTAAAAAGAAGAAAACAAGAGAAAGCTCAAGGAAATGGGCAATTACAACCAAAAACAAACAAACAAACAAAAAACTCAACAAGATAAAAAGGTCAAAGATAAACCAAAGGGATCATTGGAGGGGGTGGAAGGAGGGGAGGGCAAAGACAGGGAGGAGGGCATAAAGAGCACAAGGGTCTGAGGTGATGGTGCACAGGTGAAATGGTGGTGGGAACTCCCTGGGGACTACAAATGATGTCAAGTACAATTAAATAAATCTAATAGTAAAAAAAAAAAGACTGTGACTCAGAGAAGCTAAACCACTAGCCCAAGGTCATAGACAGGAAGTCAGACGACTGTGGATTCTCTAGTGAAGTGTCCCTAAAATTCAACTAAAAATTATACCTAGAAGTCCTTAAAGAGAAAAAAAAAAAAAAAACATGCTACTGAAAAGGGAATCAAGTAATAACCTAATTCGCCTACAGGGTTTTATGAGGAAAATAAAAAGAAAGAGAAATCCAAGGTATTACTTGTCATTATCCCTTATGGAAGAGAACTAGTAATATTTGTTGAACACTTAATAAGTACTAGGCATTTCCCCATTTAATCCAGAACACTGAGGCTTTAATAGCTAATAATGAGCCCAGAGCTACTAAGTTAGAAAGCATCTGGCCCAAGCTCTTCTATAGGATTCCTGGGATCCAGTGAAATATGTAGGTATAATTGAAAGAATTCAGTGAACTTCAAATCACCCTGCAAATTAATGACATTGTGATTGAGATAATGCAGAGTCAATCAATTAGTGGTAAGCTGGGTACTTGGCAGCTGTAAAAGCAGCCCCAGAGTTGCTGAGCAGGGCTTCTATATGGGGTGCCTATAATATCTCACACATTCCTGGTTTCTTCACATCCATATCAGGTAGCCATTGGCAAGAAGTTTCTAACTCTGGGGCCTCCCTGGTGACCTAAGGGTTAAGTTTCAGCACTAGTAGGTACTGAGAAGGCCTGAGTTCAATCCCTGGTCAGGGAACTAACCCACATGACACTGGAGACCTTGTCTATCTCACCTCTGCCCCTCAGCAGTGTATTTCAGTAGATCCATCTGTTCTGCTCCCCACTCTGTCTCTGAATCTTCTCACCCTTTAACCCCTGCACCTCTGGCCTACACCTCAGTCCTTCTATGCAAAAATAAACATTATAAAAAAGAAGAATCTTCTGACTCGTGTGGCTTCTGATTGCGCCCTCTGCTCCAGAACTGTTCACCCTACTGTTCCTGTAGCCAGAGCCTTACTACAGCCATTGAGCACGGCCCCATGGCCTCTCTGAGCAGTTGCCTTTGCTGTCTTGGCACCTGGTGTCATCCTAGGGCTCTCTTCTAAAAGCAAGAGTGCAGCAGGTGCCCATGAAACCCATTAAGGAAGCAAGACAGTGGCACCTGCCTCTCTGAGTCTATCTCAGACCCCATCAGTTGTCTGAGATGCTTTTTCCAATTCCAAAAGTTCTTCAGAAAAATGAGACATGACCCATCTGTCTCAGCACTCCCTGCTGGGACACTGTAGGGTCAGAGAATGATCAGGTATTTCCACCCTCCCATCACTGTGATGATGGACACCTGCGGTGCTGCGAGCATTCCAGGGTGGGCATGCGCAAGTGGGCGCACCTGAGTCGGGACACGGGCATAAATGGGCGGCGTCATGAGGACGCCAGAACTGCGAGGACCGGACCGACAGAATGAGCAGCAGCAGCAGCAGCAGAGAGAGATAGAAGCAGCAGCCGAGAGGGTGAGATGCCTGCCATGTACCTGGCCACCTCTACTAAATAAAGTATGAAAAGTCACCGAGGTCTCCAAGAGACTCCTTCCCTGACCCATCTGCCCAGAAGCATCCTGAATCTTACTCCTGTGTGCCCATTCCTGCCGCTACAGACACCCATGGAAACCCCCAACTGAGCTGAGGGACACTTTTCATTTGAAGGGACCCATTTCAGTTTAAGACGTGCAGTTCCCCTGGTGGCATTTCCTTTTCCTCAGGGGTCATTTTCCCAAAAATTCATAGAGAGTTTATTTAGCTTTGCTTCGTGGGTGTCCTTGCTTCTGTCTATTCAGAAACCCACCACCTACAATATTCCCTGCCATCTCTGACCTCAGAGTGAAGTTCATAGTCCTTGTCTTGATATAGTGCAAGTAAATTGTATAGAAATGCAGATGTATGCATCACCTGAGCATGGCTCTTATTCTTAAGCTCCTACCTGCTCTTAGACACCATTCAGGTGGGCAGGTACTGGCCATTCCCCTTTCCCTGTTTGCCCCATCCAGGTGAGATGGAGGTGGTCAGGCAGAGATGAGCCCCTCCCTCCTGGGGGCTCTGCCCTCAGTTCTCTAGCAACTTGCATCTCTGGCCTGTCAATCTGCTGGTTGCCGACCACACCAAGCTTACTTATGTTCTCAGCTGCCTCAATAACGTCATTGGCACTTAATTCCTAATTGTCTAAAAGCACTGGTAGTTATGCACTCAAGCACAAGCTATGAAACCATATGCAGTGGGGAATTGTGCTGACTTCAGTAGGATGGTTGTGAGAAGTCTTTGCACCCGCCTTCACTGCGGAATAGTACAAACTCTTCCACAGACTTCGCTCTTTTCTACAAGCACCTGCAAGGTTGAATTTGTAGGGGAGGCATCCCGGGGCGGGGCGGGGGAGGGAGGGCGGTTCTCTGCCTCCCTCCGTTGGAATAGTGATGCGGCTTGTTCAAATGAAATTTTGAGTTATACCCACACTCCCTTCAACCGTTGTCTTTGGGAATAATTTAGGCAAGTGGAGAAACATCTCATTATCTGGCCTTGAATTGTGAAGCCCTGGAAAGTGGCCCCATTGCTGTCCAAAGTAACTTGTCAGTTGGCTTTAAACTGAATTTTTGTCCCGAAGCCTTATTGCTACTAAATCCCTCATAAAGGTTATAGTGGAGGAACAGATCAAGGTGAAGCCTCTTCCCCTTTAGCCTGAGGGGTGGAGATGCAGGCTGGTCTGTTTTAAGCTACAAGTTGTCAGTAAGAGCCATGGCTGTGCTAATCCCCCTGTGAAATGTCACAGTGCAGCAGCCAGTGAGGGATGCAGTTGGGAAAGAAAAAAGTTTCAACACGACTTCTTGTTAATACAAAGCTTGTCAAACACATCACCTAGAAATACCGAATGTCTTTATTAGATTCTTTTATCTCCCCCCGAGAATGGAGGGGCACAACCGGTTGCTTCTCGGTGGAGATGTCATCATCCAGAAACTAATTAAAGGCTACGCAGAAAGCTGGGTCTCTCGCACTCCGGAGAACAAAATGCATTAGCAACCAAAGTGAAAAAAAAATATATTACAAGTGAACTTTATATCGAAAAGGGCAAGCTGGGAATTTGACAATAACTCTCTGTCTCCCTCATCAGCTCACAGCGGGCGGAAGTGGGCCCATCAGGATGGCAATGGATCTTGAGACCAGACCATCTGCTCCCCAGCATCATTACAGAAGGGGTGTCTCGTTTCCTGGTAGAGGGGCCCAGAGCACCTGACCACATACTATGGAAAATGAACCTGTATGTTCTCCATGCCAGCATCTGCCCACACCCATAAGAATGGTGAGAGATGCTAGACTCTGAATGACATTCACTAATGTGTGTGTGTCAAGACCATCTTGTCCAAACTTTAACAATCACAGCAATGCATTCAGAGGCAGATATTGTACCATCTGCCTGATTAAAAAAAAAAAAAAACAAACTCAGCACCTAAGTTGGTTGATATCTTCAACATGGAGTTCACCTTCTCCCTATGAATTAGGTGAACAACTTCATTCTGCAATGATTTGCAGTCTTCCAAAATACATGTGGCATTATTTTCTTTCTTGGAGTACTCCTGTGGATGTTTTATGTGACATTACTCATAGCTGTTCACAGAATAAAATTAAAAAAGGCATAGTTTGTCATTCAAGGCTTTCTGTCATTTAGAACTAAACCCATAGTCACCCAGACCACGTCTGTACCAGTATGACATTCTCTGTCACATTCCTGACTCCAAGACTTTGGACATGGTGCTGCTCCTACCTTTTCCCAGACTATTATTTTTCAGTTCCACTCATCTGAAACACTGAGGTCTCAGAGATCACGCTCACCCACCAGGCTGTTTGTGATGGCTGCTTCTTGGCGCCTGCACAGCTGGGACTGTCTTCCCTTCCACAGTGCTGTGTTGACATGCTAGCCCAGGTTGCAATTGTTTAAGACTGCAATTTTCTCCTCTCTCTAGTCTGTGAGGGCTCTCAGGTCTGGCTACCATGGCCTGACCTTTTGGTGAGCAACAGTACACAGACCTGCACCTTCAACAGAGCAGACTCTTAATGCACATGGGCTGAATGACTGCAGTGAATGAGTGAAGTAATTTAGAAGCTCTAAAGTTTGCTGGCTCCCACCACTCAGGGAAAGAGTTAAAGTCCTTGGTTTTAGACATCAGGACACCCCATTTCTCCATTTATGTCTCTCCTCCCTTTTCATTATTCTTGGCCACATATTCTACATTTAGCTCTATAGATAAATGACTATGCTCTGAAGGTCATCTGCAAATCTCCAGAATATCATTGTAGCCATGGGCTCAAGGGCTCAAACTCTGGAACCAATTAAACTCAGATTCTAATCCAGAATCCACTATCAACTAACTGTATTTTTTAATTTTTTTTAATTTTTTAACTGTATTTTTTAAATGTCAGTGTCTCAGTGGCCTCACCTGCAAAATGCAAAGCACACACAATGACAACGCCTAACAGGATCACATGATGAATGACTGAGACCTTTCATGCAACTTACCTACCACACTATATAAGGAAAATGAGCAAACAAACAAAACAGACCCCAAACCCTTAAATTCTAACAACAGAAAGGTGGTTACCAGAGAGGAAGCAGGGGACATTGGGGACAGGTGGAGGGGGTCAACTGACTCAGTGGTGAATGGAGACTGGACGTTATATGATATAAACAGGTACTGAACTGAGAAACTTACATCTGAAATATATACAGTATTGTAAGCTAATGTGACTTCAATGAAAACGAACTTGGCACAAATTAAACATACACACACACACACACAACTCATTGCGCCAACTAGAATGGCTCCCCTCAATTTATGTAGCCAAATCTCAGGTGCTACACCTAATTAAACCTAATGGCCAATCTGTCCTTGTTATTATGAATCTTTCCATAGGACCCAGATATCTCCTTTCTTCTTTGGCCTGAGGACATTCACATTCTCTTAGTTTTCTTCTCTACTTGCTGGTCATTCCCATTCATTCTCGAACTCTAAATGTTGGAGTATGCTACTGAGGATCATTGGTGCTCTTCTCTGCTAAAATGCTCTTCCATGTAGTCCATGACTTTAGGATCAGATGTCCATGCTTTCCAAATCCATGTCTTTACCCTGATATCTCCTTTGAGCTTCAGTCTCATGTATCAAATTCTGGATTCAACACATTTTGAATAAAGTCCACATTGTGTTTCTCCTTCTGTGAAAAGGATGATCTAATAACTATTCTTGCCATAGGGATATCCTAGGACTACAATGAGTTTATACACACAAAGAGCTTAGAAATTGGCCATAGAGTGTGCTCAATGAAAGGTAGAAATTTGGCTTGTCATTTGTAATGAATTGTTCAGTAGGCAAATTCATTTAGTAAGTCCCAAAGAGAGTTCTGGATTCTTCAGTTTCCCCCTTCTATATAATTACCCCACCTAGCTAGAGAAGCAAAAGACACCACTATTTACCTAATTGTTCAGGACAAAGGCACAGGAATCAGCTGTGATTTCTCTTTCCTTCAATTTCCACATCTAGTTATTAAGTCCAGTTTGCATTATCTCAAAAATATCGCTCTCTCTTAATCTCATTCTCTCCCTTCTTACTGCCCATACCCATAGTCTCTTTCTTGCCTTCCTGTTTCTGGTATTTGCATGGACATTCCATCCTTTGTATCACAACTGGACTGGTACAAATAACAACTCAAATTGTAGCCTATCATCCTTGACTTGAAAACCTACAATGGCATCTCTTTGCACTTAGAATCAAATTCAAACTTCATGTGTACATCTCTAAAATTTGATAGCTGAACCCTGAGATACTGAGTCCCTGCTGACCAGGGACTCACTCATTTGCCATCCCCTGACCAGCTATCTGCTCCCTGAAAGGGCCTAACTGGTTCATCTCTCACGTTTGTGCAGTTTCTATTCCCCCTCCTGAACAATCTGTTCCCAGCTCTTCAGGTGGTAACTGATTTACATTTATTTCTCATTTTAATTGTGACCTCATCAAGCAATATAAAACAACTCCCTATCTGCTTACTCTGCTTTAGCACTTGTATGGCATGGACTATCTCCCTGAAATTCTCATCTGCTTAGTGTTTGTTGTCCTTCTCATTAGAATGCAAACTTCACAAGAACAGACCCACACCCCTATTTTCCTACCCTATCTCATCATTGAGAACAGTGTCTGGCACACAGAAGACACTCAGTAAATATTTGTTGAGTCCATCAACTCTGCCATTCAGAATCAGTCTTCCCATTTTTGTTCACCTGTAGTCTTTTGCTCACCAATCTCTCTCATATTGCATATCATATTCTTAGTGACTGTTGATTACACCCTCACTAGAATGTGAAACTCACAAAGGCAAGATCCATAATATATTTATATCATTTTTATGCTTCCCCTTCACATCCTCTGGCTTGCGGCCATGTTCTTGGCAAATATGGGGGAACAACAAATGATAATTCATTTGTATGTTAGAACTGAATCATACATATTACATTTCCTGTGGCTCACGGAATTAAAACACACATTTCTGGTAAAGGTCTCCATGGTCTAATTTTTGACATTGGAATGATTAAACTATGACAACCACACATGCCTTAGGAGCCACAAAGGTGTTTTGTGTGCACACATGCACATGCACACACACACACAGAGCACACCTACTGTGAATCAGAGGGCAAGACAGTCATATTTTCTATTGCGACATTTGCTGCTTGTCACAGAGCCAGAGAAAGTGTCAACATGCTTTTGAGAAGTCCAAGTTCAGTTTCTTCTTCCAAGGCACTAGGACATCAAAGAAAACAATGGCCTACGGGCGGCTCTTCTTTTCCTAAGAAGGTTGTGTTGAGTAACACTAGAAACTAAACAAAAACCTGTCACCGGGCAATAAATTAAAAATAGATCTGTGCTACTGAAGATAAATCAGTAACTTTAATACTCCTCCCCTGAGCTGGGCAACTTCAAGGAACATAGGACAGGTGTCTCCAAGCTGAAGTATTGGTTAAAAAGCTGTCCTTTAAATTACATTTGGGCTATTTCTTTTCTGGCTGGCTGTATTTTTTGTGATCTATCTAGAGACTTAAAAAGACACACAGAAAAATAAATCTCAGTTCCATTAAGCACACACTATGGACTTGCATATTTGTTCTTATCTTCGGCCTCCCTTCCTTTCTATCATCCCCCGCTCCCCACCCCTTCCCAATGCCATCAAACATCGGCACCAGAAAATGTTTACGATCACTCTAGACGCTGATACTAATCTAATTCCCTGTAATTGCTATTCATCATCATGTAGGCTTTTTCCTTTTTTATTAAGCTCTAGTGCTCACACCCCACATATCCTATAACTCGCGATATAAACCCATCCATGCTTATTCTAGAGTCAAAACGGTTGGCGAAGAGTCAGTGCCCATCTGCACTGTCAATCAGAGAACTGGGGTGAGAAGAGACAGCCAAGGGTGCAAAGCTATGGGTCTAGATTAGATTAGCACAAGTTAATGCACTTGCCTTCATTTGAAATCAGGCAAAGGCCCCTGCTGAGATGAATCAATATTTAATAATTGTGAGATACAGTTATGGGTATGTGAAGGGGTCTCCTTTCCAACCTCATGGGGAACTGTTTGCAACAATGTTGCACATACAGCATTTCATAATGTCTGGTGCTAGCTCCACTGGAGATTCCTATTTTTATCAGTAGCGCCATCCACTTCTGAAATGCATAACAAAAGATCATAAGTTAACCCCCAGAAGGGTTCTGCCTAAACCAGGGTGGCTAGGGACCAGTCTGAGTTCATAAAGGAAGGCAGTGGAATTTTCCTTACTAGAGATCTGGACTGGGAAAGAGCTCCTGAGTTGAGGTGGAGAAGGACAACTTCATTTCTACAGTACTTGTCAGTGTGGAATTTGAAATCAGGTCTTCCAGTTCTAAGCATGTGGCACCGAGAGAGAAAGGACAGGCTCCTCCATTTCCGGCTGCGTAATCCTGACACAACGGCTTTTACTGGGCTTCAGTTTGCTCATGGGAATGGGGTGGGATGGGGGTTGGACTGGCCAGTGTTTTCCCATCTTTGCGTTAATCACATTTGGGTTTGGATGGTTCATCACCATTTGGGGACTGCCCTACACTTATAGGTTGCTTAACAGCATTATTAGTTTTTGAACCCACTAGATACCAGTTGTATCTCACCTACTACCTCTTCCCCATCAAGACTTGACAGTCAAGAACAGGATGTCTTGAGATGTATCCTAGCTTTCTGTGGCTCTAGGTTCTTGTGTTTCCCCTCCTTAGAAATTCTATAGAGACATGTTAGTCAAAAGCACAGACTGTACTTGTTTGGAAGTTTCTCCCATGTAGCACTTTGCTTCTACGTATCTAATGGGGTTCATATTCAGGGCAGAGACAGACTTTGTGGTTAATCTCACTTCTCAGTCTTTAAAGGTAGAGTGGTCCTGGATGAATTGTCACCTTCCTCTCTCCCTTAGATGATCCTCAGCTCACACCCCAAGGCAGATGTCCTGTTCATAGCACCCTCTCTCTCTTACCATTGCTCTCTAGTGCCTGGGTGTCCAGAGGCTCCATGTTCTTGGCACTTGACCTCCATCTGCTCAGCTCCATCTCACTGCCCCCTTCAGCAGGTTCCCAGAAATGCAGGGTAGCAGCTGCTGAATGGCTCATTACCCAGGGCAAACTTGTCAGAGAGGAGCCTCAGCCTAAGCACTGTAATGAATCCTTCAATTGGCTAGGAATGAATGCATTAATCTGGGGCTATTAGAGTCTTTTATCAGGCTGCCTAAAATATACTGCCTTTCCAAAGCATACTGAGCAGGCATTTCACCCTAAAGGGATATGTGGGAGGGGAGCACTATATTGGCACTAACTAAAACAGAACAGCTAAGAAAACCAGGAAGGGGAGAGGGGGCGTGCAGAGAAGTCAGATATGGTGTTTCTGAACACACTTCCAGACTTTTCATCTTGTTTTTTCAGGGCACCCAAGCCTAAAAAAATCACACCATCTGAGCAACTTCCTTCCCAATGAGGATGAAGAAAAAAGAAACAGACTCTGAATAGACCCTCAAAGTAGCACATTTCCCTGTGGAGTTGCCCGGCGAGGTTAGAAAGGCCACTGACCCGGCCAGTTCCATTTGCTTTATGTACCCTGGAGACCATAAGGTGGCATGTATGTGGACACTGGTGTTTAGGCATGCACGATGCACTCCTAGCTGCAGGCTTGATAACTGTAATGCTCACAGATGTCACCTCCATTCACCCCTCTCTGAAACTGTGGCCACAGGTCCATTCTATGCTCAGTCATCAAATCACTCACATGTAAGGGCATAGGGAGGCCCAGCCCGGTGCTCCTGAAGTGGCAGTGCAATGGTGCTGGGCCAGGGTGAGCCTGGGGGGCTTCTGGACTCAGCATACTGTGTGACTAAGGGGTGATGCCTCAGGCTTTAATAGCTTCATTCATAAAATGGAAATAATTACAACTGCCTCGGTTCATAGAATTCTTGCGAGCATAAAATTTGGCATTTTACGTGAAAAGGTTTCCATAGAAGAAACAATCAGGAAGGGTGCCCTGAAGGTGGGCAAGGGAGCAGGCTTTCCAACACAGGTGCCACACGGATGGTGACGTGGTATCTCCAGCTGCTGCCGTCATCATGAATTTCAAGTGGCCCACAGGTTCCACAGGGAACTGTGATGCCAGAGCCAAACTGCAAAGAGAAGCTGAATGAGCAGTGTGAGATCTGGTGAGGTTTCCATTGAGGGCACAGGGGCTGTTAGAAATAGACACACTCATTTGTCCAAGGGTCGGTGACCACTGAATATCTCTTTGACTTTGGCTTCTCTGTCTCCCGATGTGCTTGAACAGCCTCACTATCTTCTACACTGCTTGGGCAGACGTCACAAAGAGGCGGAATCAAGTAAACCTTAAGCTCCTCTTAGGAGGTTCTAGCAAGACAAGAGCGGTTGCAATAGCTTAGTGGCCAAGGTCTGGTTACCACAGTATCCTGTGGGTATTTCTTTCTGTCTTTAGTAAATGTGGAATCAAGTGAGCTTTCCCAAAGCCTGGGATTTATTGATTTCAATCATCTTCTTAACCATCTAAGGCAGAAAACTTAGATTTGACTTTATTCTTCCCCTGATCTCTCATTTCTAGAGTGGAAAAGAGATTAGTAGGCAAGCATGGCCATTATTTTTGATTAGGATGAATCAAGTCCAGTGCAGCTGTCTTCTTTTAAGTGTCTTGACCCATTATTTGCCTGAGCACAAAGCAGGGTCAACATTAGAAAATCCAAACCCCCAAATAGAGTGAAAGCGAATGATGCTACTGAGTCCTACAGCATCTGGTTCCTGTATCCCAGGCTCCACCCATATTTCTGAAAAGTTGTGTTTTTGGAGAATTAACTTCCAACTTTCTTCCAAGTCAAAGAGCTGATGCTTATGTTGGTGGCTCTGAGAAACAATACTTAACAGATACTCGTTTTTGTTCTTGTTTTTTTAATAATGGAGTTTTTTTTTTTTTTTTTTTTTTACTATATACAGCAAAATCAGCAATGCCTGACCACGTGTTTTGGAGTGGATTACCATAGCTCATTTATGTAGCTATTGGGGAGAGAAGAAAATAACTATTTGTGGTATAACAAAATCATATGCAATGGGATAATTGGAAGGCATCAAGCTCTAATTTTGGGTATCGTTTCTCATTAGACAAGCACTGGAAAAACTCTTTACGTGCATTATAAATGCCAGGCTTTTTTCAGAGAGATGCTATGAGGAAAGAAAACTCCCTTTCTTGAGGAAGAGTAGTGAGAAGAGAGCATTGAAAGGGAACAAAAGATTGGCTGTGTCGCGCATAATGTCTACGTATATACACACCTGCACACAGATATGTATGTACACATACATGCATGCGTCCTTGGGGAGGAGACAGTGGGAGAAGCAGAGAAGTAGATGCAGCAAAGTTGATGTTTAAGCATGTAATGTCTTCCAACACTGAGCACCTAGAATTTTTGTTTTGTTTTCCATTTTTGTCAAGAAGTTCTATTTCTATAGCACTGAACACAGACACGAGACTTGTTTAGAGGAACTGGGAGAATAACAGATCAGATACCACCATAAAGCTGTCACAATGTATAAAAATCTCAGCAAAAAATCTGGTGTGCTGAGACAGAGTACAATAATAATCTGAATCAACAGAAATTAAAATAACAAAAAAGAGGCGCTGAAAATAGAAGACTCAGACACACAGATTCCCAAGAAGGCTGCTCCTAAATTGCAAATCTGACCTGATGACGTGGAGCACAGGTTCAGTGACATGGTGCATTGCGAGAACAGTGTTACCTGACTGAAGGCCGACTACCTGTAATTGACAATCCTTTGAGAAGAATATACTAGATGTAGCTAATTGCTCATCAAATTCATGTGGTAGGATGACAAATAACCTAAATTTTAAAAAATGTTAGCATTGAATTATTAGGGTGTTAGTGCTTCCTTGGTCCTCCCTTCCAGGTACTAATAATTGGGGGAAGGAACAAAGTTTTCTGTGGGTGCTGAGGCCTCCAACAGCTTTAGTACAGGACCAGAGGACTGGGAATATAGGACATCTGTGGGAAAATGTTCCTGTTCCCTTCCTCCTGGAGTGAAAAGAACCTGATCTACTTACCCAATAGTAGGTGCAACATTTAAACACCTATCTTGGTCCCACAGAAACACCAAGCTAGTGCCCTCTACACTGGGGCAAAGAAGGTTCTAGGAGAATGAGCTGAAAAGCAGTCTTTGGAAGTAGTAGGGAGATAAAGGTAAATAAGATTGGTTTGGTCTCTCCTTTTCTCCAAGTGAGCAAAGGGAGCAAGAAAACAGAAGACCTTCTCCAGCCCTAACAGGGAGGCAACATTTTAGAATTTCTTTTTTCCGTGGGTGCAAACAGGATATAGGACAGGAAAACTCAAGTAACCTAAACACAATCCTCCCTAAAGAACCTCTCCAGAAAGAAAAACAAATCCTCTCTTTCTTATTTTAATTAAACTGTATATGTGGGAAATGCTGAGGTCATTATTTTCCACTGTAATAACAGGTAACATTCACCAAGTAAATATAAATAAGGGGGTTGCTGGCATTGCAGGGGGCTAAAGGAGAAAGGAATCAGATGCTAAAGCAACTTGGTTGCAATTATGGCAATGCTGTTGACTCTTACTCCAGCCTCTGTCATCATTTATATTAGTGAAATGAAGGCATTGTGCCTTTGTTATTGTACACTCATTTGTTCATTAGATAAGTGTATAATTCTAAATACTTTCTAAATCCCTTTATTTTGAATCAGAGTACAGTGAATGATAATCATTTTACACCACTATTTTCTAAACCCATCTCTAGAACTTAATATTCCATGGAAATGCTTTCCAGGTAGTGTGGCATGGTATAAAAATAAGAGGGTTCATGTATTTTTATAAAATTACTTTTTTTCAATAATGAAATATTGGGAGAGTTATTTTTTTGAATTCACAAAGTCTCCTTTTCTCATTCCCATCTAAGCACATAAACTTCTTCAAAATGGAACCCCAAATTGGTTTAATTTCATCCAATAGTAATGTGCTTTCAAATACAATAGAGAAAGTGGCAGTTAACCTGATCAAGAGTTTGTGACTATTTTATTTAATGGAGAGGTGACTCTAAAGTGTTATCACTTTTTAGATCTAGAGAAAATACACGTGCCCTTGTTCTCTACAGGAACATGGAGCCTATTCAGATGGCACCTGTGTTTGGAAAGGTAGTCATTTCTGTTTTAGATTATTGTACTAGGACATGCACAGTCCATTGGCTTTTTCCCTTAATGATGATTGCAAATTTGGCTCCAGAGTCTCATAAGTATGATTCCCACTAATCTATACTTTCTCCTGGAACGAAAATTCCTTCAGAAAAAAAAAAAAAAGAAGACTGTGTCTTCCTGGCTTCCTGGTATTCTGCTGAAGTTCCTAACAGGGTTCTGGTGCCAAGCTTAAACTGGAAATGATGACAGTAGATTTTCAGGAGTCAGGGCCATCAAGGGCTTGCCCGTGTCACACAAAATGTGGCCAGTGAGGCAGGCGGTACAAGAAAGTACCCCTCTCTCTGGAGTCTCTGGGACTTCACCAAAATGTCATTAATACAATAGTTGAATAACCATTCCTTGAGCACCTACTATGTAACAGTCCCATGTAACATACACAGAAATGATTAAGGCAAGAGCATTCAGTGCAAGAACACATCAGCAAGTGCAAACACTCATAAAAGATGCAACAATTACTGTATGGTAGCAATATGAGATGCCGTGGTGCCAATATGTGATGGGAACACAGGGCTGGAATGGGGGTGTTTCTGCGGGAAACATGGGTGTCCCAAGGTTGCAAAGGAGAATGTTACTGGAGCAATATGGTGAAGCTAGAATTAAAATCTGAAGGAACTAGAAGGAATTATACTCAGTGAAACAAGTCAGAAGGCAAGAGAAAAATATCGGATGGCTTCACTATTAGGAGGAATGTGTAAGAGCAACAACAACAAAAAAGAATAAGCTCATGGAAATGGGCAATTAAAATCAAAAGCGAACAGAAAACTCAACAAGACCAAAAGTCAAAGATAAACCAAAGGGACCATGGAGGGAAGGGGAAGAAGGGAAAGGCAAAGACGTGGATGAGGGTAGAAAGAGCACAAGGGACTGAGGTGATGGTGCATGGGCAGAATGGTGGTGGGTACTTCCTGGGAAATACAAATGATGTCAAATATAATTAATTAAATAAATAAAATAATGATAAAAAAACTGAAGTAACGATGAATGTGTTGCTCCATGCTCCTCTACTATAACCTACAATGATGACTAATAGAAGATGGTAGTAGAAAAATAACACGGGGTTCCATTTTGCAGAAGTTTATGTGCTTTATTAAAGAGTTGAGACTATCTATAGGAAGTGAGAACTATCAAAAGTTTCTAAATGGGAGAGTAACAAAATCAAATTTATCTCTGGAATGATAATACTGGAATGATACTAGCAGTGATATAGATTGCATATTCCAGGGAATATTGATTAGAGATAGTTATAATATTACTACCACCATTATTAACATCTTTACCATCTCTCCCACAACCACTACTTTTCACTTTTCATGCTACCTTACCTTTATTGAATGCCTATTGTTTATGACCATTAAAAATGTCTTAAATATACTTAAATATATCATTTCAGTGATTCATATGTGGCCATTATTATTTTTAACTTTATTTTACATATGACATAAATACCTAAGTTCATCCAGTTAGTGAGTGGCAGAAAGAGGATTCAAACACAGGCATTCTGACACTAGAGAATCAGAACATCTTAACATCTTTTATTTCAGTATTGCTTGAACATATTGAAAGTCTTCCTTATAAATGTCATATATCTGATCTAAGAGGAAAAGGGTAGAGCAGGGCCTTTCTGGTGCACAGGGTGTTAAAGGCTCAGTACTATCAAGCTATCAGCCGCCATTACGGCACAAGTTTGAATCCCAGCCAGGGAGCTAAACCTATGGTACAGAGGACCTCTCCTGTGTTGCCTGCAGCTCCCCACTCTGTGTATTTCGGTAGATCTGCCTTTTCTACTCCCCACTTTGTCTCTGGTGAATCCTTTCACCCCCACACCTCTGGCCTACACCCCATTTCTTATATGCAATAAATAAATTTTTAAAAATCTTTAAAAAAAGGGTAAATACAAAGAATCAAGGAGTACTTGGTAGATGGAATTGTTAGGCTTTGTAACTTAAATGAACAGCTCAAATAAAAAAGACATCTACCATAAAGAAACTTATAAATGTTTCTGAGGTTTCTAACTTGGTTGACTGAATCTATATTGTCATCTGCTGAACTGAAAAACAGCAGTTGAAGAGAAGATGTACCTCATAGAATATGCAATGGGAATTTAGCCTTTTTTAAGCTATGTCTCGGAATCTGAACACTCCCTTGTATTTAAAAAGCCGTAGATAGTGTAAATCCACTCTGAAATCTAGTAAGGTCAAATAATTGTGCTCTTGCACTCCAGTAGCTGGAGAATACACAAATCAACTTGTCTCTGTGTACTGGATGCTCTTGCCAAGAATTTTGCCTTTAGAGTGAGAGGTGAAAAGAGGAAGGAACAATAAGAATTCCTTCCTTGTTGGGATGTGTAGTGCTCACAGGTTTCTGAAGGTCCAATTTCGCCAGGAATGGTGCCTACATTAGCTGTGGTGGCCTCAATTCCCTGGCGAAATAATGATATGCTACTTTTTATGTATTGGCTGTATAATCAATTCTTTGCCAATTCCCTAAGTTCTACAGTACACTTGCGATCAATTCACTCCAAATCAACCTCTATTGATAGAACAAGAAACACAAGAAACTAGTTAGCTACAGATGGTAATGAGAACAGCTAGGAATATGTTCAAGTTGACTTCAGGACATACAAATTAAGATACTCTGTAGATAACTTCTAGCTATTTGGGAATATAGAAAACATATGAGGCAAAACACACTCTGATGACTGACCAAATCAGTATCTCCATGGTAATGATACAACTGAGATGCATCACCCTAAAAGACAAGAAAGGGAAAGATTCAGATATGGAACTTTGATGAATGTCAGCATATATGATTATGAGAATGATATAGATTATCAAGCAAAGTAAACTGAGCTGGAGCGGCTAAGAGCTCGATGAAAGTTAGAAGAGAATAGTTTGATGAAAGAAAGAAAACATATCAACATACCACTCTTGGTAGCAGCTGCATCAATTTCAACAGAAAGAATATTGATAGGGTATCATGTTATCTGATAATAACAAATTGTTGATGTCCTTACAATCCTTACAAGAACAATTTGCCTTATCTCTTGAAAGAGCTTTTATTCTGAGATCCTTGAGTATAATAAGTAGTCTTAATTTGTAGTGTCAGATGATGAACCAAATCTGTCACTTTATTTCTTCTCTTCTCCGTTAATTCTTTTTTTTTCCTTCTGAAACTCTCTCCAAGAAGGGGTCCATGTTTGTCTGGGGCTGATGACAGACGCTTGCAGATTGCAATTTTTCAACTCTAAGAATAAGTGAAGTGGAGATAGTAGCTGAACTACCAACTACAGTGACTGTAAATGTATCAGAGTCATAGAGAGCAGTAAATTAGGTGCTTCTGTTTCTATCTAGTTGTCCTGGATGCAAATTATATAAAAATGAACAAACACAGTACATTCTGAGGGGACTTGTTCTATTTTACTTTTTTCTTCCCTTGGTATATAAACCTCTGTGTTTGTAGTTCTGGAATTAAGAACGAACCAGAACTACTTGTTAAAGTAAAACAGTTCAGTTATATAAAATTTCTTTTATTCATCATTTTTCCTTTAAGGAATTGGACACTTTTCTCCTATTTTCTTATTTCTTTGAAGTTGTCTGCTTTACTTACTGGCTAATTGCTGCCTTTAATAATAACCCACCACTGCTTAGTAGCTTCCTTAAAAGTCATGTTTGACTTACCGTGACTGTCAACTTCTATCTGTCTTTCAAATTGGCCTTCCTAATCATCTCCAACATCTCTCTATTGGATTATTTCATCATCTTTAAGAATGTTCTAATTCTCTTTCATCTTCACAGACTATGTAATAATTTATTAGACTGTGAATTCATGATCCAAAGCAAATGTGAAGCTCCATACTGAAGGATTACCTTTTTCTCCAAATCCAAGCAGTGCCTCATTTATATTCTAAAGGTTGTTAAGTGGGTGTTCATGGAGTCTTTTGGGGGGTTCAAAGAAATGTATCTGATTTTCCAGTAACTTTTTCAAAAGTTTATGCAAAATAAAATTACTATTATTATTACTGTTCCTCAACTGAAATACAAGGAGGTTAAGGAACATGACATGGTCCATCAGCCACATTTTAAAATAGCCAGGTTGTGTAATAGAGTAAGTTTCCTGTCCCACTCTAAGGAAGGGTGAAACTGGGCAGGAAGGTGAAGCTAGGAATTGAAGCAGTGTGAAGCTAGTAAGAACTGAAAAAAGTTCTGAAAAAAAAATAAAGAAGCAGAAGAACTGAAGAAAGATGGAGGAAGAAGAAGAATGGAACAGAAAGACTTGTGAAGAAGAAGATACATTTGCTTCTTGGCCTTGAATTTGTGCCAGGGACTTGGGGGACATAGAAGGAAACACTTGGCTGAAAAAGATGTGGATGAAAGACCCATGGGGAGGCTGACAGTGACAGCCTTTATCTTGATTTTGATTTTGTTCTTTTCCTTCCAGACTTGCCTGTCCCCTTTTGCCCCTTTCCTGTGGTCCCCACTGGGAGGTGCAAACTGCATACAGCTGCTCCTCTGTGCCAACCCTGTTTAGCTGGACACTTGCCCATGAGGGGATGGTTAACTCTGGGTGCTTGATCTGGAAATTATATTTTTTTCTTTCTCTTTTTCTCTTTTGCACCCTACTTATTGCACACTAATTATATGAAAGTTCTTTTCTATCTGAAGCCTTACATACTATGTTTTGTCTTGTTGCAGTGGGCAGCAAGAATAGGCAGGGTTGGGAGTCCTGGGGTACCCATCATTCTGCCCGTTAACAGTTACTCTCAGTTACCACATGCTAAACTACTATGTGAGTGACTACTGTCACTCAGTCAAGGAATGTTCCCATCCTTCAGCTTCCTTACTTTCCATACAACTCTCATTCACCATATTTCAGGGATCCTCATCGGTTAAAAATCGTTCAACACTAAATCTTCATCATCATGACTAATTATCTTAATTTAGGTCATTCTCACCTAAACTTTACTCCTATATAATTTAGATCAACACACTCTCCTAAAATTATGATAGTAGATTATGCTAGTTTTATTCCTTCAAACCAACTTTCAAAATAATACTGAACTCTTTATGAAGAAACACAAATATCATTTGTTTATGGTATTTTAAAGCATTCATTTTTCATTCAGTTTAGTGTGCAAAATTCTCAGCTAAGTATATAAAGCAAGTACCTTCAGGATTAGCACATTTATACCTCCCTGTCTTTACTATTCCTTACTACATTTGTCCTATTAATCTCTCTCTCTCTCTCTCACACATCTCACACATCTCTCTCACACACACACACACACAGAGAGAGAGAGACAGAGAGAGGGAGAAGAGAGAGAGAGAGAGAGAGGGAGAGAGAGAGATTTAATCTAGTTTAGGATCATTGTTCTACCCTCCTAATCCAGATATCCCTTGTACATCATTATAGTTCCTTTAATTGCTAGACTCTTAATGTTCACATATCTAACTCTTAGCCCTTATAATTTGGGTCCAGTCTAGAACTCTTTCCAAACCCCACTCCACCCTGAATGAGATCAATTTTGACCCTATTTGCTGTTTCTCTAGTCTA
The DNA here is from genome assembly GCA_019455555.1 of Galemys pyrenaicus. Lineage (NCBI taxonomy): Eukaryota > Metazoa > Chordata > Mammalia > Eulipotyphla > Talpidae > Galemys > Galemys pyrenaicus. Next base: position 6,181,009 of record JAGFMF010011417.1, read on the forward strand.
ATTTTATAGCAGCTCAGGGGTCCTTGTTATTGAGCCACCTTGCCCTTAATCTGCTCTTCAGTTCCTATCATTGAACCCACTGGCTCCTGGTTTGCTAATATGCACTGATCTTATTAATAAGCCCCCCTGGTCATGTTTTGCTAATCATCCTTTCTGGTTCTTGTTATTTTTTTAAACAGGTTTTATTTATTTATGCATAAAAGAGCTGGTATACAGGCCAGAGGCATGGAGGTGAGAGGATTCACTAGAGACAGAGTGGGGAACAAAGCAGGAAGATTTACTGAAATGCACTGCTGAGGGGAGTAGCGGGTGAGGCAGGAGAGGTCTGCTGCACCATGTGGGTCCCTTCCCTTGCCAGGGATCAAACTCAAGCTGCAGTGGCTGCAGATGGCTTTGCAGTGCAGTGCTTATTCCCTTGTGCCACCAGGGAAGACCCCTGGTTCTTGTTATTGAGTCCACTTACTCAATCTATACATAAACGCAAACTCTACATTTTAAAAACTTAGTATGTTTTGGGCACACCAAACTTTGAGAACTACTGATATAAACATTTAAAAAATTATTTTCAGCATAAATTATTCCTAGAGTAAACTGCCTTATGATGTGTTTCTTGCTTTGTAAATTGATGAAGGAAAGCTAGCTATTTTTCTTTTTATTTCTCTTCTCATCTCTTTTTTTAATTTTAAAGGGAGTTCTCCTCGTACTATAATTTAAGAATATCCACAAAAATGGGGAAAAAAATAACAGCTCAGGGTATTAAATGGCAATCGAATGTGGAGCTTCCTGCAAACTCTTGGAGAACAGTAATTCTCCTTTATCTCAATACCCAGACAGTACAGAGAAGCTGAAACATAACAGGTACTCAGCAAATGAATAGGAAATAAATAAAATCAGGGATAAAAAGTGAATTCAGTTTTCTTAATTAATGTAATTGTTTGAACTCAATACCTTAAACACCCAAGTTTTTCTTTGCTTTGAATTCATTAATCCAATTGACAAGTTAAATGTTATAGTCTCACAACCTGCATTTTCCATAATATCTTTAAAGAGTTTATGAATAAAAATATTTCCTCTCCTAATAGCCTCCATGAATAAAATTTTTATTCTCCATGAATAAAATTCTTATTCTTTAAATTTAATTTTTAATTACCTTCTTTCTTATCATGCTTTCTTGGTGGACAAATGATGAGCCTTGCTCTCCCACTCCACTTTTTCAAAAGGACAAATGATACACACCCATATAAAGCAGAAGTTTTCAGTGTCATGGGCATATTTCAACAATATTAAATTACAAAAAAAGTTGTCTTTATAAAATTAATCACAATTATTTATATTCCCTGTTTTCTACAGTAAACCTGAGGTGTCACAATGAAAACACTGAAAAGAAATAAACACATAAAATAAGATCCTAGATAAAAGAGCCTATCATTATGGCAACCATAAATATCAAGGTACATTTAGATGGTAAGCTTCACATTTCTTTTTGAGCTCAGTGACACAGAAAGGGCAAAATGGGAATGATGTTAAGTGATATGAATGCTTTGTTAGTAAGAAGGAAACATTGCAGTTTTTATGGCTAACAAAAGGGGAGAAAGAGAACCTACATATTATTAAGTTGTATTCTCTCCTCACAGGTAATAAGAACAAGCCAACTGCTAATCCCCAAGACTTCAATCATATAAGGTGTCCCTAAAGAGACAGTATCCCAATTTTTAAGAAGACAGTTTCTCAACCCATACCATAAATTGCATACTATCTGAAAGCTATGTCATTTAATGTTCTCTAAATATTTTAAAATCAGGGGCTTCCTTGGTGGTGGTGGTAGAGGAGTTAAGTCTCAGGGTTCTTTCTCATGCTATCACCACTGTGACTTAAGTTTGATCCTTGGCCAGGGAGCTTACCCTCTAATGGCACAACAGACCTCTCCTGTTTGGCCCGCTGCTCCCCTTAGCAGTGTATCTCAGTAGATCTGCCTGTTCTTCTCCCCACTCTGTCTTTGGTGAATCTTCTCACCTCCCACAGCTCTCACCTATACTCCAGCTCTTCTATTCATAACTAAATAAATATTTCTTAAGTAAACAAACAGATATATATTCATATTTTAAATTCCATCATCAGCAAGGATATGTGCTTTATGATTTAGTTTAATGTGAGTTATTCAGTAAAGCCTCTGAATTATCCCAGTATTAATTTCAATTTCTATTGTCACATGTGTGAGAAGGAATATATTTTCTTTGCAACATTTTAATCAATAAACACTGAATAAGGAAGCAAACAGTATCTTGGATTAAGACTGTGTCTCTATTTTAAAAGTTTTTGAACGGCTGCCTGAAGCAATTCGGAATTAACTAGAGGTTTACCTAGTCAGGATAAGTATAGTTCACAGTCATTAAAGCAGAGATCCTAATCTTCCAAGTATTTTACCCCATGCTCCACTGGGGCTTCAGTGCTTTCAATAACAGGATTTGCATTAGCTTCAGGCATTTTGTTAGGCTGTTTGGTTCATCGCTCAGGTGTGGAACTACTGAACTCAATTATGACTTCTTGCATAGAGTTTTGAAGACAGCATTACTAAGAAGTTGCTTGTTAGGAAAAAAATCAAATATCTTCTGAAATGTTCTGTATCGTATGTGATTTGTTGTGCAGTGTTATTATCCTGATTTTTAGCAACAATACTGATAGTAATGGTAACAATGTCCCTTGGTACAAGTTGTGGCAAGAAAAGTGCAAAACAATGTATTAATATTCTGGCAGTCAGCAGTTGGGATTGTTAAAGTTATTACATTGGATTATACTGTGGCCACTGGATTGGACTGCCACTGTTGGGCTATAATATTTACTTGTATAAGGTGAACTGAAAAGGAATGAAAACGAGTCTCTGTCCGTGGTTCTGAAAGCAAATAGTTTCCCATGGGATTTCTTTTTCAACAAGTTCAAAGGAATCTCTTACGTTGAATCATGCATGTATTGTAATGTCTCTAATAAATCAATTACTTTTTGGCAGTAAAATGTCACAGCATTTCAAATCTTGATAATCACCTCTACTTTGCCGAGCTTTTGACTGTTATAATACACACACTCTAGCGTGGAATGCATAAAGGAGAAGGTTGAGTAACAAAGAAACAATAAAAACTATAAGCTCTTATACCTGGATAGGGTTCAGAGGCTAAAATCCTCCCCCAATACCAGAATACTAAAGAGCATATAGATATAATACCACATATCGAGCATAATCTGAGAAAAAAAAATCTACCCCCTGGTGTTCTATTTGGAAAATCCTTTGTACTGTAGAGAAAATAATTCTTCAAATATTTATTATTTGTTAAACACCATCATATGCATGATATCTTTTGTTACTTTTATAACCCAGTTTTACACCTTTCAAATAACAAAATGTGACATTATTTTTTTACTCATTATGTTGCAAAAGGGAAGGAGACTGCCTTTAACTTAAAAGTGTTTTATTTCCTATAGAGATGAAAACACTTCTGGAAACTGATTTTTTCTATGTGATTTTTTTGAAGACTGGTTCTTACTGATCAAAATGTCAAAATCCATCTTTTATGAATATCTACTTTTTAATCACCCAGTTTTGTGTAAATAGCCCTCCTGTCCCCGGCTACTTGTCCCTTGAGAATGAAAAAATAGGTGACTTTCCCAGTGACAGATGTGTGACCAGTCTTCTTCACATGTGCAGATTCTCTTCAGTAAATGGTAACACTTTGTTTTGACCAAGCAAAATCCTTCCATCGAGCTATTTAATGAAACTTTCTTTGTTATAAAGCATATGTTGGGACCACACTAGATGGTGATGACAGACATATTTAAAAAAAAAAAAGAAAGAAAGAAAACTTGACTTCTGTCCTCAAGGAATGCAATGGGGGCAAAGAAACACCTGTGAGATGGATAATGAAAACACAGTGTAAAGAATGCTCACTTATGATAGAAATAAACTCTTGAGTTTGAGGTGGGAGTAAGCAACTTTCTGAACATGGGTGGGATGGAGTATGGGGATATCCAAGAGTGCCTTCTCAAGGAAGATATTTAATTTTGCTCTTAAAGAATAGGGAATACATGGGGATTACAATTAATGGCAAATATATGTAAATTTTAAAATATTTTAATAAAAAAAAGAAAAAAAACAAAAACAAAAACAAAAAGGATAGGGTAGGGTTTTTTATTCAGGTTGAGAAAGAATGTGTAGAAAATGCTCAGATCCCAACTAGAAGTTCTGTTATCTATTCACAGCAGACGTTAAGTTTCTATGTCTCCATTCCTGGGGAGGTAGAAGAATTTTTGATCTGCCATTAAAAACTGTATCCTAGTACATTCTAAATTTATATAAACTTGGTTGACTTTACTAAATCTTGGATTCTAATTTCTATAGAGCTGGGCAAAGTGAAAAGCAGGATAGGGACACACATGAATGATAACAATGTGGTTAGACTTGTGTGTTGAAACAGAAGAAGGACTGAGAATGAGGTGGTGATCACTGCAGCACTGAGAGATGATCACAAGTTCAAGTGGAGAAGACATGTGCCTTCCACCCACACTGTCAGTGACAACCAAGCACATCCCACACCTTTAATTAAAAATCTTACGTGCATATATATCCTGGACTAAATCATTCTCTAGTACCAGAGCTGGACATTTTTATTATCCACTTTACTTGCAAAGCAACAGCCTCCCACCTCCCAGGACTGAATGCTGCTGCACTCCCTCCAGCATGCTACAGGGGAGAAGTGAAGGTCCTCAATCCCCAGGTTCAGAACAGCCATATCAGATAGACTTGAAGTCCCATGACCAAGAAATATTCATCAAAGAACAGAGAATTTGATTATCATGAATTCTGTTTCACGCTTCTCTCTCTGCCTCACAATAACCTCTCTCTCCAGAGCAACAATAATCTGAGCACAAACAGAAGTGAAGCTTTTCAAAAAGTAATGAACTCTGAGACGTTGGAGCTAAGGCAAGCATGGTATAAATGCACAGCTCCAGAAACCCGGGGAGGCTATCAATTATACAGCCCAGCCATTGAGGAAGCAAAAATAATATTTCAAAGAGTCATTGCCAGAAAGGGAGAGAAGAAGAAAATGCCACAGAAATCACACCATTTGGAGCAAACAGTTCCAACAGCAGAACTTAGAGCTAAGTCCTGCCAAAGGCAGCCCTCTCCCCCAGAGTGAAGGAAACAAGACTTGGGGACTCCCGTCTTGCTCTGCTGCTCATCCAAAGTATCTGAGTTTGTGATGTAACCTTTGGGTATTGTTTTCTGTTTTCCCAGGGGCATGTAGAGTGTCTATTCTTCTTCTTCTTCTTTTTTTGAGCCCTTTTTCTAACTCTCTAAAAAGATTTCTTTATTTAGACATACAAGAACTTGCGTACAGGCCAGAGGTGAAAGGATTCACCAGAGTGGGGAGCAGAACAGGCAGACTGACTGAAATACACTGCTGAGGGGAGCAGCGGGTGAGGCAGATGAGGTCTGCTGCACCATGTGGGTCACTCCCTGGCCGGGATTGAACTTGTGCTGCAGGGGCTGCAGATGCAGAAAGTCCATTCTTAATCTGCCAATCTATTCACAATTTTGAGGGCTTAAAACAATACATCACACAAAGATAGGGATTCATCACTATGAATGAATAAATAAGTTTATAAAACCAGCTCATGTTTGTAATTTAATTTTATTCTTACAATAACTATTTGAAGTATAAAACGGCTCATTATAATGTCATTTTGCAGATGACAGAATCAAGACCTGGAGAAGAGACCTGCCCAAAGCCAGTCAGCTGTTAAATGCTCAGAACGCAAGAAGTCATCCATAAAGTTGTTTTTTTGTTTGTTTGTTTCAGTAATACTGATTGGCAAGGCTTTAAATTAGTAACTTTTAATTATGATTTGGTCTTATCCTAGTCAATTAAAACCTTATTCAAATACTTACCTTTATTGAAAGCAATCTGTTAAGACCTGGATAAGACCAAACAGGTTTAGAAGACCTGGCCTTAACCCCGAAGAACACACACACACTCTCTGGTGGAAGCATTCTGAACTGTGTTTTACCAGTATTTCATCCTTTTGAGGGGGCAGAAATGGAGACAGTCTAAAGTGGAAGGCAAATTTCATACCTTGATGTCTTTAAAAGTAAACGCACCTTACTAAAGGGTAAGGTGGTAGAAAAGCAGCAGTGTGTGGTCAGAGCCTCTACCATTCTTCGCTCACTAGTCTCATTCCACGACTTTCACTTTCTTCCCTAGAAGATAGGATCACAGTGATGTGCCCTGAGTACATCATAAGATGTTTATGATAATGGGTAGGAAACTACAACATCAACACCACTACAGCAGGTCTGATAGTAGTTTGAGTGATTGTCCTTAAAGGAGACCAGTGTCCCTTTATGTAGAGGAGGAAATATCAATCCTGCTACACATACAGTGAAGTAAAGTAACAAGTAAAAACAATTATAATGCTGGCACATATCTTCGTGTTTTAAAAATACAAAGGCAACACGTGGGGAGAATTAAGAACACTTAATTTATAGCAATAAGAACAGAGAGCCCAACATCCCCTTTCTGAGTACTCATGGACAATCACATACAGATTTTCTGAACTTTCTAGCTTTTCTGACTCAGTCATAAAATGGTAATGATAAATACATTTAACTCCTAAGTTTTTTTTTGAAATTTAAATTTGAAAAATGCATAGGGGATATGTATGGGAAATACCTGGAATATATATATGGAAAATTATAATGCAATCTATGTCATTACATGTTGTCTTATTTTTGGCTAATTTTCTGTGTAAAACAATTGGATTCACACAGTATTTCCTCCCTTATTTCTGGATGTCTATATCAGTCACTAACTGACCTCATGGGGTATGTGAGATTTAGCTAATGAATTATCTTAGACAACTTGGGAGATGATAAGACACTGAAAGTTACAAGATGACATGAGAGTTGCATGACTTTTTATACTAGTCCTTTGATATTACAATTGATCTTGCCTGGTTTCCTCCTACATTGATCTGTTCAGAATGCTCTTGACACAAATGCAATTTTCTGTGGCCAGCAATCAAATTCACCAATCAAACACAGCAAAGGCGATCGAAACAAAGGGCAGAAGCTGTGCTATTTCCAGCACAAATGATCAGTTCCTGAGTTTCTGACAAAATCAAATGGAAAAATCAAAATAACTTGAGACAGAAATAGCTCAAAGACCCTGGGTCCTAAACCCATTTGCAATATTTCTATGTGACCTAGAGCCCTCCACTATATACAAATGGGAAATTACACATCTTGCAGGGCTACATGCTGGACAAGACTGGGAGTTGGCAGGGAATAGAACTGGCCTTTCCAATAACTGTTCCTGCTTTTAATTATTGGCATTTCAGTAGATTTTAATGGTCTCCTTCCTCCATAATGCCAAAACATTTAAAGTGAGGGTGATTTCTAGACATTAAATGTGTTTTTTCTCCAAGTGCTGTCATTTGAAGAGAAGTCTTCTGTGTCCTGGACATATTTTCTGGCTGTGTCTCAGGTTGAGATATAATCTTGGAAGCGATCAGAAAGAAAGGTAGATGAGAAAAGCCAGAGGGAGGCAGAGAAGTCACAAGCAGCTCATGCTTGGTTTTTAACTTTGCAGACATTATAAAATATATCTGTGTGAGAGCTATCAATGATAGGTTTTTTACCCCTATAAACTTTTTGAAATAACAGCAATCTGAAAAGACAGAGCATCATCTATCACATGATCTCAACCCTCACCCCAACCAAAACTGATTGGAACAAGTATGGTCACAAAGACAGACTGACTCCCCTTCATACTAGCATGGACTTGAGTCCCAACATCAAGTCAGTTTGCTGTGATCTATCAAATTACCTGAATGTGATTCACGGCAAGCCAAGGCCACGTGTGAGATGAAGGTAGTGGGGTCAGAGAAGTCATAACAAAGAGAGAGACTCAAGAGAGGTGTAGAAAGACACACAAATAAGGTGACCACACAGCCTCCAAGAAAAACTCATAAAGGAACTGTCAAAGGCATTTTAAGACAGTTTGCCTGTAACTCTTTCACTTGTTTCCTGCCCCATTTTCTCAATAAATCACTTTAACTGTTTTAATGAATTTCCTATATTTCAAGTGGATTTTGTTTTAACATGATACAGATTGGATGGCAGACATTATCAGTGAGGAAACCAGAAGGAAATAGAAGGAAGCCTAGTCAAGGTGCAAGGTGCATGAAAGGGCACTAGAGGGATTGGTAATAGCACATGCAGAGACTGGATGAGAATAAGAGTCCTTTTTTGGTCTCCATGAGCTGTGATACCCTGGGAGAAAGTTAACTGACACCTCAAGGGAGAAGTGAAGATGCTGTGGTCTTTTGCAAGAGGCATGATGATTAGAAATTTATTCAACAACCTGCACTTACTCAGAAAAAAATATGTGGCATTCAGTGAGTGATTCTAGAGCTCAAAGGAGTTACAGTCTTTGGATGAAGATATAATTACAATATAATGAGGTGAGTACAGTGATTGACACATATGCAATGCTTAAACTATCTCATCAGGGGGAGAAGAGAAGACTTAAGAAACATAACATGCATCTTCAAGTATGATTATTCCCATTGTGAGGTCAGGGGCAATTTATGACTCATTACCCCAGACCTGGTACTTAGTATAATGTGTTACACACAGTAGGAGCTTAACAAATATTTAGAAAATTGAATTTTTGTAAGAACACTGGATGCTTCTGCAAATAATTTCAGTTACTTCCGATTCTCCCTCATAATAAGTGGATAAGTGGTTATTTTAAAATTGTTACAAATTTCAACAATTTGTTGAAATTAAAGGAGAAAGCTAAAACCCAGAAAGAATAAATATCAGATTAAAACATACATACATTTTGACCTGTAACTTGTGGTGAATCACAGACGTAGTATGATTCAAAAATGCTCTTATTTAAAAACCATGCACACTACAAAGGGTTCAATTTATTCAATATTGTGCTGGCTGAAACAAAGCAGATATATCAGGGAAGCAAATCTTATATACACATAAAGCTAAAGCTTTTCTTAAGTAGGTGGTAGCTGCTTGAGTACATAGTTACTACCAAAAGTGTTCAAATGAGTGATATGTACTACTTACCTTTTAAGAAGAAATTCAAGGAAAAGAAATTGAATGAAGACACATGACCTGAGAAGTTCATGGCCTTCAAGAGTACATCTCTCATTCCCTGGGGGTCTAAAGATTTTCATGATATGAAGAATATTGAAGAAAATGGAATAGACAGACTTTATCACCTTGACCTTCACAAATTTCCTGGGAAATATTTTCCAAGGATCTTTTTTATAGTCACATCTGATATGTCACATAGACTCAGTCAGTTCTTGCCCCATAGTATCTGAAGGTTCACATCTGGTAAAGTGTAAGTTAGAAGTGTTCCCCCTCTATCTAAAACTGAGGCATCCCTGGCTTTTCTCATAAACCCTGGATTTTTACAAAAAGTTCTTTCAGTTTCTTGACTGACTTCCTAACACTGGATTTCTGGAGATGAAGGACCTAACAAGTCAGAGAGAAAAGACAAGATGAACAGAGAAGGATGTGGTCACAGCTTTCCAAAAATATCCAACATGCTTCAGTCCTACCAGATAATAATTGCAAAAGCATAATAATTTCATAATTATTTACTCTATTTTTTTCTGTTTATCTGTCATTGTTGAAGATGATGGCATGATGATCCCTTCTGTTTCTAATCTTTATGGTCAGGCCAACCAATGGTAGTGCCATTCTGGGAGGCCTTCAAGAGGGTGGTGAATGAAGGCTAAATATCATATGCTAACATGATAGTGGAGATGTCTGTATTCTCAGGAAGAGTTTTATAAAGTGTCTGATGAACTGAGATAGTTGATCATGTAACCAATGGCCCCTAGTGAGAAGAAACAAGAAGAGATAGTAAGAATGAGCCAGAGATCTAAAGTAAGTGTAAAGTCACAGGCTTGTGTGAGTAGAACTGATGACTCAAATCCTAGGAATGATAGACACCAAAAAAAAAGAGGGTGACTGGATACTGGATTAGACATTGCCTGAAGAGATCGTGCTATATGATTCTAAAATCAATTCAGCATACCATTGGATCACTCAATTCTTTGATGGGTAAATCTAAAAGACCTTCCTGTTAGAGCCACTTGAATCCCAATGGGGATAGGCTTCTGTGTCTGGAACAAGTGTAAAGGGAAGATTGGCTTTAAACAAGCACATTCTTTTTGTATTGTACTGGCAAGGCAGATTATTTCTCAACTCACAGCTCCTCCCCTTACTGCAGGCAGGTTTCTCCCAGGCCTTGAGTTGCCTTATAGATTCCCCAAGAGAGCTGGCCTGAAAATCAGTTCTAAAAGCCAAAAAAAAAAAAAAAAAAATGAGGAGAGCCAGATTAAAGTATCAGCCCAGAATTTATGCTCTGGACTTAAGGTTTAATAATGCAACAGAAAATCAATATTTAATAAAGCAAATGATGGAGAAAAACACTGCCTGGGAGATGAGGCTGCAGCACTGTTTTCAAACGTCTCAGTCCCAGAGGAGGGTGAGTTGGCAGAATGGATTGGAAACCAGGCTGACAAGAGAATCTGGCATGCAGACAATCGCAGGTCCCATTGATTCCTATTCTGTTATCTCTGGACTTGCTGGCCATTTTAGTAAAGGACTAACACAGAATTACAATGAGAATGATATGAGATACTCAATAGGGTGGGGACAAATGGACCAAGCTAGCACTCCTGGATTGTTTTGACCCTTGCATGGGCCCTCCAAAGTTTGCATTGTTCAGAGAAATGGGAGGGGGAGGATGGACCTTGGGGCAGTCTTATTTAGGTATATCCCAGAGAAGTGACAGTGATGAGTTGGTCTAAATCACCATGAAATGAAGGACTGTGGTGGAATGTACCTACCCAGCACTAGTATTGTGAACAGTGACTTGTGCTTAGTAGGAAAACAAACTGTCACTGACTAATGCATGGAATGTCTTGAAAGTACTGGATGGGGAATGCAAAGTTTCTTGGGTTCTCTCTGATTATAAAGTGGGTTACAAAGCAAGTCTGAGTTGTAGGAAAGCAGAATTGAATTAAACATGTGACTATGCCACATTCTTTATAACAATTTGATTTCTGATAAGTTATTCATTATTGGAAGTTATTCTTCCCTTTGAGGGGAAAAACAGGCTTCATCCAGTCTATTTCTTGCTAGGCATCTGGGCGATAGTTCATTTCATATTCTTCTTTGACTAGAAGGATATAAAGTTGTTGGATATCCAACACTTCTTGGACAAGAGAAAGGGTTAGCTATAGTCACCTTTAGCAAGCTCATTATGTTTCCTGTTACTGAAGCCATGCATGGTCACCATGTATATTACAATAAATCCTTTTGAATTATTGTGTCTTCTATTCACCTAGGGCTCCCAGTGTAGCTAGGAAGAAGTACAGACAACTGAAGCCAATATGTTGCTCATAATATAAGAAGCCTCAGGCAAGGTATGTGACAAACACAGCTTGAATAGGAATGAGCTCATTTGTAATGGACAGATTGGCTACTTCCATTTGTTTTCTTTAAAAAAAAAATAGAATGGAGAAAGCAAGGTGTGCTGCTCACAGTTAATTAGTAAACTTTTTCAAAAATATTCAATGCATTCATGAATCCAGTATATGCTTGAGAGACAAGCCCGTCAAGATGTAAGGACAAGTAAAGGACCCAATCTCCAGCTGGAGTAAGGGCTGGCTAATCAGTGGGCATGCCAGTTATAAAGTCGGTACATTCTAAGTGTTTTGTTAATTTAGTTAATTTTTACTGGCTCAATGATTAAATAAAATGTGTCAAAAAAAAAAAAACAAACAAACAGAAAAGGAGCATTCTGTGCAGGAACTTGGGAGAAGAAAGGTTAAGCCTAATAGCATGATTTGGGAGTTGTCCAGGGAGAAATTCCATCTTGGTCATTAGTTTAGCCTGCGAATTCCTCAATATGTTGCTGGCACTACATACATAAAAGACAATGGTTTCCTCACATCTCTTGCCTAGTAAAGTGCTATTAGATTGTGAGATAGCAGGAAGATTCCAGAAAACAAAGTAGGTGCTAGAAATGAAGTCAATAACATAGTCAAGCTAACCCTACTGCACTTGTTTGGTGTGACTCCATTCAGGACTTTGCCAAAAATTTTGTCTGTATGAATGTCAAAATTTAAAATCTCAGAGACTAGAACCTTAGAGTTTAGAGTTCCGAAATTCCAGGTGCCAGCTAAGTGTTGTGATCTATCCAGCTCTACGTATCATGGAAGAGATTTCTGTTGCAGACTAAAAGCTAATAAGGTCTTACTTAGCTTGAAGAGGACAAGAAGGGGTGACTCTTTGCAAAAATGGTATTACAAGTCTAGCAAGTGGGATTTGGAACCTCAGTGATTCAAAAAGGTTAAAGAAATGAGGTCATGTCCTCCAATACACATTATATGGAACTTTAGCTGAGATGCCTGCTGCTCGATTCTAATGGGGATAAGCCAGAGACTGTGTCAGCACTGTAACAAGCTGCACAGACCAGCAAAAGACAGGAAAACTGGGGTCATAAAGGGTGTTAGGTAAAAATTTTCAACACTGAGAGTAATTGATATATCTACTAAATAGCTCTGGGGCTGCTATCAAAGAAGCTGTAATAATAATTTTATTTATAAAATTCTCACTTCTCCCAAGATGCTCAGGGCATTGCACAATAGAACTAAATAAATTAAATTAAAGCATGAAATATTATGAAAATGCAATGAAATCAACATTGCTGAGAAAATGGGTAAGTTCTCCCCTTCTAAAAAGAAAAACTTTTCTCTGCAAGAAACAGCACTTAGAAAGGGGATGATTTTTGAGGCCGCTGAGCAAAAGAGGGAACAGATCCACCCCTAGACATTATTTCAGTAGCAGGTAGGGTTCCAACCCACCTTCTACTTCAAATCTGTATGCACTCTAATAAGATTTTTATCCTTGTTAGCTTTGGTTTCCTTGTTTATAAAGCTTAAATATTGTATTCTCCCCATGGTTGTGCAATTTAAATGTGATTCTTTAAGTGCTAAGACTGGTACTTACCTAGTAAGAACCCAATAAATGTTTGCTTTTATTATCACAATGTTTGTTGTTCTTATTACGACTGTACTGCATGGTAGAGTATAGAGATTGTATATAAGGCAATCAGTTGGATAACATGAGATGCAAGGCTGAACCAAAGCAACGGTGATGGAGAGACACAAATAGGGATATCAATCAGATCAAACAACTGACTGGGTGAGGAGGCTATGGGAGAAAAAGAATCAAAGACGACTATTGCGGATAATGTGAACATTGTTTGTCTTTCTTCAAGGTTACTTTAAAGAAGCAAGAGGAATTTGGGGTTTCATGGGCAATGGGATAAAATTATTTTTAAAATATTGAACATTATGGTAACTTTAAGAAGAGAATCCAATGGACTTTTATACAGATTGGCTAGTGTTGGAAATAGTGTTACCGGGCTGCAGTCAGCAGGAGGAGTGGTCTCTGACTCCCCTGCAAGTTAGTGTGGCAATCCTTCCTCAGAAACCTTTTATGTAGCAGTGTGCTGCCTGTATTGTGGAATGGACCAGTGGGGTGTGAGCTGTGGGTTGATTGATACCAGGACTCTGACTATCACCACAAGTCAGTGGTAGCAGAGCCCCTCTTGTAAATTACACTTTCTGAATTCTGGAACAGGCAAAAATGAACCAATCAGGTGCAGGATTGAAAAATGTACCAATCAGACTGTGGGAGGGGGCACCTTGAAAGTGAATATAAGGCAGGGTTGAAGGGAGCATTGGCATTGGAATTGGGATTCAGATATTGGGATTCAGAACAACCTGGAGAAGCAGATGAAGAAGCAGCAGCCCAGAGGAAGAAGGGATCTGAAGAAGCAGCAGAGGAAGAAGAGCTCCTGCAGAGGAAAAGGAGAAGATGGTTCCAGCCTTCAAAGAAAAGAGGAAAGCCTCCAGCAGCTGCTCTCTGAGGAGGGAAGAGAGACTGAAGGATTTTGTAGGGACTGGGACTCAGTCCTGTCTGTGACACTGACTGGAAGGAACACCAAAGTCCCTGGACCTGGTGTCTCAAAGAGCTGTTTGTTGGTGGCATAAACCAACAACTCACAAGAGCTGTAACACTGGGTGTTCACTGGAACACCGCCTCTGCAGGCCCATAGTAGGCCATTGCTACTGGTCAGTGCTGCACAGCACTGGTGACCGGTGACTGACAACACTGTTGCTGTCCGGATGAAGCAGCCAGCCTCTTGTGGATATATAAGCGTTCTTGTTTCCCCCTGTTTGTAAATAAACCCCATGTTTGTTGTTCCCATAGCCTGAGGTCCCTTGCAATTGTGCACATGGGAGAGAACCCATAGACAGTGACCTGTATTGGGCACTGTCCTCTGATAGGCTATAGCCTCTGTTGCTATAGCCCTTGGTTCTAGTTTGTGGTCTTTTGGCCTTTTGGGACTTTTGGGAGGCTCTCTGGTCTCAGAGCCTTCTCTGCCCCCTGTCTCAGTCAGAATGTCCTCTGTCTCCTGTTTCAATAGGACATGTGTGTCATTTGTGAAACCATAATAATTGAAGTTGTGGGCTTTGGGGAGACACTGGGTATCTGTAGCCCAGGTGGGAAGAACAGAAGGGCAAGATGTGGAGACCAGTAGGTCAGAGGAAGCTGAGAATAAAATAGTCATATAAGAAAGGGCTAGTGAGATAATGAAAATATTATTACATCAAGGAAGAGTCAAGATATTTAAAAAAAAATTCATGAGATGTAATTTTTCTTAACTTCACCGCAGCAAAATCATTAATTTTATTACATATGTTCAAAATGTTCATTTAGATATAGGTTCTATTAATGTTAATAATTCATTTTAATTTTAATAGTTTTTAATTGAAGTACCATTGATTTATTTTTTAATATATATTTATTACATCATCCTTCATATTTGTGCAATGTATGATTTCCCTGTGAAATTCCCACCACCAATTCACCCTGCACCACCACCATAATCCCCTGTGCTCTTCCCACCCCTGTCCTCTTCCCACCCCTGTCCTGATCTTTTTCCCTTCTCCTCTCTTACAGAATGTCTTTGATCTATATTTGCCTAATGATTTAAAACCTTGTTAGTATTATTTTGGAAGGATTAGACCTTCCCTCCAGGTGGTGTCGCTATAGAGCACTGAAAAATCATTCAACCATGGCTTCTGTATTGGACAGATTTTTTTTTTTAATGTTTGCTTCTAGGATTAATAATTCCATAAGGAAAAGACCTAGTTATTCTACCGGGTAAATTCTAATTCTACTCTCATTATCAGCACTAAAATTCTTTGATTTCTATCCTGGTGATGAGACTAAGAAGACCCTGGGGAGGTAGACAGTACCTCCATTTGTGAATGATATGCTACCAGGGCAGCATAACAACAACAGAATTGCATGAATCACCACCCCCCAGTCCAAACTTGTAGCCAGACATACAATCATTGAACAATTTGTTCAAAGTACATTTTATGAACACACCATAGTCAACGAGTTCATAGTCTAGTAAACATTCTCTACTTACATGCTAATTAAAAAATTAAAGTTAACAATATTGATGACCACTAAGAGAATGTCTGGCAAGAATGATGTTCAATGAATGACCCATTTCATAGAGTAAATAAATTACCAAATCCTGGGTAGCTTCAGAAGCCTTTATATGGTGTTATTCATCTCACAATCTCATGTTACAATGGAGCCTCCAGAAAAGTTATTATTAGGCTGATTTTGAGAGTGAGACAAACCCATAAGAAAGAAAAATAAAACTCAAAATCGCACAGCTACTATTCTAACCCACCTATGTTGGAGACCCAATTCTCACCCATCATGTTTTCCTCTGGTCTCTCAATCACATAAGGAAAGATTTGTCTTTAATCTAAGGCACAGGGAAAAGTTCAGGTGGCAGCCAGGAGAGCTGGACCTTGTTCTCACAACTTTCCTTAACCAGTGGGGTGACCTTAGACAAATCAGTTAGGAACTCTCTTACACTGCTGGTGGGAATGCAAGATGGTCCAACCATTATGGAAAGCAGTATGGCGGTTCCTCAATCTACTAAGAATGGAACTTCCAT
>JAGFMF010011417.1:6197206-6267367 GCA_019455555.1 Galemys pyrenaicus
ACCCCTATGTTTATAGCAGCACTCTTTACAATAGGTAAGACCTGGAAACAACCTAAATGCCCAAAATCAGATGAGTGGATCAGGAAGCTGTGGTACATAGACATGATGGAATACTATTCAGCAATCAAAAAAGAAAAACTAGACGCATTCATAGGAATATGGATGGAACTGGAAGAGATTATGCTCAGCGAAGTAAGTCAGAAGGCCAAAGAAAAATACCAGATAGTTCCTCCCCTAGGAGGAATATAAGGATCAAGGAATATAAGGACCAAATAAGGATCAAGGAAAGGAATAAGAACAATAATAATAATAACAATAAATACACAACAAAAATGAAAAGATAAGGACAAATTGGGGACACTTGGTGGGAAGGGGGGAGGGAGGGGGGGAGGGCAGATGGGAACATGGGGGACTGAGGTGATGGTGCACTGGTGATATGGTGATGGGGAATACATGGAGATTGCAATTGATGTCAAATATATATAAATTTAAAAAATGTTAATAATAAAAAACAAACAATCATTGTATGTACTCACCCCTAATAATTTGAAGTAGCAACTCTGGCAGGAGGCCCAAACCATTGCTATTACTTAACAATACTTCCAAATAATTGTGCAACAGAGTTAAGAATCTTTGTACCCAAAGTTGGCTTTTAGCTCTAACATTGTTTAAGTCCATGGGCCATGCTCACAAAGCTCATTCTTTTTTGAGAGTCACTCCTCGAATCGCATTTACTTAACTCATTGCCATAAAGGCAATGGCAGTGACTGAAGGCTGGCTACAGGGAGTCAGACTGTATGAGCTCAGATTTTTGCTCTCCCACTACCTATTGTGTGAACCTTTCTATGTTAGCAACTTTCAGTTTCTCCCTCTTCACAGGAAGCGTATTAATAGCATTAGTTGTATAGGGTTGTTTTGAGCATTAACTGAGATAACACACATAAAGTGCTTCATTTAGCTTCTGGCTATTGTACAGTCAAGTTTCAACAAGTTAAAGCTTATGTATTATCATTGCAGGATGAAAGCATGCCTGCTACTGTATTCTCGTAGCTGCTTTTGAGAATACTATAGATGAAATGTTATGTTTTCAGTCTTCTGTGATCAGAATAACTACAGGCACACAGCATCATTGTGCATGAGCAGGATAGCCCAGCCTGGAACAGAAGAGGTCTCCGGGAACAGTGGGGGCCAGAGAAGACCCCAAGGACTCAGGCCACATTGTTACCCTGTGGCCACTGCGCCATTCCATGAAACCCCTGAGCCTGGTGCTTTTGTCCATGGCCAAGCCCAGACAAAGGGTTCCAGGTGGTCACTGGCATGCCCATGAACTTGGTGATGATCATTATTTCATAGCTTCTCATTCTTTTACAATGACTATAGAAAGTTCAGTGGAGTGAGGCCTTTTGCAATGGCCCTTCTCCCACAAACTAGCCTGCTTAGTCCCCAAGCACAGGGTTAGGGTCATCGTCCCTTCCATGGCCTTCACATTTGCTCAGGCTATACTTACAAGTCCATCACACCCACCGACGGTTGAGAGTATCTTCATGCTCCTGATACCACTCCACACAAACACACACACACAGTTCCACACATTCCTTTAGGGACAAGTACACAGACACAATGTGTATGAATCTCAACAAACAAATCTTAAATATCTGTCTCCCTCCCTGTGCTGCTCAGAAAGAGAATTTGTTTTTTTTTTTTTTTTTTGGTTTGTTTTTTTTGAGAGTTAAAAATGCTTTTATGAGGGGAAAACTAAAAAGTTATACTATAGCATTTTTTTCTTTATTTTTTCCCCTTTTTTTAATTAACATTTTTTTATTTATATATATTTGACGTCGATTGTAATCCCCATGTATTCCCCCTCACCATATCACCAGTGCACCATCACCTCAGTCCCCCGTGCTCCTGTCTGCCTTCAACCAACCCCCTCTTCCCTCCCCACCAAGTGTCCCCAATTTGTCCTTGTCTTTTCATTTTTGGTTTTTATGTCTTTATTGTTATTATTATTATCACTATTATTGTTCTTATTCCTTTCCTTGATCCTTATTTGGTCCCCAGGGGAATGAAACATTGTGAGTGAAACTGCAGCTCCATTTCAAAATGCACTTATTAAGTGAGACAAAAATAGATATAAAAAAGTGTTTTGATTTTCCTATCCTTTCTAACAAGACAATGTGAGCTCTTAGTGTTGGAGACAGAATCATGGAGGATGTTTGGAGGGGAAATGGTGCTGAGGGCCAAGTCAGGGAGGATGGCAGAGGGGGAGGAGGGGCAACAGACTGGGGAGTAAGGAGCTGTTAGCTGGAGAGTGAATAGTGAAAGATGACACAAGATAAGAGGATAACAGAAAGGGAAGGGGGAAGAGGACAGAAAGGAAATGATCTGAGGTAAAGGAGATTCCTCAAATATTAGACAAAGAACATCCGAGCAATAGAGGACAACTGAGAATCAAGTCAAACTGAAGAATGATGTTGTGACAAAGGAGAGGAGGATAGCTCAGATGAGAGAAAAATGGGAAGAGTAAAGTAGAACAAGATTAAAAAGAAAGAAAAAGGAGATGAAAAACTGGGATGGCAGAAGACAACAGAAAGTACATGTGGCAATAAAAAAGGAGTTGCTAGTGGGCCTCCCTGGTGGCTTAGGAGCTAATTCTTAGCATTATCACTCCTACTGCCTGAGTTTGATTCCCGGCCAGGGAGCTGACCCATAAGGCACAGCAGACCTCTCCTGCCTCACCTGCTGTTCCCCTCAGCAGTAGATCTGCCTGTTCTGCTCCCCACTCTGTCTCTGGTGAATCCTCTTAATTACCTCTGGCCTACACCCCGGTTCTTCTACATAAAAATGAATAAATAAATCTTTTTAAAAAAATGAAAAAGGAGTTGCTGGTAAACCTAAATGAAAATAACCTTGGAGAAACATAAGGGAGATGACAGAGGGAGAGAATGACCTGCCACAGAAAGCACAGATGGTCCATCCACCCCCAGACCAGTGCTACTGATCTCTGGAACAAGTAATCAATGGAGCCACATTGCAGAATCAGTCAACAATCTAAATAATCCTTGTTGGAGGCTAAGATACAGGAGCTGAGCTTCCTCATTGCCTCCTCTTAACCTAGGGCTGCTCTGGGCCAGCAAGGGTAAGGACTGGACTGGATAAGGATGATAAAGATAGCGAGCCATTGTGTCTTTGTTTTGTTCCCAGATACTCTGTTCTTGAAGGTGAGAGGTCTGTTCTTCTCTCATTTGGCCCCTCTGCCCTTAAGAAAAATTCCAAACTCTGTAGCAGAGCTTATAGTCATATTCCTGTTTACCTTCTAGTGTTTGTATATGCTGTTATCTTTTCTGTTCACCCATTTTATCCTATTCTACTCTCAGGTGAAATAAGACCTAGGAAATCTCCTGGGGTTCTGAGAGGTAGGAGTCTCTCCAGGCACTGTCACAGCCTCTGGTACTTGCCCAACTCGCTCCTCTGTCACTATGAACTATTTTCTTCTCTTGCATCACTAAAATATTATTTCTTTGCGAGACAAATATCTGTTCTTTGTGTTCTATTTCCAAAGTCTGGTTGATGCAAAACTCATAGTAATGAATATTTGGATAGCAAATAAATGAAAGAAAAAAGAGTTCATGATATGAATGCTTCTTTCTTCAATGAGGCCCTGGGGTGCAAGGTGAGGAGAAGTTTCTATGTATTTGGAGGAAGAGATAGATGTTAAAGGCCACTGTCCATGATCATGCCAACCAGCCTCTTCTAAGTGCTACAGACGGGATGTCCTTCTTATGGTTCCAGGGTTATTAGCTAGGGCTAAAAATTCCTGTAAACCTCAGGAAGTTTGTAGCATTAAAAACTCATGCTAAGGAGGGAAAGAGGAAAAGGAGATTACAGGAGTTGTTTCATATAATTATGGAAGCGTAGGAGCTCTAAGGTGTGTCTTCTACAAACTGGTGAAACGGAACAGCTAATGGTTTAATTCAGTCCTCATCCAAATACCTGAGAACCAAGAAAGCACCAATGTCTACTGCTCTTGGTTTAAGTCCCAGCTTGAATCTAAAGGCTCAAGAACCAGGTACACCAATGTTAGCTGGCTACCCCAGCTCAAGCAAAGAGCAAATTCACCCTTCCTCTGGAAGACTTCCACAGATGAGTTGATTACATGTGCATTCCCGAGGGTGATCTTTCTTCAGACTACCCAATCAAATGCCAATCTATTTTGGAAACACACACAGGAACACTAGGAAATAAGAGAATCTTTTAATCTAGTCAATATTAACAATCACAAATACAACCCTTGTCAACTTGGCACCCATACCCACTCTTAGGCCATACTCGATCTTCAAACACAGACAATTAACAAGGTCAGAATTCCACCTAGCAAGAGATAGTATATACCTGAAAATGCACAAATTCCTTCCCTGGAAGAGATGAGGGAAATCCTTGAGTGATGTTTACTCTTGTTCCAATACTCTCAAGACTTAAATACTACCATGTAAAATTAACAAAACTTAAGTACTGATATAAAGCAAATACCATATCTCATGTTACATGATGAGAGAATAAGAGAGGAAAGAAAACTAAGAAAATTGCTTATTATGTACACAAAAATATATTCCTAACAAACGAAGATAACATATTCAAATATATTTGACAATTACAGTCCTCACTTCTGTAACTGGTCATGTAGTATCGCTGGGACTTATAACTGTCTTCTTCCACAAACTACTCTCTAGTCTCCGTGTCTTCAGTGAGCACCTCTACTGGTCATGGGTCTGTGCTCAGCAGTGTGAACCAAACCTTCACTGTAACCATTTGAAGTCCCACCTGGATGGAGACTAAGGGTTCTCCTTTGTTCCACAGATATTCTTCCTCCCTCTATTGAGGAGTGGCAGTTAGCGTCCCTTTGCTGGCCAAGATCAACCTCTCCAGTCAGCCCAGTAACTCGCTTCTTTGTGGATTCAGAGGCACAGGCAGGAGAAGCCCAAAAGGTCAGAGGCAGCCTTAATTTCCAGTTGAATATAAACTTGGTTGCTTCTCCTACTGGAAGCATTCCTCCCTCTGAAGTTAACATCTCTATACCAGCTGACCGGACAGTAAAAAAGAAGAAGCAAAACTGTTGCTACCATCTAAGTAGGAGTAACAGTGCTTGGTGCCACTGCCATTGAGCCCTCACCCCTGATCATGGCTGTAGAAGAAGCAACCCTCTGAACTCCAGAAGACGTCCAGGTATGGCTGTACTGAGTGCAATCCCGACTGACAGGGTCTTGCCTGAAGAGAGGGATGAGAGGGTTGTGGAAGTCTCAGCAGGTTGCAATGAAGAACAAACACTGAATGACTCTTTAGAAACAATTTTACAGCAAAGTAGGGGGCTATGGAGTAAGGCTGCTCTAACCCACTTAAATGAATAGTTTTTCTTTGTTTTTCTGTTCCTTATTTTTCATTTGCACAACACAGCAACAAGCTCGGGAAGATGAAAGTCACACTGTAATTAGAAACACGGCACAAGCCACTCTCCTGAATCCACACAATCCCTACTAACAAGATGGAACAAAATACAGGTTCCAAGAAATGCTTTCAATTGGACTTTCAGTTGTCTGTGCCCCTTAGATCTGGGACCTAAAACTACCTACGTAACATTCCTTACACTCACCTTCACAATTTTGGTCCATTTGTTCTGTGGAATGGTCAGTATCTTTTTTTTCTTTTCTCCTCTTGCCCACCCCCTTCTCCCCCTAGAATGTTCTTCATGAGACTGTTAGCCAGAAATCAAGAATAACTGGTCTGACTGGTTGTTTTGGGGTATTTCATGTTCTGACATCCACAAGCCTATTGCTATCCTTCTTATTTCCAGACACCTCCTGCTGTTTGAATGGTGTTTGATTCTAGCCTATTCTGTCTTATGTTGAGCTTTACCCATTGTTCATGGCCCAGGGTAAAACTTCTCTCCTCTTGGTGATAAAGTTTTATTACAATAACTGAAAAGTCATAGTTTCAGAATTCCCAACTGAAACAATCTAGATAGCCTTTCTATTATATTTGTATATGTATAAACCTGAAACTCTTACAACTCTTACAGTGTAAACATTGAATTACATTTCTTTCAACCTTAGCAAACCATGTAGTAAGGGGAACCTATGTCTTTTTGAGACAAGACCACCTGGGAAGGTCTGGCCCAGCCCATACTTACTGTGTACGCAAACCTTCTGCCTCAATCAGTGCCTTGAAATCTTGATTTCTAACCCCTCAAGATCTAGAGAGGAGTCTCTCTAGATCAATAACAAAGAATATCATGGTATAAACCATTTCTTATTTTCTCTTAGATGTCCCTGATATATCTATCCCCCATCAATCTTCCATTCTGATGCCAAAGGTTTTTATAAAACATTACTCAAATAATATCCTTCTTCTAAACCCTCCTATGACTTCCCATACCCTCCATGATGAAATTTAAGTTTCTTGGGTTGGCAGAGATCTGATTCTTTCTCTGCCCAGACTTGACATGGGGGACCAGCAGAGGGAGCTATAAGGCCACAAGGCAGGTGGGCCTTGGTATAGTCCAAGAACATCAAGGAGTCGCAGCAAGCAGGGGAAGAAATAGGGTGTGTTTGGAGGAGAGGTTAGAGAGATACCAAGAGTCAGACAGTACTGTCCATTTTAGGCCATGGGAAGGATTTTGAGTTCTGCTCTGAGTGACTTGGTAAGGAGTGATAGGGAGGCTGGATCAGGGAAGGTGAAATCTGTAAGGAAAAGTCCTGATGAGTGTGTGAAATATATTTAACAGGGAGCACAAGGAGAAAGTGGATGATGATTTAGATAGGCAACTCTAGACTATTCTAGAAGTAGATTATGGAGACTTTGGATAAGGCAGTGGGATGGATGTACTGAGATGAGGTGGGGTTCTGGATAAATCTCCAACTTCAGCACATCTAGCAGGATATGTCAAGACTGGGGAAGAATATGGGAGAAAGAAAAAGTTAAGGTGGGCGCTGGTTTTTTTTTTGACACAAGTTACTAGAGGAATGGAATGGCTATCCCAGGAATGGGAAAACTAAGGAGTATGTTTGGGGTCAAGGTGAAGAGATAGTAAGGGGAAAGGACTAGGATTCAAAAAATCTAGTACTTACTTTTTGTGTTTGAGACCTTATGAGGTAATAAGTAAAGATGAAATCTAGATAGTAGTCATCTCTTCACTGACAAGAAAACACTTAGCAATTTTATCTTCAGTTCCATTCCCAGATTCCCAAGGCAAATCTCATAGCCTAATGCTAGGTAATGTTATTAGACTCCTTCCATTAGAATCATACTGGGCTGCTCCCTTTCCCTGCCCTTCTCCCCAAGAGGCCCAGGAACATTTATCTTCAACAAAAAGAGTATAGTCTTAGCATTGTCATTTGGATTATTTTATCATCTCCTGTAGTTACCCTAAGGATAAGGAACTGATATCTTTATTATAACCATATGACAGGAGTGGATCCTCAAAGTATTTCCTTAAAAAAGAAATAGATAAAAGCATTCACCCCCAAATTGACTTTTAATTCAATTCTCACAGTGACTGATCTAAATTTCTTGCACAATTGAATGCAACTTTTTCTGACTTTCAGTCATCAGGAAATCAAAATATCAAAAGCCAGTGCATTAGTTTCCTGAGGCTGCTGTAACAAACTGCCATAAAAACAAACAAATTACTTCATAGCGCTGAAGATTAGAAAGTCCAAAATCATTTTCATTAAGCTAAAACCAAGGTACCAGCAGGGCTGTGCTCCATCTGGACACTTTAGGGGAGAAATAGTTCCTGGTCTCTCCTCATTTCTGGTGGCTGTGAAGTTCTGTGGCTTGTGTTCACTCTTTCTGGTCTTCAAGACTTGAAGACAAATTTGATTCTCTCCCTGATCCTCTTACCTACTTTCTCCTCTTATGTATTTATATCAAACTCCGCCTTCTCTCTCCTGTTAGTGCACATTTGACTGTGTTTATGACCCACCTGGTTAATCCAGGGTAATCTCCACATCACAAATCTCCAATTTAATCACACAGCTGCAAATACAGGTCTTATAAGGTCATTCACAAATCCACGAATTAGGATTGGATAACTTCGGGTGGTTTTTATTCAGCTTTCCACAGCCAATCCCAACATGATGAATCTTTTGCTTAGTGATAGTCAAAGAGCAGAAGCTTCACAGGTCCGCTTGTTATCCAGCAAGTAGCCTGTGAGTCCCTGGGGATAGAATGTGAAAGCAGATAGATCTCTGCCCGCAGGAGGCTGGCAATCTACTTGGGAAACAGATCTATCAGCTAATCACATAAATGCCCAACTCTAACAGAGGCAAGAAACACAAAGTGCTGGGTTCTAAGTCATGGGGGAGGTGCAGGGAGAGAGTGAACTGAGGGTGAGTTAGTTTAGACAGCACCCCTCAGGGTGTGGCATTCCATTAATGTTTGAAGGGTAAATACTGTTGACTGAGTGAAAAAGGAAGGGAATGCAAGGTAGAGGGGGGAGAATAGAAAGAACAAGAGCAATAAAATAAAGACAGTGTTGAGACAAGTCAGGCATTAACTAGGAGTGGGGGTGCTCACCAAGGACTGTGCAGCCTATATCAGAAATCACTCTTTAAGGAAAGCAGAAGTCCTTGAGGTGCCACCAAATTCACTTCTGAAAGGATCGCTCTGGCTGTGAGTGAAGAAAGATTGGGTGATGGAAAGTTGAGTGGGTGTGGGCCGACAAGCCATTTTATTTTCATTTTAATAGTCGAGCTACAAAGGAAGATTTTCCAATTCAAAAGACTTCCTTTTCTTTGGCCTTTCTGGGTACTCTAGCCCTGCTCCCAGGCTTGGAGAGACACCCCCATCTTAGTCCTAGAAATTCCAGGAAGTGTTCTGTCACAGCAGCTCTCCCTCCCAACTTTAATTGCTATTACACCCCATTACATATCCTGATGGTTCAAACTAGTTTCATTCGCCTTTGTATTTATTCCATCTTGCATTTCAGTGGTTTGGCACATGAAAGTTTATGCATAAGTGAAAGGCAAAAGAAGAAAATCTAACTTTCTGATCTTTCATGATGTAGGAAGGAAGGATTTCCCTAGCTTGGGTACTTTGAATGAGGGGCAGCATCAGTACAAGTGCCTCTCTTTGAAGTCCAAGTTCGGGGATGAGTATATCCACCAGTGGATGTGTCCACACACAACGATGAGAGCCAAGACAGTTGTGGGAAGAGAAATGAGGAACATCCCTAAATGTTCCAAGGTCAGAAAGATAGGGACACCAGATTTGCAGACAGGCAATCAGGATAGGACAAAGGGATGTGTTTCTTGGAATTGAGGAGCCACACAAGTAACAGAACATGTATGCAGTCCTGGTACAGAGTACTGACTCTATTTAAAATAGACAAAAGGAAGTATGAGCCTTTACTGCTAATAAATAATGACAACAATGAAGGGTGTTAATAGGTAGCGGTATTTGGCTTCCTTGCATCTATTGGATACATTTCTCCAAATTAGATTATGTGATATATCAAAGCATTTCTACACAGTATGTCTAATCCAAAATAGATTAAAGAAGTGGGTAATTTTTCCAGGTACTTATTGTCAAGATTCCGACTGGAATCCAGGACTCCTAAATCCTGAAATTTACTTCTTTCTACTAAGCTATTCAATCCCCAACGGAGCCAACTCCGGGTTCTTTATGCAGACTCCCAATTAATCACAGTAGAAAGCACTATTTGCCAAGTGAAAATCCTCTATTTTGAATTCTTAATCCCCCCACCAGCTGAGTTTACCACAAAGACATGAATATATAATTGAGACATAAAGAAAACATGCCACCAAATTAAATTGTCCTAATTTTAAATCAATAAATTCTTTCTCAAATAACATGAAATGAAGATCTCAAGAAAGAAAAATGTTGTTCTCTAACAACTCCAGGAGCTTTTCACCACTGAGCTCAACTCCAGCAGAAGCCAATTAGTTTTCATACCCATGTCAGACACTAACTTACTAGGCAACATTCAACGAGAATATCAGTCTTAAGACAGGCTTTTAAGTGGTGACACCTTCAAGCCTATATTAACCTGGAGACAGAAGCTCCGGGTCTCCGAGTCTTTAGTCCATAGGGGCTCTCAGGGATCAGGGAGAGATGGGTGCTGGGCAGTATCCAGTACAGTCACCACAGTGCCAGAGCCCAATGTCCCGGCACCGCACACTAGATTAGCTACAGTACACAGAAATACTGTTAAGCATACTGTGGAAAAAACATCCTTGTTGAGATTGCAATTATAAAACATATTTTAGTGCTTTAAAAATTGACCTGATGGTAGAAGAGTCTTGGCAATTTTTTCCCTTTATAGCTTAACCCATTGTACCAGTTGGACTTAGACACATTCTTTCCCATCAGTGCTTCTCCCCTTCTCCTGAGGCTTATTGAGCCTAGCACTTGTCATTTTCTACTTCATCAAGAGCCTTCTGGATATGTGTTCTATGCCAACACTAGCCAATGGAGCTTTGTGGAAGAGATGTGATGCACTGTATAACTTGGAGGAAAGCCAAGGCTGAGTTGAAAAATCTTCATGGCTCCACCACCAACTGCTTCTCATTGTGCTCCTCTGTCAGGACACAGATCACGCACAATCTAGATGTCACCTATCTTTCAGGCCAATATCTAGTGATTAACCCAAGGACCTTGCCCTATGACCACATCAGCATCCACACATGTCCCTCACTTTGTAATTTTCAGATTTTCATACTTTGCACATGCCCTAGCTCCTACCTGGGCTACCTTCTCTTCTGTATCCCCTGAAAAATCCTACTCACCCTAAAAAGGCTGGTGAGGACTCAGCAATTTTTCCTAGTCTTGAAAATATCTTCAATTATTCCCTTTCAGGGTATTCATAGAGTTTAGATGTAGAGAGCTGCTTGCTAATCAGCAGTGGACAGGGCAGGGACTGTCTGAATGTTTGTGACACCAGTGCCTGACTTTGGAACACTGCCCAGTGGAACTGAAAACTAAGTGACAATCTCCAATCTAACAACAGATAGACTAAGAGACTTACCTGTTAATGTTTCCCAGGCCCTAAGAAAGTAGGTATTTCCATTTTAGGAAGAATCAAGAATTCTCAGGGGTGAGACTTTTGAGTATTTAAGAGTGCTCTTGCCACAGTCATTGGGCAACTGATTGGGTCAATGGTGCTGTCCTCGCTATCACTTTATACACACTTTATACACACTTCATGGCACGACCTACTGAAACCTGTATGAATGTGATGACGAGGGACATTTTTGGACCTATTCTAGGATTAGTCAGGTAAGTCCTCATGAAATCTTTGGTTAAGAATGTTTGTTTCAAGTTCAAGTTGCTTGAAGGAAATACAGGAACTGTGGATATGGGCCTGGGTGTCTGAAGGAATCCGTGGGGCCTTGTGGCTGATCCAAGATCTGATATCTGCCCTTTTCCCCAAATCAAGTGACAACTGCCTCCCTTGGAGGCTGCTGGGACATATAAGGCTAGTAGGAATAAAAGTCACTTTTTTCAAACTTATGTATTGGAATCTGAAGCAGTTCTGACTCCCTGTGGAGACCACCGAAGAGATAAGAATTTGGTGGTTCAGGCCTCCCTGGTGGTGGATGGGTTAAGTTTCAGTGCTATCACTGAAGTTGACCCACATATAGTGCAGCAAGAACTCTCCTCTCTCACCTGCTGCTTCCCTCAGCAGTGTATTTTAATAGATCCACCTGTTCTGCTCCCCATTCTGACTTTGATGAATCCTCTCATCACCCCCCCACACACACACACCTCTGGCCTACACTGCAATTCTTCTATGCATAAATAAATAAATAAATAAAGAATTTGGTCGTTGCTTAAGACCTCCCATCTGGAGTCCTCACTAATTCCATGCAGGAGGTGGCCTGATTCCTGGCTTTGTTGTGAAACGATGGGGTCATCTGAGCTTTCTGCTCCCTTTGGGTTATCCTTGGTGTGAACGACTTGGATGAGACAGCCATTGACTGTTGAGTGTTCTGACTAGGGAACACTGGAAGGCAGATGTCAAATTTTCCAAACTGCTTAGAAAACATGAGGATCCTTCCGGTCATATCAGAAGTCACAGGAAACACCATTATGAGGCCATTATGACTTCTGTTATAGCAATTCTCTCAGATTTCTTTAATCTAATAGTGTCTGCCCTACTTGGCTTAGCAGAAAGATAATGTCCTATTGGGTGTACTGAGTGAGAGTAAACCCACCAACACATTTGGCCCCTCCTTTGTCAGTAACTGCATCAAGAAACGAAAAAACCCACTAGGTAGAACTCAGCTGTCTCATTTGCATGCTGTCTACATTCTTTAAATCAAATTCAGCTAAAATGGCCCACTTCCTTGCCATTCTCCAGGGTGCTTTGAGGAACACTCTCATTTTGTAGTGGAATTTCATTTCCTAACTTTCTGAAAATCCTGTTGAATTCAGATTCACAGACGAGTGACCAGACCAAATGTGCACTTTCAACTATTTCTTGAACCAAGCAGGGAGAGGGGAGATCATTTGGATAGCAATTTGGGATGACAAATGCTACCTCTGTCCCACAGGGTTATTGAAACCTGACGGATACACGTGTATTGAAGGTGACTTCTGTTGATTCAGAACTGGATAGTTTTCTCCAGCATGAACTCAGCAAGATATAGCTTGAATGGAAATTAGTTGGGGCAAAGGTCTTAGCTCTATGGGAGCCCAGCACCGCCAGGAGGGCATGTTGTGTTCTGGGAGATATGGCTGGAGAGACAGAGACCTTTGCTTTTGATGTTAGGGTTAGAGCATATTATTCCCTTTTATATGTTGTGTTTCAAATCTCCTTTTGTTCAGTCCAGTGTGGGGGAGTCAATGGAGCGTGGGTGTCTAGAAATTAAAAGTTATTGTTCCTGTTCTCTTAATCATAATAATGAATTTGGCTTGACAAGGTCAATTAATTATTCAGGATTAGAAAGCAACACAATTATACATATCAGGCACATAAGAGAAGTTTCAGAACAGGAAGACAATAAAAGGGCTGGTGCCACCAGGTTTCTATTATTTAAAAGTCACCTGCCTGTGCTGATTATCTCCCTGCCGTAACCCCTTTCTCTCTGGAATTCCAAAAAAAAAAAAAAGGAACGTATGGCAACATCCGGGCTTCTCTCTTTCCTGTCTCATTTCCTAAGTATTAGCCTTTCTCCTTTTTTACATGAGATGTAGCGCTGTAGACTCCTAAGGCAGGTAATTAACTAGCAAACAATAGCTAGGATTTTCAGATTAATTCAGCCTTGGTAGAAATAGGAAAATTCATTTATACCCAACAAAAGGGATAGGTGATTAGTTGTGCCAATGGAAAAAGAGACACCTAGGTAAGACCTAAAGAACCAATAAAGAGCTTTCACCTCCACTCATTCTACTTTTGCTATTATGGCTACTGTTACTACTGCTACTGCCCTAACATTCTCATGTCTATTAAGTGCTGTGGTTCATGTTTCTCTCACAAGCGTATCTTTCAGTGAGAACATGCTCATAGATATGCTGCCCAGACGTTGGAAGTCCCAGTCATTGCTCTGATAAAAGAACATGTCTAAAGTTCTGAAGACTACCAGGGAAGTTTTGCTATAACACTACACATGGATTTTTAAAAATACATTTGTGTTTTTTGAGATGTCTCCATGCTGCCCTCAATCTGGCCAAGAATTCATTCCCCGGGATCATTTTATTTGCTATGTGCTTTCTGAGATGTGGCTGCTTCCAAGGGAGCCACAGAGACCAGGGCAACACCAATGTAGCTATTCTGAGTAGACTGATTCGGTGGAAGGATCAAGAAGGGGAAAAGAATAAAATATGCAGCTGGATTCCAGAAGCAGTCACTTATTAATTACACTCATAAAGCAGAACACCTTAAGGTCAAAGAGATGGAATTCATTAGACCCAAATTTTAAAAAGGCATAGATGGATCTCCCTCATGCTGACCTAAGAGATTATGTTCTGGTCATTTAAGTAGACATTCAGACCAATGGGGGTGTATTTTTTTCCTTTTCACAAGCTCATTTTTCATATAATAGTCACAACACCTTAAAATCAAAAAGTCCAACTCTGACCATCTCCCCTGCCACAAGAAGCCTTATCAAGGATGCTACAGATGAGTTGGTCCCAACCTCTTTGAAGACTTCCAAGTAGGAATCTCAGTACCCTGATGGGATTAATTCCCGATTTCCACATTTAATGTGTCTCTGAGTTCTGTCTTTCCTTCAGATGCATCTTCAGTGTCCAGACTTTCTTTTCTTGCCTCAGTAAAGAGAGGAATGCTG
The DNA here is from genome assembly GCA_019455555.1 of Galemys pyrenaicus. Classification (NCBI taxonomy): domain Eukaryota; kingdom Metazoa; phylum Chordata; class Mammalia; order Eulipotyphla; family Talpidae; genus Galemys; species Galemys pyrenaicus. The sequence continues at coordinate 6,211,513 of JAGFMF010011417.1, forward strand.
GTCCTCCATTGTTTTCAACAATCCCTGCTTGGCTTTAAAAGTCCACCACCTTCACCCTTCTCTCCAAAATTCCCTTCTCCCTCCCATATCATACTTGGCCATTGAGTCAATGAAACCTTCACTCTTTGTTAGCTAGGCCAGTCCATAGGGTAATCATTTTATAGCACTGAGCAGCAGAATTTTCTACAATTATGGGAATATTATATATCTATATTCCCAACACAGGAGCCACTGGTCACATGTAGCTATGGGATTACTGGAAACTATCTAGGTTATTGTGGAATAAAATTTAAACTTTAAACTTAAAATTAGCTTTAGCTAATTGAACTTTAATTTTAAATAGTTTTAAATAGTCATCGTGGTGAGGTGTACACTGTTTAACGCCCCTTCCTGCCTCTAGCTTCCAGTGTTTTCTTCTCCACTTCCCTCTCACATTTGCTCTAAGGTCACTCTCCTCCACAGTGTTGTACCTTGTGCTGGGCTTGCTCAGGAACTTGGCCCTGGATCCTCTGGACTCTGATTGCAGCCCTGCGCCTACTCCTCCCCCTACACTGACCTTGGACAGTGCATGCTCAACTTCTTCCTGTAAGCTGACCTTTCAAGCCCAACCATCCAGGCCACCTTCTCTGTGGTTGGACCCTCATCCTGACCTTAATGATGATCTCTATGGTTCTACTTAACAGTTACACCTCCAACTCCCTCCTGCCCACTCACACACTCCCCTCTGCAGCCCTGACCAGAATGACCTCAAGTTCATCTTTCAGATACATGACCTGCACTGCTGGGACCTTTGGAAGTTTCCCTAGCTGCTATCAGCATGGGAGTGATTTGGAGAATTTAGGCAAGCCCAGAGCTATCCTTCTTAGAAAACAAAGAAAGAAAGGAAAAATACAGTCCACAGCAACAGGTAGTGAGAGAAGGGTACATAGACCCACTGGGTTAAAAAGGAAGAAAGCACTTCCTTTTCCCCTTCACACCAAAAATATGGCCTGTAACCAGCATATTTTTAAAAATCCTAGAAAACAAAGTACAAATCAAGGACTGTCAGCCAGTGAAAGGCTTTTGTGAGATGTGGAAGGACTGTAGATTATGCTTATGGCTCTATTTCTGGAAAGGCTTTCCTTTCCTGTACTTGTGCTAACCATGAGACTAGTCTAGAACAGCAGTGGGAAATATGGCTTCCATATATGTGAACTAGCCTAATTTTCTGTAGAGGTCATTTATGAATTTTATTCAAATGTCTAATCAGATGACATATGAGTAAGCGGTCTCACACTACAGGTATTTCTAGGAGTTTGAGTCAAGTTGATATTCAGGGAAGATTCAGCCGACAGCAACTATGCTCACAAAAACTAAATTCCTAGTGAGGATTTGGCCAAATGTTCTACAAGCCCGTCTCCATAGGAATGGGAACTAACGTTTCAAGGGCAGTTTTAATGTGCCAGCTGCTTGTCCAGGGTACTAGTAACCGACAATGCTTCTCAATGATCATTAACAAGAAAGAGGACATCAAGAAGGGCACAAGGAAGATGCGAAGAGGGTGCCACGGCCATCACAAAAACTAAATGTCCTGAATCACAGTGACAGAGCAAGCCCAGCACAAAGAAGTAGGGGAGACAGGACAATTGATGGTAAGGGGAAGGACAGAATAATCCAAGCTTGTAATTCAATGGGCCCAGTCCTGTGAAATGCCACTGTTTCCTTCCGTGTGAGTTTACTCACATAGAAGCTTCCTACACTACATAAATACACACACACGGGCAGGATATCAGTGGAGTTCTTCTTGTTGCTGCTATTGTCTGTGTGCACGTATATTTAATGATCATAATACCATTTTTAAAACTTAATCTGCCTGACTTTCATTCCCACAGCTTTCAGCTCAGGGTTGAATAGCAACTTCAACAAAATCCAGACATTTAGCTTCTGCTAAGGGAATTAGAGTTTATATTCACTACAATAAATGATCCAAAGGTAAACATATTCCTTTTTTTTTAAAAACCTGGATGGTGATGTATCCTCTTTCCAATAAAGAAACGGGGGAGTCTGGCTGTAGTTTGTATGAGTGCTTTTAAGAGGGGGCTTTGAAAAACTATGCTCCTCTATTTATTAAAGTGTCAATAATGCTCAGTCCAGGCTTATCGACAGTGGATTAGCTGGGGCTGAGTCTGTGTATAGGACTGGTGCCTTTTTTAACCCAGTTTGTTTCCAGATCAATACAGCCATCAGCATTTGAAAATTAGCCCACAATGAGATTCCAATACTTGAGGTGGTGTGTCCTGCTATGAGGACACACCGCTAAGTCACAGAAGTACATGCCTAGCTGGGGATGAGATACTTTCCATTAGCTTGGACATGAGCAGAGATTGATGGAGCTCCTATGCCCTGCTCTCTCCCATCCTCCACCCCCACAGGTATTCCACATTTTCTCTGGGAGCCTACATATTACCTTTGGGCTGTCTCTCCAGCCATCTGTTTCCACAAGCACTTGTTCAAGGCTCATTGCTTATAAGGCGCTGTCCTAGGTGTGTAAGGATATGTGGTTGTTTGTATGGGAGAGGGAAAGGTGGCTTAAAAAAAAATAGCAAAGGGTCTCCCTAGTGGTACAAAGGTGTAGCACTATGAAGCTCTCCATGGCCACTGCAGAATGAGTTCAATCCCTGGCCAGGGAGACGGCCCACATGACACAGCAGACCTTTCCTGTCTCACCCTCTGCTTCTCTCAGCAGTGTATTACAGTGGATCCACCTGTTTTGCTCCCCACTCTGCTCTGGTGAATCCTCTCACCCTCACAACTCTGGCCTGTACCCCAATTAGTATATGCATAAAAAAATCAATCTTTAAAAAAGTAACAAAAACATGGTCCTTGTTTTCAAGGAGGAATCAGTATCTTCCATTGTCCAGTTCCATAAAGGTCTTACTTCCTAAAGCACACATCTCTAATAGTTCCTAGTTCTTATTCAGTTTCTGTCACTACCCAATGCTCTGCACTCTACAGTATGTGTATGGAGGTGGGGGGCATAATGTGTGACGCAGACATGGGGAATATATTCAGAAGCAATCTTGGTATAAATTGTAGACAATACCACTGAAGCATTTTCCAAACCTCATCCTAGAGTAGTGATTCTCAGATTTTGGGGGCCAACTGTATAAAAAAACTATATAAAATATATTTTATATTAAAAAAACTTTCAGAAGGAAAGGGGATCAGTGTAAATCAGGTAAAAAGGGTCAACTATATGGTGAAAGAGAGAATTGGGCTTTTAGTGGCGAGCTTAATGTATTCCAGACACATATTGATTTATCATGATGCACATCTGAAAAGTACTTATAATGCAACATTGCTTCCAAAAATATTTTAGAAAATAAGACACATTGAAACAAAAATCTCATGTAACCATATCTACTCTGCTATTTGTAATACACCCAGATTTTCTGCACAATTCTATTTCCCTTAAAAATATCGTTTGCACTCACCAGTTTGAAATATCTTATTTATAGAACCAATATAAGAAAATCCATCAAAATTTCCTCTTGGAAAGAAGAAAAAGGAAAAAAAAAAAGATATATGAAATTTGGTATGACCAAGCTTCGTCACACATGAGGGCTTCAGATGCCCTGCTGTTGTGATCTATGACCAGAGAGTGCCTGTATCCTTCTCACCCTTGTGGGGTCTGCTTCTCATTATTGCTCCCCACCTCCCTCTCAGTGGGCACAGTGTCCAAGTTGCACTCTCTCCCTCCTTCTTACAGCGAGCTTTCCCTTCATTTCCTGGCCTGTTTGAGTGGTCCTCTCTGAGCCCCCAGCCTTCATTTCTCTAAGCAACCATTCAAGGACACTCCACTTCCCTTGGGCCAGATGACAAGGAGGGGCACCTGGAGGAACCCCTGCAGGAGGATTTATTGCCCTGGACCTGCACTTGAACTGGATGAAGAGAACGAGGTATCAGTTTGGGGGTGAAAGAGCAATGGAGGAGTCAGACTCCAGCCCTCCAGAACATAAGCTTCTGAGATAATTCAACAACGTCTGTTGTAAAAGATGCTTAACAAGCAACAGTATTAGAAAAATAATGGCAGTTAGTTTCAGGGCAACTTCATGTGCCGGATGCTCTTCCAAGTGCTTTATACAAAGAGCATATATGTAAAATCCACTCCTCACCCAGATCCTCACAGTAATGACTCCACTTTACAGAAGGAGATGCCAAGGCCCAGTGAGTGACTTGACGGGGACTGAGTGACTGCGCTCCCACTCCCCGATTAGGATTTGGCCCACTATGGCTCAGTGTTGTCTGGTGCCTGAGGACCAATTCTGTTTCATGGAGAAGAGGCCAACATCCTTCCCTAGGCCTGAGAAACAGAGGGAGCAGAATGCAGAGAGAAACCAAGCAGCGCAAACACACAACCTCAAAAGTGGGGTGGGGCTGCAGGAAAGAGGGGGTAAGTTGGGGTACATCCAAATCACAGATCAGACACAGGGATGCAGGAGTGCTTGGGTTAGAAATGCTGGGCTGGGAGAGAAGAGAAGATGCAAGCGAGCTGCAGACAGCGGACACGGTTACACGGCTGCACGCTGGAGGTGTCCTGAACATCTGTGTGGGCCCTGCCCCCTCCACAGACCGCGCCAGGGCGGCATATGTGCAGCGCCAGAAAAGCATTCAAGGGCTGATCTTAAAATAAAACAAGCTTGGAATTGCATGGAACCTAAAAAATCTTAGGGGATAAAAAAGCCAAGGAAAGCAATAATTAGAAGATAATTTTCTGAGAAAATATATTATTGGAACAAAAGCAAAAAAAAAAAAAATCCCAGTCCTATTCAATGGGAAAATTATTTGAAAATTCAGCTTCAGATGGCAAAATGGCAATTAGGAAGTTTTCCTGACCAGATGGAACAAACAGAAGCCATCTCTGACCGGGATCGCTGAAGGTATTTCAAGCAGGCCCTCTCGCTGAGCTGCTCACCCACTGCACCAGCTAAGCCCCCTACCTTGCACTATGAGGTGCACCCTGGAGGTCTTGGGGTGGTTGTCCGTCTGCACGGAGCAGGTGTACGGGCCCTCGTCGTACACGTCCACGTTCTGGATCTCGATGCTGTACTGGGTTTGGGTGTTACTCAGGAGGACCACGCGGGGGTCCAGGCACCACTTGTCATTCCCGGCGTAGAGGATGGTGCTGCGGTTCAGCCAGGCCACCCGGGTGACCCGGTTGTCAATCATGCACCTGAGGGAAGAAGAGATGCATCAGTCAAGGGGGCAGCGAAGAAACGGGGGCCATCACTGTGCCGATTTCCAGGCGAGGCCACGATGACTGGCTACCATGTTTTGTTACTCCCGCTGACACCCAGTGTTCATGCACGTTTCCTTGTTGGATTTGTCCTGGGTGGCACTTTCTGGGACTCAGCAACAGATCTTATGGGTTTTTTTGTGTGTGTTTGTCTTTATTTTCTTAACGTTTTATTTTTATTTATTTCTTGAAATTAATTTTTCCATAGAAAAACTGAAATGTGGGCCAGAGGTGCAGGGGTGAGAGGATTCACCAGAAACAGAGTGGGGAAGCAAAGCAGGTGGGTCCACTGAAACACACTGCTGAGGGGAGCAGCGGGTGAGATAGGAGAGGTCTGCCGTGCCATGTAGGTCACCTCCCTGGCAGGGGAAGGGATCAAACTCAGGCCGTAGCAGCCATAGTACTGAGACTTGACCCCGAGGCCACCAAGGAGGCCCTCTTAACATTTTAAAAGGACAGGCTTAGGGCCTCCCTGGTGGCGCAGTGGGTTAAGCAATGCAATGTGAAGCAGACCACAGCCACTGCAGCATGAGTTAGATCTCTGCTGCCGGCCAGGGAGGGGACCCACATGGTGCAGCAGACCTCTCCTGCTGTGCCCGCTGCTCCCTCAGCAGTGTACTTTTGTTGATCTGCCTGTTCTGCTTCCCATTCTCTGTGGTGACTCCTCTCACCGCCCCCCCACCTCTGGCCTGTACCCCAGTGCTTGTATGCATAAATAAATAAATCTTTAAAATAAATAAATAAATAAAAGGACAGGCTTATTAGGATAAGGAGAAAAAGAGGCACCTGCATAGTCACAGGTGGGGAGGGGAGCAGCTGGTCTTATGGGTCTATGGCCTCCGGACCCTGCATGTCTCAGACTCCTGGGTCCTGAGAATCTGTGTACAGGATATTCCTGTGTACAGGCCTATTTCAGATAAACTCCTGTTACAACCAGGGGCATCTTCAGCACACAGGAAGGTCAGGCCCTTCCAGCACAAGCCTTTGCGGAAAACACTCCGTGATGTGGATGGGGATGACCCCACACCTCACTCAGTGTAAGTCACGCTCATAACAGTCCTACAGGGAATGTTGTACTGGGCAAGGGGATTGAAGAACAAAAGAGAAACTAAGTAATTCTCCCAAGTCACACATGTAGCACCCATGGAGCATGCTAGATAAGAAATGCAGATTTTAATTACTAAACATCAGATTTTAACTACTGAATGCTACTCTTTCCATCTCAGAATAGTGAATTCTGACAGAAGGCTTCTAAAGTCAAAACTAAATATGGGCCACCCCCATTGCTATTTATCCTCATGATACCCAGGGCAGAGTTAGTCAATTACTGCTAGACGAAAGACATTTTCCAAAACCTTAAAACTGTTTGTACATGTAAAAATAACTTTCCTCTCTTTATGTTTTTCACGTGGAGTTCCTAAATTATGGACATTTCCTTCTCTTTTCCTATACTTGCAAAATCCCCAGCCTCTCTCCCACGTCCTAATCACATCTCTGTCTGTACTCATTTCCCTCTCTTTCCTCCACCAAGCAATTTTTGTGGCCTTAGGCTAAATTCACAAACACAGTGTCCTGATCCTAACTTTAATACTGGAAATAGCAATGCAACATGGTCTGCATAACGATGCCTCAAATTGGTACATTCCTTCGCAGGGTACAAAATACTTTTACATCATCCTGTCTCATTTGATTCTTGTAGCAAGTTGGTGAGACAGATGACCTTACTCGTTCTCTACTTAAGATCAGGAGGGTAGGGCCTCCTTGGTGGCACAGGGGTTAAAGTCTCAGCGCTATCAAGATATAACCAGTCATTATGGCATGAGTTCGATCCCCACTGGAGAGCGGGGGACCAACATGGTGCAGCTGATCTCTCCTGTCTCACCCGCTGCTCCCCTCAGTGGTGTATTTCAGTTGATCTGCCTGTTTTGTTCCCCACTCTGTCTCTGGTGATTCCTCTCATTTCCACCCCCACACCTCTGGCTTACATCCCAGTTCTTCTATGCATAAATAAATAAAAAAAATCATGTTTAGTAAAGAAATAAATTAAAAGATCAGGACTGTAGGTTTGGAATAGTCTGGCGACTGGACCCAGGTTAGAGATGGACTTGGATCTGTTCAGCCAGGGCATCTAACTCCTTATGTGATCCTCACAATGCAGTTCTGGGTTTTTCACTGGGTTTACACTGAGGAACAATTGCTCCCATTGAATTATCAAAATGGTCTGTAACCATAAAAAGCCCAGAAATGGCTGCTTAGCACTCCGGCCCCCCCAGGTGGTCCCTTTGCAGAGGAGATATCTAGTACCATGCATCCGCTCTGCTTATACTTGTGTAAATGTCACACGATCATTCCAAGGTTCCTCAGACGCAGGTGGGAAGCCCTTGCTGGGAGCGCCTGGAGGGAAAACTGCTCAACCAGAAACACCTTTGCTCTGGTGTCCTGCAAAATTTATGCTGCTCGTTGTGTTTTCTGGACAATGCAGCATGGAAATGATGGAAGATCTAACAAGGGAAAAGATCAGCGGAGAATTTTTGGAAGTTGGCATGAGCCACTTGCATCAGAATCACCTGAGGGGCTCATGAGAGATTCTAACTCTCATCTCCTGTCTGACTGATTCAGAATATTGGGGAACCCAGACATATGTGTTTCTAAAACTATCTCAGTTGAAAATTTCGAAAAGAGTTTGTGTAGAATAGTATACCCAGGACCACCTACACAATTTGTGCAGCAGTTCAAAATACAAATGCAGAGCATTTTGTCTAAGAATTATGAAGGTTTTCAAGATGGTGAGAGCAGAGCATTTAACCCCGTGCAGGAACCTGAGTGAATAGATGGGTAGCAGACTCTACTGTGCTTATGAGTCTCCATGGATCTCCTGGAATGCATATTCTGATGATAGCAGGGCTGGGGGTGCCTGAGATTCTGCATTATTAATGAGTTCCCAGTGATGCCAATGCTGCAGGCCATTAGACCGGTCCTTAAGTAGCATAAATCCACCAGCACATCAGATCACATTAGGATCTGAAAAGCATTGAGCTATCACTTCACTATGTGAAACTGTGGTCAGAAAACCATCAAATCAGCACCACTTGGGAGCTGGCTAGAAATGAAGACTCTCAGGCCTGACCTCAGATGTAATGAATTGGAATCTGCATTTTAATAAAATCTTCAGGTAGCTGGAATACATGAAGTTTGGACTGGTCGACAGTGTATGTCAGACTTCCTCTGGCTTGATGACAGCCCACAGAGGAAGTGCCTGGCCCTGCCTCCTTCCATTCCTGGCAGGCAGGATGTTCTGCCTCTCAGACTGCTTCACCTGAATAGTAGATTTGCAACCACGAGGACTTGAAATGCCTTAAGAAAACATACCCCACAGCTATATTTGCTAGCAGTGTACCTGGGCTATTAATCATTTTAATAAACTTAAGGGTGGTCACTGCTTTGACTTGCCTGGATCCAAGCAGAGAAATTGATGGAATTCATATTCATGGCCAATGTTATTGAGCACTTTTTACTATATGCTACGTAATGTGCAAGCCTGTTCCAGGCACTACTTCATCATTTCAGCAACTGGATTGGTTTCACTTATTATTGCCAATTTGCAGACGGGGTTAAGTGAGACTAAAATATATGTGGCTGAGACCATACTGATATTAAGCTGCAGAACCAAGACTCAGACCCAGTTTATTTTCCCCCAAATTAAATGTACTTGAATGACCCATACTGAGTTTCCCCCAAGTCCATTTAATGTTTAAGTTCAACATGCATCAGAATCACCAAGAAGACCACACACAAATACAGATGTGGGTCCCTGCCTGGTCAGGAGTTCACTCTTCAAGAATCATTAATTTAGATATCTGGAATGAGAGCAGCAGAGCGAGTGGGCACTTGGTAATGACTCTTGTTTGAAACTGTTTTCCATTACTTTATAGGAGAGAACTTTCTTGTAACCAATATGTTCTGGGAAGCCAGAAGCAGAGTCCTCATTATTTCTTCCCCAGCAGCTGAAATTTGACCAGATTCCAGGTGCACGGCCGTGGTGCAGGGAATGCTGATCAGGAAACTCGACACTGCTGGAATAATTGTTGTGGATGCCCACAATGGGGGCATCTCACATTCTCTTGATGAACATGAGAGGATCATCCTGGGTTTTCTTCATAGTGTCTAATTACTAGAAATTGACTGAAACAGAAGTAGTCTCACCACGCTGCACTGAACTTATAGGACCAAAGACGTTCATTTACAGATACACTAATGTTCTCAATGCAGCCAATTTCCAGCTCAGTTATGCAGCTCCTGTGATAGACTACACTGAAAAGTTGGCACAGCTTCAACTGTGGTTTTGGGCACATCCAAGGTCATGTTTAGATGTCCAAACTGTCACTGCCAGGTATCAGTCTTGCTGAGTCTCCACAGCATTAACGCTGGCTTCTGCAGAGATGGATCACAAAGGTAACCTAGCAGCCAGCTCCTGTCACCCTCTCATACCTGCCCCCATCTAGCTGTCTCATTTAGTGAGTCACTATGATAAGTCAAGAGAGACAATCCTCCTGGGCTTAAAAGAAATGTGAAAACAAGCATAACTGCTCTCCCCGCCACAGTAGTGGGGAGTCTCCCAGCCAGAGTGGATGCCTTGATGGTGGGAGTCAACATGAGACGTGTGAGACATTCAGTCAACAGGCAGCCTCTTGCAGAGACAGCCTTAACATTGTCCTACAAAATCAATGCCCAGCCACACATGGTATATCCTTTCCTTCAGCAAGGTAAGTCACATGTGAACAACTGGCAGTGAGAAAGGTTTCATGCTCCACTCTTCCTGACCAGTCCAGGTAAGTGAAGCTGGAGATGTCCACGGGCCAACAGGAAAGTTGTCATAAGTCAATACGAGGCAGGCCAGGAAAAACTGACAGGTCAGAAGGGTCGAAAGTGGTGTGCCTAAAACCTGAAAGCTGATCCCCCACAATTCCCTCCAGAATATTCTCTGCCCAATCTGCCACATATAAACATGTGGGCTTGACCTTCTAGATTGAGCCCTGGAACTCCCAACACCTCAAATTCCAACTGTCCCTCAATTCAGAGAGCCTCCTATCTCTGGTCTCACTGCCTGCTCTGCCTTTTCTGTATAGACCAGCCCTCAGCCAATGACCACTGGCCTTTGGTGTTTGCATGAATGGCCTCCTCATCCCACCAGGATTGTTGTTCTGCCTTCCTTTGTGTAGCTCTGTAAACAGCACATCACCTAGGCAACTCCTGGATGAATCCAGGTAGAGAGAGAGAACCCCTGGCAGGATACTTGTGACATTTCACTTCTGAGTCACTCACTTAGGCTGTGTCTTTTTGACTTGTCAGAGAGAGTAGGTTGGATCTATTTCAACATGGATCATCACAGGTATCCAGCCTGCACCAATCACCAACACATTCTCTTCCATGATGAAAAGTCTCAGGTTAAGTCACCAAGCAGTAGACCTGCCGATGTGCCTATGCTGGACCATGACCCAGCAAAGCATGTGGTAGAGGAAGCTGTCATACTAGCAATTTTCTGCAGCTGCCCTAATCATGTCCAAGCTCCAAAAAGTGCAAGCCTCTATGTTCTAAATCTCTTACTGCATCTATACATAGGAGAATTGTCAAAAAATGACCTAGCAAGACCAAGATGAGTGTTGTAGAAAGAAAATCATGAAAATATAGACTTTGGATGTCAAGGTACTTTGGGATTTGGGGTGGAGGGAGAGAAAGAAACAGAGGAGGGGGAGAACCTGGTAACTGGAAACAAAGAGTGAAAATATCTGTTTGCAACCTTTTAAAGAAAGGCAAAAGGAGGGTTGAAATAAAGAGGATTATTGAAGCAAGGGAAAATCCAGGCTTGGCCTTTCTTAAACACTCTGGCCTGAAGATCTGAGGTCTATAATAGATCCAGACAGTGGGTAATTCCACAATTCCTTCTATCAAATGGCCTTTTAACTGCTTTTGAAAGCAGCACATCTTAAGCAACGGCTTGAGACCACAATGGAATAAACTCTTCACAGCACCTGGTCACAATCTCCTCTTATCACAAAAAAACTTATTGCCCAAGTTTTGTTCCTCTGAGTATTCAGTTGAACCTCAGCCCTCTCCTTGAACTTCATGAAGAAACTCACTTGCACATGGTTCAGATATATCCAGTCCCATGCTATTGGCTTGTGTGTCTTCCGAATCTTCTTCCATGTGAAAACAACCAAATAACACACTGAGATGTTTCGTCACCAACTTGTTGAAAATCCAGAAATCAGTTGACACTTTTGCTCTTATTATAAAATACATATTGTTTACTCATCTTGGACTTGTATTTATGTTACACTGATGACCAGATGGTAGTTCTTGAAATCTATGGACCAGACCTTATTTTTCTCATGTGTACCCGTACAACATTGTATTGAGTACAAAGCAAGCACTCAATAAATATCTGCCAACTGACTTATTTATTTTATTAAAATCTCCCACCTTTCATAAGCTCCTGCAAAGTAAAAGACTATGGGGTCTGTGTCCCAGGCTGTCAGGATAATTCTCTGGATGTCACCACTGACCTGCATTTATAGACACAAAATGCACACATGTCCCTCTGCACATGCTCACCCTTGTGAGTTTCAGAACAGCGGAGGTCACCACCTTCCACTTGTCTATTGTTTTGGGGATAAATCAAAAAAGTTTGGCCTTATGAACCTCTAAGGAAATATCTCAACAAGCACACCAATCCATCTGTTCTTCCTGGCTGAGTCAAATGGAGCAGCATCCTCTCAAAAGAAACACTGCTGACCAAAAGAAACACACTGGGCCATGACTTTCCTGAAATGAATGGCACAACATTTTGATTTGTGTTATATAAAATCAGTGACAGAACCCTGACAGTAATTCAAATGCTGAAGGAGACTGGGCAGTGTTCAATTGGTCAGACCACATTTGTAAGCCTGCATCCCTGAGCCATGTCAGTTTTCAGTAATCATGGGTTGCATCAATGTGGCCAGGAAGGACCATCTGGGCTATGTGGTGGCTTGATTGTGTTACACAACCATAAGTAAGCAAGTCTTTTGTCCCTAGCTAGCCAAAGCCAGACAACTGAGATTATTTTCTTTCCATTTCTTTCCCTAAAATATTCCAAGCGGACTAATTGTAGAAGAGGTGCTCCTGAAACTTTTTCATGGAGACCAACACTTCTAGAGAAGTGCTAAACTTCACCTTGGACTCCTAAGGGAAGAACCACCGTAGCTGGGACCTGCTGCGGCTGGAGCACTTCCTCAATCTTTAGGTTCAGTATCTCATAATTTGCATGTTTTCTGCCAGATTTCTTCATCTACTCCCTGTAACAACTGGTTGTTTCAAGAATTCCCTCTCAGAAGAGTACAGATAACTTGAATCCTAAAAGTCAACTTACTGGCATAATGATGATGGTTCTGTTTAAGCAAATACTTAGGACAAAAAAATTACTGATGGCAAGTCAGCCATCCTAACTATTCAAGATAGCAGCTCAATGGAGTGGTCCCCATGGAATGTCTGTTGAGGGAATGGACCCTACACACTTACACATTCTCTCCTGACCACAAGAAACGACTACCATCATTTCAGAGTAGATAACGGAAATAGTTGTTAGACTAATTCCTTTTACAATTACTAACACAGTCCAGTGGGCTAATTAGCTCTTGAAAAAGAATCAATCTGACTATCCAAACCTTGGAAGGATTTTAGAATGTAAATTCCAAATATCATGAAGTTATGAATTCAAACATCAATTCTCTACTTGTAAGTCCCAATGTGCTGATTTGCTTCCAGAAACATCTTTGAAAGCAGCTCTTCCAAGGTGTGCCCCCTCAGAGGAGTATAGCTTGTCTTAAAGGTGGTTATAGGCCCTTCAGCCCTCTCATCTTCTTTCATCTTCCACAAAACAAAAGGGTGGTGAGCATGGAAGAACCCCAAGAGGGGAGCTGTGAGGCAGGGGAGAGGGGACAGCTGGCACTCTCAACCCGTCTCATCACTTAATCTCTAGTACTAAGGACTGGAAGTCCCTAGAAGCATGTTTCCTAGGCCAGAAAAAAGATGCCTCACAGGCGCATCCACCTGAGGAAAGGACACACCTCTGTTTTACCTCAAGTGCTGACAGAAGAGGCAGCCCTGAAGGAAACAAGTCCTGGCTCATGTTAAACCAGTCTACAGAGAAGAGAGATGTAAGTCTGCCATGGGGAATTGAAGCCTGGAGTGAGAGAACCCACTCTGTAGGGAGGCAGGAAGCCAGGCCTGGCTCCAGGACTTTGATCCACTGTGATGTCCCCACCCAGGCGATGCAGTCTGTGTTTCACCCAGTTCTCTCAGGCCCTTTTTATCATCTCTGTCTGCTCCGCAGGTTTCTGTGAGTTTGTCTTCTAACAGCTCACACCTGGAACTCTCTTTGGAGGCCTGCCTTCAGGCTGCAGGAGACCCTTTGCACCCACTCACAGAGTGGAAGTGTCTGGGAGTTGGCGTCCCCCCAGGGCAGCCAGCAGCACGAGGCTGTGTGGGAGTATGAAAGCTTGAGCTCTCTGTACCTGCCAGAGTCTCCCCACAGATCTGCTTGAAGACACCTTCATAGATATTTGGCTGAAACTGAACTTCTGCTTAGCTTCTTGCCCTGCCTGCACTGCCCTGCTTGCCCATCTCCTAAGGTTTTTCCCAAGACCGTCTTCTTAGTAAGTCTCCTTCCCACACATTCCCAAGTCAGGGCCTGGGTCTAGGTATCTGGAAGTAAGATAATTTGATTTGTAATTTTCACAAGTGTTGTGTGATTAGAAGAAAACCTTAATGAATAGGAGTGTGAGATGATGTGAAGGCTGCAAAGAGGTGCTAGAAAGATGCAGGCTGTTCTGTAGTCAGGCAAGGGCAGAGGAGCTGAGCCAGAGCTTATGGTTCAGGGAGACAGGAGAGGGGTCTGAGTATTGCCTGCAGCCAAGAAGGGTGAGGGGGCAGGGGGGCTACTTAGTGACACTGACACCGGGTGAATTCAGTCCCTCCAGGCCTCATGCTAGAGGGTCAGCGCCCGAGGATTGTGGGGTTGTGTAGTAAGGGATGTACACTGGACTGCAAATCTCAGGGAGGGTGAGTCCAGAGCTCAGATTGAATGAAAAACATACCTGCATGAACAGAGAAAAGGGAAGCAGGGTTCTCCACAGGAAAATAAAAGCCTGTCTTAAGATAGGAATGTGGAGGAGGGGCATACCTTTAGGGCAGAAGTAGGGGCTCTGTGAGGAGGCAGAGGTTGAAAGTTCAAGAAGGAAGAGTCAGCTAGCTTTTAGGTGTGCAGAATGTCCCATGAGGGGTTTGCTCCTCTCTTCTATAGCAGCAGAAATGCTATTTCAGGAGGTTGGAGTGTGAGGAAAATACCATCTGAGGCCAAAGCAGGAAAGAGAAGATAGCTGAGGTTTCCCTCCCCAGGAATGTTTTCCTTTCTTGCTTATGGTGGGTGGGTCTTATTCAAACCATCAGACACCTAAACTGATGTTTTTTTATGGCCACAGTCGTGACATGTATCCAGCTGGTAGGAGAGGCTGTATTAAGGGCTCTCCATGATTCACAAGACCCCTTCCCACTCCCCAGGGCCATTTCATAACCTTCCACAAATAAGGATCCCAGCCCCAGCCTTAGCCTTCCCCTCCTCATTATGTGCACTTCATATCTAGCTGCTACCTCCAAAAGAGGTGACTAAATAACTTATAAAAGTTTACTCAGTAGTTCAATAAATCAAAAAATTCATTGAGCACCTAGTATGTGCCATGTGTCATATCAAGCACTTAAGCAGCACAGTGCAGGCTGATGAAAGTGACAGACATTCTGCTCATGCAAAGAAAATCAAGAAAACCAGATTATAGTGATCTGTGATGTCTCTTACTGTAACAGGATGGTCCTTAGAAAAAGGGGAAGTTTTAGGATCCTGGTTCTGCCCTAAGTAGGGTGGAGCTGAGTAGGGATAAGAAGATGCTGGAGAGAGGAGATAGGAGGACAAAAGGAAGGGAGGAAGAAGGAAGTAGGATGTGGAGCAGCAAGGAGATGTGGAGGAGGTACATGGAGCAGAGTGACATGTAAAGAAACTGCTTTTGCTTCTTGGTCTTGGACTGGTTGGAACAGATGTGGGTGAGAGACCTGTGGGGAGCTTAATAATGGCAGCTTTCATCTTGATTTTAATTTTGCTCTTTTCCTCCCGGATTTTTCTGACTCTTTCTAACCCTTTTCTATGAGTTTCCACTGAAAGGTCCTTTAGACTTGTGGCAGGCTTTTGGGCCTTGCTTTGGGCCAATCCATTTAGCTGAACTTTTACCTTTAAGGAGATGGGTAACTTTGGATGCTTAACTTAGTAACTATATTCTTTGTCCTTTCTGTATTATACCCTAATTGTATTAAAGTTCCTTTCCATTAAAAGTCTTATATATTTGTCTTGATGCGGCAGATGGTAGAACCCATTTAGAGAGAACAGATCTGGGGGTTCTGGGGTGCCCATCTCCATGCCCTGTAACATTACCATAGAGTGACACTATTGGGTATTGTACAGAAAACAGACAAGTGTCAGGTTGCTCATCTGAGCTGAAGGGCTCAGGGAAAGTCTCGTAGAGCAGGGCCTCTGCTAAGAATGTTCCAGAGAAGTGAAAATTTGGTGCATGGAAGAGACTGAGAGCTCAGCTACCATCTACAAACAAGGAGCTAGAGAAGTTAAATCAATGCAGCTACTTCACTCATAAGCCTACAGCGATGAGCTATTTAGTATAGGAAAGATTGGGCGTGAGAATCTGCACTTCCTGATTTCTTAACCTATGATAAAATAATAGTGTTTTCTGGGTTAGTGGATTCTAAGAGGGAGTCTATAAATGAACACTCCAAAAGCTTGACAATATACTGGGTGTTACTCACATTTCAACAAGATGTCTACCATCTGGAACTTACCATGCATTCATTGATTTTATCTGATATCCCTCAGCTCACATGTTCATATTTAAGAGAAGTGACAACCATGACCATGCCCGGACCTTGAGGACTGACTGCCATGGAGTTGAGCTCGCTGCTGTGACTGGTTTGGGTCCCTAGAATTTCTGTGACTCAGTTTCCCTGTGTATCAAATGGGAAATGTCTGCCCACTCAATTCTTATAGTGGTTGTGACAGTCAAATAAAACATTTAAGGGAAAAGCATAAAGGAGTCCACAAGAAGAGGGAGGTGCTCATTTTCACAAATCTGTGTGAACATGCAGTTGCCCTATTTTTAGTATTATTTCCCAAATAACCAAATGCATTTGCATCACCATGCTCAGCACTGAACATTTATTTATTGTGCTTCTATGCCGGTAGACACACAGTGCTTGCTCTTCAGAACAAAACGTATCTCTTACCCTCTTTATTTTAGAAGCTTATGCTACAAAGAAGATAACAGCAACCTAAATGAAGCAAAGCAGGAGACCTAGACAGGCGATTCAGTGACAAATACTGGACAATACAGAAAGGAAGAGGCCTAATTTTAATTCTGCAAGTACCATTCCAGCCCTTAAGAGAGGGGTGCTCTCCTTCCCCCTGGTGCACGTCTTTGCTGGCAGAGAACAGGCATGAGCTGGTGGGGGAGGGGAGGCAGTGTGTGTACAGATGCAAAAATGCTGGCCAGGGCATCGATTCTCTCAGGGATAGAGCTGCATCCGTTGCTTCTTCCGGAGTAATTTCCTGCAACCAACATTGGACAGATAATTACCCATGTCCTTTATAGAAACCGTTGGTGCTTCTGATGTTGTCCTTTGTTTACTGAACTCTGCAGAGAGGGGTACCCACTGGGCTATAGGAGAGCTAGTTCTTCCTCTGAATAAATGACTCCCGATATTGTTGCTTCAACAAGCTTAAAATATTCCCTAATTTCACTCAAATCCATGACCTTCTGAACACCAGGTGGTGAGGGCCAGTGCGGGAGGCACCCAGTCTCACCTCACCTGGCTGGGCAGCTGCACCAGCCTCTCCTAACTGTCCTCTTGCCTCCAGATTTAACTCTTCTAGTTCACCTTCTCCCTTTACCAGAAGGACATTGCTAACCAATGCTTGATTAATTATTTTCAAAAGCTTTCAGTGGTTCCCAAACATTTCACAGTAACCTATCAGTACAGCCCAGCCTGATTTAGACCCATCACCTTGCATGTATCACAGTACATGTCTTGGTTTTGTTCTTGTTGTTTTTTTTGTGATTATATACTTCTTTCTTGACTTGTGACAGGGTTATGTCCTGATAGCCTTATTGTAAATTGAAAATCTCTTATGTCAAAAATGCACTTAATACACTTAGTCTGCTGACCATCATAGCTTTCATAGCTTTGCCTACACTACTCTAATGTGCCCAAAACACTCACGTTAGCCTGCACTTGGGCAAAATCAGCTAAGACAAATCCTATTTTACAGTAAAGTGTTGAATAGCTCATGAAAATTTTAAAAAAGATTTAGTTTATTTATGTATACAAGAGCTGGGGTACAGCCCAGAGGCATGGGGGGAAGGGAGAGAGGAGTCAGCACAGACAGAGTGGGGAGCAGAACAGGCAGATCAATGCAAATACTTTGCTGAGAGGAACAGCAGGCGAGGCAGGAGAGGTCTGCTGTGTCATGTGGGTCCCCTCCCTGGCCGGGGGTCAAATTCATACTCCAGTGGGTGTGAAAGCCCCACAGTGTGGCACTGAACCCCTTGCGCCACCAGGGAGGCCCTAGCTCATGCCATTTATTAAAGACTGACTTAAAGTGAAAAACAAAACAGTTGTTCACCCTCATGCCCACGTGACAGGGAGCTGCAGCCTAATGTCACCGCCCAAGAGAACATCACACTGCAGATCCCTAGTCCCGAGGGCGATCAAAACGAAATGTTCCAAATATAGGGCATGTCACTTTCACCATTCTAAACTCAGAAAACACAGCAAGTAGAAAAATCACCCTAAGTCGGGGACCCTCTGTATGTGCCTGGGGTTTTCTTGTAGTTTCCCCAGTGCCTCGTGCTCTACCACGATGCCACGCCATCTCACACCTGTGCCCTAAGTCAGAAGACCGCTCCTCACCCCCTCACTCACTTGCACCTTCCTTTGTAATGTTGCCTATGACCTGCCATGTCTGTATTGGTGTCTGCCTTCCCTCAGCACCTTATACACACTTCAGTCCCATCGCTTGCCAGGTCATGTGCCAATTTGCAGGCGGGGCTAGTATATTTTCTTGATTTTTACCCCACCTTAGAGCTGCTGTGCCAACCACTGAGTGCCTCCACCTGTCCCGCCTGGTCTATGACTACTATCGGTCTGGAGAGGTCTGTTGTCTTAAGTGAGGCACACTGCGGAGACAGCTACCCTAAACCAGGTGTTTCTGAGAAAACAGTTGGTCTCAGGCACAACCCAAATACTGAAATCTTGCCAGCTGTTCTCCATGGTTACTCATGCCAAGTCCAGAGCTGAAATGCCCATGAATGCAGCACAGTGAACCACACAACCAGAAGTCACCGTGCCTCGGCTCCTGCTCCACAAAAATTCTCCTTGCAAAATGAGAAGGAAGCAACATATTTCCGAAGACTGGTTTTCTTAATTAGCCAGTAAAATAATAGCTCAAAACTTCCTTGTGCATGACAGCATGCCAATCCTTTCACAAATAATTACATCTCATGTAATTGTCAAAGCAGAGCTGGAGGCAGGCACAGCTCTCTAAGCCCAGACCAAGGACTGTACATTGTGTGACTGTGGGTGAGTCATTTCACCCCCTTGCTCCAGTACAAGACAAAGCAATGTCTGCTACACCCCAGCTCTGCAGGACTCTCCAGGTCTGCTCTCTGCACCTCCAAGTCATCTCCCCATTCTCCAGAGGCAGGAATGTCAGAAACCTGTAACTGTTCTACTCTTTGCCAAGGTGAACAGAAAAAGTGGAGTAGAACTGTGAAGGCAAGGATGCTCATTAAAAGATGCACTAATGTATAATGTTTGATTTCTCCCCTCAGGTGTAGTTCCCATAATTCTCCTACCACTAAACACCATAGTCCCTTGTGCTCTTCTCTCCCCTGTTTTGACCCCCCTTTTTCCCTCTCCCTTGATTTATTCTGTTTGCCTGCAAGTTTTGTCTTTTTCCTAAACCTCTGTTTTGTTTCCTTATATTCCACTTATAAGTGAAACCATCTGATGATACTTTGCTTTTTCCTTCTGACTTATTTCGCTTAGCATAATCCTTTCCTATTCCTTTCAAAGATGTGCGGAAAAATAAAAAAAATAAAATAAAGTAAAAAAAAGATGCAATATATGCAAACATCCTTTCGCTTCTTATGCAAATTCTTAAAGAGGAGAAGTGCAAAAGAGCATGTTTTATTTCACCCCAGCAGGACACAGAACAGTCAAATAATATTAATTGGAATTTAAATGCTTGGAATAAAATTAGCAACATGATTACTCCTTTCATTGTAATTATCAAGAGACTCACAAAAAAAAGTCAGAGGGAGAAAAATGTAGTATCTTCTCTTTCCTTCAACTTGGGAAATACCTTCCATTCTCTTTTATCTGTGACTTTATATGACTGATACAGTTTTCCTAGCATGTGTTTAACACAACTAACTAGTTGTCATTTTCAAAATGTATTTCTTCCCCCTACCCTACTAACCAACTGATTTCTACTTGCAAGTGGTTCTGTCTACCTAGGTGGTCTCTTTATACTGGTCATCTCTGGGGTCTTTTTTCCTTCCAAAACTATTTATTTAGTGTTAAGATAAATTTTCTACTTCCCAAGTCATAAGAGCTTCTGACCTTGGGTTCTTCTAATGAAGAATAAGAGACACTTTGATTATTTTAGCTGCATCAAAACCTGTTAAATTGTCCAATGATCAGCAGAACTCCCAAAGAGAAATGGAATGGCAATGCAGTGGTCTTCAGATTAATCTTAATGAAAAGCCTGATCCAAACTGTCTTAGAAAATCCAGGATAAGTGAGGAACAGAGAAAAGGGAATGGAGCAGAGGAAAGGGTGAATGAGTAGAGAGACAACTGTTTTAGCACCACTTGTACTGTTTCCCAGGCAATATACTTCTGAGAGGTCTCATGTTCTTTATAATCTCATGTTCTTTACAGAATATGAAGCCCCAACCAGAAATGGTTGGTGGAGGGAGACAACAATTATATGTGTGTATGTATGCAAAACAGTGACAATAAAAACAAAAACTCTGTTTCCTTTTCCTGTAAGTCTTTCCCTTGGTGACTCTGAAGTAGTACAGACAGAAAGTCGTAGATCCTGTAAAACCCAACTAACATCTGTATTTGGGAATTCCAACTTAAAATGTATTTCTCAATTCTTAAAAGCGAGGATAGGGAAGCAGCAAGTGTAAGTGAGTCAAATTTCCCAGAGTTTTGATGATACAGTGCTCACTTAGGAGTATGAAACTTGGACTCTGGGACCTGGGATCTATTTGCTAACTGCTTGTTATCATACTGGAGATAAAATACAATATATTAAGAGGCAAGGAAACTACCCTCTAATTTGGCTCTAAAAGTGTCATCAGAGACCCAGCAGTAATCTTACTTCTTTCACAGTTGTAGGCCTTATGTATTAGCACTCTTTCTAGGAAATGCAAGTAGTTTTGACACCAACTCCTCTGACCTTCCAGAATATATATATATATGGTCAAAGAGACTCTACCCCTTCCTCCACATACATGTTGCTTTTGCAAAGTGTACTTTCCCCAGAGAATTTCATAAATCAAGAAATAATAATCCTTTATGCTCACCTGCATGAGTCATTCCCAACAGGGTGACCTGACAATCAGTTCAGCAGGGTGAAATTCTATACCTAGAGCAACATCCCCTAGGAGATTCTTTGTGGCTACAAGTCCTGAATGAAGGGGATATACATTTATACAGCCTGGAGTCAGTCCACAATAAGCCTGGGCAGGTCTCTAGAGAGGTAATCACTAATATTTTATTCCCCATTGACCCTGAATAGTTGGAAAATTCAAACGCCGAGAGGCTAAGCAGACTGCTGACAGTTGAAATGTGATATTTTGTATGCATATTCAAAAGACATTTATTATCTGTAGGACATTGTTCAGAGACCGCTCTGATGTTTGATTTGTGGTAAATGACTAGCAAGCATGTTTATCAAAGTAAATACAAGTGTACAGTGTCTTCAATTGAATTCACATACATTAGTGCCTGGCAGACCTGATAGGAAGAACAAGCCACCTAAGAGGACCTGGAGTGTTGCTGGTCTTGAGCACTTCCATCCCGTCTCCCTGTCGTGTCCTGCTGCATTTAGATACCACCTACGTCTCTGGCCAGTTTTCATACAGACAGGTAAGTCTCTTAAAATACCAGAATATCACTGGCTCACACAGTCTGAAAAGGACGTAAGACTTTCAGGAGTGAATTCCTGCGTGAGTCCCGCTGGGCTGGGTCACCTAGAAGAAGGCTGGATCTAAAACCAGAGCGAGGCTCTGGAACCTGCAGACCATAAACTTAGACATCACTAAGCCTGCCGGCATGGCATGCCTTCTACTATTAATAGCAACTTCTTCCACTGTGCTCGCCCCAGAAAACGAAATGAATGAGGCTTGGCTGCAAATGTAGGAGAGAATAAAGCCCAGGATGGCAATAAATCGGAGTGCAGAGTGGCAGACACTGTAATCCGCTGGAATGACGCTCTGGCTCAAGGAAAAGAACCTCTTTGGGGAACCAGTGAAGGGAATCAATGCCCATAAAAGCATCCGAGGCAGCAAGCAACAGCAGAGAAGCTAGACACTGTCGACCAGGACAGGCAGCAGATTGCAGGTTGTAAAACAAAATAGAAAGTCATTAAAATGGTGGGCAAAGGGCACAATTGTGCTCTGTGGGTGTCACAGGGGACCTGTGCTATAAGGAGCTTAGGGCTTCCCATCAGTCAGAAGGTGGGAATTGCCAAGACTCTGTCTGTATGGCCCCGGGATCCTCACTATAGATCCTTCTCTGCACAAACCACAGGGAGGGGAGAGATGGTTCGTATTTATTGCCACTTATGTAATAGGTCTATTTGGAAACACATTCTGACCAGCTTATCAAGGTATTAATATATCACAGGCATATTGAGCTGTATTCATTTAGAGTTCGGTTGCTTAAACCAAAGACTTTCCTGGGAAGCATGCCAGGGGACGTTTTCTGGAATGAGGCCCCTTTTCTTCCTTGTTCACCACTATTTGATCCAGCAGAGGGCACAGCCAACCCATAAGACTCAGACACGGGGCCCCTGGGGGAAGTTTAAGGTAGGAGTTGCCCTGGGACTCAAGAAGCCAGAGAAGAAAGTCGATGGATAAATGACACATCCTGTAGAGTGGACAGATATGGGAATACTTTCTGGAACTCTCGGTACAGAAGACTGGGAGTAGGCCAAAACAGAACACCTTAAAGGACTCGAATATGCTGGGCCTCAGATCCCCAACCTGTCTAAGGACCAGGGGAATGATCATCAGCAATTCATCCTATAAGTCAAACCCCATTTCACAGATCACATAGAGCCTCTCTGAAAACACATGAGGGACAGGTGGCTAAGAGAGAGGCTGAGAAGTCCAAACATAGCAAAAAAAGAGAGAAAAGGCCCATTTTCTCCACCTCTCACTTCTCTCTCCCTTCCTGTTTGTATGGGTCTTTTCTCTTCATAGTATGTTCCAATTTTTGCTTTCTTTCTTTTTTCTTTTTTTTTTTTTTTTGCTGCCTTGGAGACCCTCTCTAGCTCCTCTCCTCTTGAGAAAAATAAAAGTAAATCCCAAAACAACTCCCCAGGGAAATGGCAGCAGCTGCTTCCTCCCCCTTCTCCAGCCCCACCACAGGAGGTAGCTGCTGGGAAGACAGGCACACAGCCAGCCATGGTGAGAGCTTTGATTTCCAATCTGATTGCCTCATTTTGTCAGTCTCTGCGTACTACTCCTCCGTGCCCAACTACTGCAGAAATGAAGGGGATGATGGAAGGGGAAAAAAGGCAGAATCGCCCCAGACTCCCACAATGCGCATCTGGCCCAGGTGCCTCTTGTCACCCTCAGCGCTGTCCTCATGCCTCACCACCTCTCTGGCTGGACTGCAGATACACTCTATCTCCCTGCTATGGCTTGTGCTGACAATTTTGATCCATCTGACTTTTCTTCTGGGAAGAATTGATAGGTTCAGGATCCTCTTGATCTTGGCTGTTTATAATCGGTTCCAATACACATACATTCCCTCATGCACACAGATGGCCAGACCCCCGCTTGCAAACTCAGTCTCCCACTTCCCCACATCTCACCACAGGGGGTCTCATGGGGACTCAGCAGCTTATGGAATGTGATGTTGCACCTTTTCTGGGCTGCGTTCCTTCCTCTGCTAATCACCCAGTATCTTTCTCTGCCCTGCACCCCAATCCCTCTCTTACACTTACACTTACACACACGCGCACACACACACACATCAACAAGCTACATTTGCTTTTATTTCCCCACCTCCTGTGGGTATATGCGATTTAGTTTAAAGCCCTTGGGTGTCATGACAAATGTCCTTTATGCAGTCAGTTAATCACCAAAAATGCTTTTCTTTGCATCCCACTGTGTGCCACTCAATATGTTAGGGCTGGTTGACAAAGGGTTCACAAAGATGAATAGGACAGGGTGTCTGTCTGGTGTGTGGTCTGAGATAGAATATGTTTGGGGGCAGTGTTCTTGCTTCACAGCTTGAAATCCTGCTTTACACTTGTAGGGCATTTAAAAAATTTTAAAATAAAATTGTGCTCCAATATTCAAAATAAGGGACACAGCCTTTCTGAAACAAAGCTGAGATACTGCTGAAAAGGCTGGAAAGTAGGATCAGGCAGGGCTGCAGGTAAGTATAACCCTGGTCAGGTGAGCAGAGGCACCTTCAGGAAGCACTTTCTTGTGAGTTACCCCTGGGAACACGGGGTGTCACATGTGTCAAGTCTCATGTTAGTAAAAAGGGTTTCCAATGGGACAGGAACAGTCTCAGAACTGAAATCCTCACTGTCTGCAGAGGGCAGGTGAAGGAGAAGCAGAGAGAACATTTCCACCATCACCAAGGGGTCATTCCATCCAGGGCTGCTGGGGCCTGAGGGAGAACAGGAGCCTGGGCTGGAGAAGACAGGACAAAGACTAGAGATGGCTGCCGCTAAGTGGGTGGGATGGGTGACACAGGAAAGGAGGGCAAGACACAGTCAAAACAGTGGTCAAAGACCTGTATGGAGGGCCCTCCCTGGTGGCGCAGTGGGTTAAGCAATGCACTATCAAGCAAACCACAGCCACTGCAGCACGAGTTCAATCCCTGCCACCGGCCAGGGAGGGGACCCTATGGCACAGCAGACCTCTCCTGCCTGGCCCGCTGCTCCCCTCATCAGTGTATTTCAGTCCATCTGCCTGTTCTGCCCTCTGCTCTGTCTGATGGATTCTCTCACCTCCCCGCACCTCTGGCCTGTGCCCCAGTGCTTGTATGCATAAAGAAATAAATCTTTAAAAAAAAAAAAAAAGACCTGTATGGAGCACGTCAAGTGCGGGTCATAAGCGCTTCACAGGTTTTATCTTCTTTGAGCCACAAAGCCACTCTGCCAAAAATATCTCCGCACTACACAAAGGGAAGTCGAGACCTAAAAACTGCCCTAAGGTCGTGTTGGGCTATAGTTTAATAAAGTTAAAAACTAAACCCCCGCTCTTTGCCCAGAGGCAGGTTTGGGAGGCTTGAATAGACAAGGGAGGGACTGATAGCTGCCTTGGGGACAAGGCCATAAGACTGACCACTGTGGCCAGAAAAAACAGCCCAGCTCCAGGAGAGCAGAAGCAAGAGCCAGGGCATGTTTCTGTATCAAAGACCAGTGCCTGAGACCAGAAAGCCCAGCAGAAAACTGGTGCAAACTGGCCCAAGTTAGAAAGTCTGCGAAAGCAGAGTATAAAAGCGAGCCCCAAACCCTCCTTGGTGCACAGACTCTCCAGTCTTGCCCCCTGCTCTTTTGCATCGCGATGCAAAAATTCAATAAATCCGTACTCTGTTCTCCATACTGTCTCTGGTCAATTCTTTCACCCCCATGCCTCCAGCTTCACCCCAATAACTTTCTCCACTATAGGTGATGTGGGGGCGGGACTCTGGCGGTCTCTCTCCAGGAGACCCAGACCCACGCTTGGCAGTAAGGTCCTATTCCTGTTCCACAGGTCTGGATGTGGCTTGGCGAAGCCGGTGAGTACAGGGCTCCAAGAGAAGGAAAGGACCTTGAGTGGGATCTTCAGTCTGGGTGATGGACTCTACCTGTCTCACCCACTGATGCCTGCAGAAAGCTGCCCAGCTTCCTACTTAGGCCATTCATGCCTTTAGGGTAGGGGGTCTTTCCTCTGCACCTCCACGGTGACTCAGCTAGTCCTGGCAGGAACGCAGACACCTGTGGACGGGAGACGCGAGTGTGCCCAGGTAATTGTGGAAAGACCCAGGCAGCAATGCTCCCCAGCACTTCTCAGGAAAGACTGGATCCAGGTTCCTTCCATAAGGGTGTCCTTGACGCCCCTGCGCTCAGCACAGACAGCTTCCCTGTGGCTCTGTACTAAGGACCACTGAGAAGGTCCATCATCAGAGCTCTAATTAGCAGATGCATCCCCCAGTGAGTCTTCTGGGGAACAAGTGGGGTTTAGAAGACATAGTAGATTTGTCTCCATGAATACATTTGTGTGGAAAGCACGTGGACATACCTCCCCTCACTCATTATAGAGCGTCTCTTCTGCCTACCCTCTTCTCCCCAAGCCACCCCAGTGTTCTTCCAGACCCTTCTGTGTCCTTGCCATGGACAGTGAATTTTATATGAAGCTGTAAAATTTGATGACAGCTTTCCTTGTCACTGTGGCCCTCAAGCTGATCCTCCGTGATATACGGCATTGACCCTCCAGCAGCCAGCAGCCTCATTACCAATGAGAGAAAAGAGGCACAAAGAAGCAAAGTGGTTCGGGAGTCTAGATGGAGAAGTGGGGAGGCTGACAGGACAGGGCCCAGGAGAGAGGCCAGAGAGGAAGAACGTAGGGTAGGAAACTTTCTTAAATGGAAAGAAAGGAGAATACAAAAAGATATTCCATTCTCTTGGTTCTGCTTTGTTCCGTGTGTGGGTGTGTGTGTGTGTGTGTGTGTGAGAGAGAGAGAGAGAGAGAGAGAGAGAGAGAGAGATTAGGCATCAATAAATCCAATTCTGAACAGCACTGTGACAAGCTTCCAACCTGAAGAAATTCTGAGCAGGTAAGATGAAGTATCTTTAAAGAAACAACTCCGGGCTCAGGAGGCTGAGCCAGAATCAGAGGAAGGCCATGGGAAAGTGGAACTCCCAGGATGCCCTCTGTGTGGATGCCTACTGTGTGGTCCCAGGTCAAATTACTGTGGGAAGGGCTTGATCTTTTCCCAGACCCAGAGCCTGGGGTCTCAAGTCAGCCCCTCCCTTTTGGGGGGCTGCAGTGCTGGTACCTCTGAGAGCCATACTCTGTCATCAAAGTCTCCTCTGCCCATTTAGAGGGGAGACTGTTTTCCTTCCCCTGGCCAATGGAATGAGACACATCCTTTAATCTCCCTTAACAAATTCATGAAGTCTGACAGTGGGTGGCATTGGTGGAATCCAGGTTCTTAGTCAGAAATATTTGTTCCCAAGAAAACCCTGTTGATTTGACTCTAACAGCCCCGGGGGAGGCTGATTTGCTGACTACAGGGTTGCTTAAATAAAACCAGTTGGAAGAGAATCCTAGAGAACACTACAGTGGGAAAAAACCACACAGTCCTCTCCAGGAGCCCCTAAACACAGGAGACCTCCTCCTTGGCCTCCCCCATTGCTTACCTCACTCTTGCTATCTCCATTAGGGGTTCCCTTAAAGGACCTCTCACTCTTGGCAGACTCCTAAGCTCCCCAGTTCCAGTCTCCCCAGGGAGACTGACATGGGACCAGGTATCCTGAATGGGGCTCCCAGCCAGGGCACAGCTCTTAGCACATTTTCCACCTCCACTTCCCTAAACATGCTATTCAGCTATTCGGCGCCCGCAGCACTTTACCCACATTTCAAATTAATAGGCAGTTTAGGAGTTCCCCTTTCAGTTTCGTGTACAGAGGCGGAGGCTGAAGTGAATGCCAGCCCACGGCGTCCAGGTTATTAGATATGTCTGCAGAATGCAGGTAATTTGTGTTTCTGCTTTGTGCAATTGGCACTAATGGCACATGCATAAAACGGAGCCATCTTCCAAAACACACGTCAAAGGAATATATTTACCAGGCACAAAGGCTAGGAGCAGAAGAATTGAACTCTAATGATAACATGTTTGTAGAGAAGTGATGCACTTAAGTTATTATGTATGAAAACTATTGGCAAAATTGTCAGTCTAGGCTCGTTAGAGAGAGAGGATGAACAGAAGGGGTGTGTCTGCCGCTGGAATGGAGGGACGTGGAGCTGTGTGAGGACATAGATTACAGGCGGGAAAGGAAAATAAAATGAGAATTAAAGCTTCTGAAGTAGAATGTGAGAGAGGAGCAGGAGGGGACTTCATAGGGCAAAAGGGGGATGGCAAGAATGGAGCTCAGAAGAGAATCCGGTACTGCAGTGGCTTTTCACTTGTACTTTCTGTACTTCATAGCCCTTTTACTTACATAAATGGAGTTGGGCGTCTTCCATTTAGCCCCTCATCTCCTGCATTTCATCATGTCCCTGGTGACCCTAGGGGTCTTATTCATGACTTGAATTTTTTCCCCCAGAATTCCGTGTTTGACTGTATTGTTCCTGCTGTAGGCATTATCGTTTATATTTTACTTTTTATATCTATCTGCACCTTGATGTCGGTTTGTGTTTTAAGAGCAGGGAATTAACACCATGACCTAGATTTTATGGTCAGACAAAGGAGGTCTTGGGAAGAAGGACTTATGGATGTCCTCACAGGAGAGGAGTTTAGTGATTAAGATGAATTGTACTTTCCCGGACTCATGGAGAGAATTGCTGTTTCTCTGTCTTTAAAATGGGAATGAAACCACTGGCCTTTACTCCTTGTCTCCTGTGAACACAGCAGACTTTGAAGAGCATTAAGCCAAAAGTGCAAATCAAGGTGATCAGGGACAGACTTTGATAGCAACAAATGGCATCAAGATGAATAATAAGAGAGATCATTCATCAAAAATAATTAGTGTGCATTCTTACACACGCACACACGCACACACACACATGCCCCTCTAAACATACACACTATAAAACC
This sequence comes from Galemys pyrenaicus, assembly GCA_019455555.1. NCBI lineage: Eukaryota > Metazoa > Chordata > Mammalia > Eulipotyphla > Talpidae > Galemys > Galemys pyrenaicus. The sequence continues at coordinate 6,239,998 of JAGFMF010011417.1, forward strand.
TATCTCCATCCACCTCTACTAACTTAGCTCGACTTGTAGTTGCTTTGTCAGATTCTATCAAGGGACTGCAGTGGGGTTTTAGATCACAAAGAAACAATTAAGTAGATATTGCCTCTGCGAATAATCTAGAAAGGAAGCTAAGATTTCTTTGTGGCTACTGGCATGTTTCTCTCTGGGGACTGGAGAACAAGGTGGCTGTGGATCTCTGTAGCCTATGGTCATAGGCACACGCTGTTGTCTGGTTACACGAAGGAGGAAGTCAAGAGCTGATTAACATACATAGAATGCAGCACGATGATTCTAGGGAAGCCAGAGCTTCCCTACATGGAACAATTAAAAACCACATCACTGTCATTAGTCCCTTTCTTGCTCATGGTGGAGACATATAGGAATTTCTCTGCAACCTCCTGCCCACACATTTAATAGAAAATAAAAGCGGAAAGGCTGCCAGGGTCACTGCCCATTGTTCTTAGGAAGATTGTCACCTCCCCTCCTCACATTCACCCCCTTCACTTCCACCTTTGAATTCATCAGCCCCCATCCCTGGGGACAGTGAAAATATTCTTGTGTTCTCTGAAGAATCATCTCGGTCACGTATACCTAGAGATCTCCAGAAGTCTAACACGTACATTTGAAGAAGCCATTAGCTCAGATCAGACTTAAAGCCAGAGCTGTTCAATGTATGCAGAAAGAAAATAGCAACATCAACAGAGGGAGGAACAAAGACAGGAATTAAAAAATTCATCAGCTGAGCTGTAAAACGAAGCTGTGACCAGGAGAGCGAGAAGGGCTCCGGATGGGGGCCTGATTCAGCAGTGCAGTAGTGAAGTTGCAGAATCTCATTCCCCCCGATTTCCTATTAATTCCCTTCCTCTATAGCTCGGATGGGGGCCGTTTTATTGAAATATATACTCTTTATACAGCATACTATAAATCCTTATCTCCTCGTGCACCCAGGCACAGTTAAGTCGCGCCTTTCTGAAGACGGCAGTCCCCAGAGGCGAATTTGGTCTAGACCAGCAGCACTACCCTTTGACCTCCCACCCCAGCTTTGCATGGGCATTGCGATTTCCTTGAATTTCCTCGACCGACCTGCATGTTGGTGGCCTCAGGCACAAGGTCCCCAGAGCACATCAGAGATGGCGTTTTGGTGGCGAGGAATGATGAGTGGGCCCAGAGGATTGCCAGCTGACTTCAGTTGTGACTGAAAATCCCACTTCCACTCACAATGGCAAAGGCAAACAATTTAATGCATTAACCTGCACTGACTTCTCACCCAGCTGCTTCCCAACTTGATTGAAGGCTAAGAAGGTTAATTATTCCCAGGCTCATCTTTGGACTTCACAGACCATATCATGGATACCAGAGTGGGGAGGGGGTTTGTCATGACTGGACCCAGACTTGGAGGAGGGTAGCTGAAATGAAATTGGCTGCTGTTGCTGCTGCTACTGCAGCTGCTGCTCTAGCTCAAGTTTTTGCTGTAAAAGGGTCAGTCATGAGGCCAAGCATGCACATGCCCATCTTCAGACACCAGGAGGGCAGGGGACAGTGGTAACTACCAATTGCAATATGCGCTCAACAATGTGACCAGACCTGGCCAGGCAGGACCCCTATGGAAGCTCAGTAGAGACCATATGGAGAATGAGCAATGAGCATCGTCAACCCACAAATCCAGCTCTGGAGAAGACCACAGAGCCAGAGTGCCTGGGAGAACTCAGTGCCTCTGGAAACCAGCTCCAGACACTGCAAGAAAGTGTGAGGACCAGTTGATACCTGAAAGTGGGGGAGGGATAGATCTGCTTGGGTAGCAGGAAGTGGGAGTCAGCCATAGGTGGGAGAATATCTTTTCATTCATTGGCAAATGGAGAATGAGTCTGAGAAAGAAAGGCAGGTTGGGGTGAGAAGAGCTACTACTACATACTACACGCCTTCCCCCTCCTGGCCCCTTCACCCCCTTGAGGACATCATCCTTAAAATATATTTCATTTCACAGCTGCATTATGGTACCACAAAATCCTGGGAATCCAATTTAAGAACAGATTACCTCCTCACTTACTTCATTTGAAGCAATTACATGTTAATTTTCATTGAAACCAGTCTAATGCATACCAATCTGATGCTGCAATCTCATTTGAATACTTAAGGGAGCATCCACGGGTTTGGGGCTCTAGAGATTTATATTTAAAGGGCCATTTCATCATTCTTTCCCTTGGTGGGCTCCCTTCTCTCCCAGCTGGCTTCCTGCAGCTCCTTGGGAGGGTGTTTTTCCCACTGGTAAAGAAACAATGATAGGCTTGCTCCAGAGCTGCCGGGAACTGCCCTGGGAGAGGAGGACCATGTTCTGGGGTTTCTCTCCCTGCCCTGCTATTTTTGCCGTGTGTAAAAAACAGTTAAAACAGTTCCGCCTTGTTTTGCTTTCCTGCAAAGTCAAGATTCAGTCTCTCTACATGGGGAGGGAGAGGACAAGACCAGGTCCCAGCCTTTCCTCAGCCTCCATCTACACTCTCAATCTACAACAATCTCAAATTGTTGATTACGACATATTGTATTCCTAGCCATTCACCTAAGGAGGAAATAGCATTGGAGACAAACCCTGTGCATTGATTTGAGCCACTGGTAATTAATAATACTCAGGGACTTTGAAATCAGCTAGTCTTTTAGTTTTAAAATAGGGAGGCTGAAAAAAAAAAAAAAGGCTTGTCTGCTTAGTTTATGCACTTCAACTAAAGAAATTCTTGTTTGAAGCTACAATTTAATTAGATCGTAAGTCTGTAAAGGACCCTGAGACTATTGTGAAGATGTTATATAAATGTGTTTTATATTATGTTGTAATTAATCTACACTGACATGGAGGCAAGCAGATGGGAGTGAAGAGATTGATATAATTCAAGGCAGTCCAGAGTTATTAGTTCCAATGCAGATGGAATTCTTCTCTTTAGAATTAGGTCCAGGCAAGGAACTGGGCAGATACCTGTAACTGTTGGCTGACCTTGGTCCTGAAGTATGGTAGGGCTCTAGAATACATATTTTCCTGTGCGATGCTTATTTATTGAGCCCCCACTGTGTGCTTGTTCTTAGAACCTGGAACTGAGCTGAGAATTGAAGAATAACAAAGGCTGTGTTCTCTAGGATCAAACACAAACCAAAAACAATAAGCAAAGGCATTGGCTAAGTGCAAGGGAGAAAAATAAATGAGTGTAATGACTGAAAATGTGGCCAGTGGTGCCATTTTAGTACTTCATTATTACTGCATCACATAGGCCAGGCAGATTAGAGCTCATTGCCTTTGGGATTCTTCTTCCTGGAAGAAATCAAAGGACCGAGTAGGAAGATTTCTCAGCATTCGTTACACTAATGGTGGCAACGCCTTCTGGAGGAGCGTATTCCCAGAGCCCTTGCTCAACTACAGCCTTCCACCTTGAGAGCCATGATGTATCACTCTTTCTGCCAGAGATATGTGGGTAAGTCTAAGGATCAGAGGGGACAAACCAGTAAAACAGAACAGGAATCTCTCGCAGACCCTGGGAGGGACCACCCTGCCGTGTGTCCACAGTCTGAAGTCTGATGCATCCTGTCCAACATTTCAATCCAAACAACACAAAGAACAATGCTCTTCTCTCTTATAGAAAGACTGGGAAATACACATTTTGTCTTCACGTAAGACTGAATATCATTTGCATCACTGGAGGGTTTGCTAGAGGGTTTGGAGAATATAGTCACTAAACAAAGAAAGAACACTTGATTTGAACAGAATTTTCAAAAGCAATTTGAAATGAATGTGAGTCGTTTGGGAACTTTAAACTTCTCTGAAGGAGGACTGTGTGGAGGGTGGGGGAAGAGTTCGCCTTGATCAGTGAGTGGATGCCAGAAAACAGTCTCCTGGTCATCACACTTTTCTTTCTTCCCTAAACCTGCAGTTCATTGATTCACAGTATTTTAATGAATCAAGTGATTTTCCATCTCCAAGTCTACCCATGAAGACTGCACCAGGGAAAGGGATTGGGTTATTTGTTATGTGTGATCAACAAATGATGCAGCATGAAGGGATATTGCACCACCATAAAACCTTCCTGTAATAAAAAACCCCAGTGATGACCCAGTTCAGCAGGAAGTAGCTGGAAGACATGATGCCCCTCTCTCCATAGAAAAGAAAGGCCACACCTGCAAGGGGGGAAATGATAGAGTAATGAGGCATTTGTCTTTGTCTCTCTGCCACACCAGATAAGCCATTTGTCTCTTTCTGTCCCACCAGGTGATAGTGAAAGTAAGTTGGCACCAATCTAAATCTTCCCAAAATAATCTCTAGATGCTAGTGTCCCAAGGACATAAGCCCATTCCCCTCCCCTTTCTTTATTCCCTTATAATGCTAGATAAATACCCCTGCCCTCTGCCAAAGAACAGGACCGTGGTCTTTCAGGCACGAGTCTGCTGCCCCCCTCAACTTGTTGCCAAATTAAACTACTTTCCTTCTCCTCAAACTCTGTTTCCTTTTATTGACTATGGGAATCAAGACACACCGGCATTCGGTATCCGAAAGATCATCCTCAATTGAGTTCATGCTGATGGCTTGATCTTAATAGCAATTACTTGTATTTCGTCTGTGTATATGCTTTCTCAGACCTATATTCATTCAGTATCTCTGTGCCAAGCACTGTGCCAGGTGGATGTTGTGTAAGAAACCCCTCTTGCCTTGAAACTGCCCTAATGACAATGAGGACACAGTGTGGTGACCTTGGCGAAATTGTGAAGGCAAGATATGCCAAGGTCTGTGAGTGCTGAGAAGGGGCACCACACATCTGCTCTCTTGCTCATTTCTAGACCTCCCCTCCTATGCTCTGCGTCCAGAAAACCACATTTCCTACACTTCCCAGGAGTCTTCGTCCTCTAGCTTCAGCATCAGTTTGATCATGGAGAGGGCAGGAGGGAGATGAAGGAACCCGCCCCTTCTATTGCGTGGTATCTGTGGCAGTGTCTGGTCCCCCAAGGACTCCAGCCTCCTCTGGACAAGGCGTAGCTCCTGCTGGTTGTGTCCGACTCCCAAACTCAAACCAGTGCTTCACCCTGAGCTCTTCCCGCTCTGGGGATACATGTGGATGAGAAAACAAGATGTACATGTGACCACTGTTTAATCTCTTCCTTGCCTTGCCATTCCCCAGACTTCTCATCTTCCATCACCTCCATCACCAGTGTAACCAAGTATGACTGTTGATATGTGGAGAGTGATTTCTGGCTTGTACAGACCACTAATGCAGATCGAGGACAGCAGGAAAATGTTCTGGAAGTATCAGAGGGGACAGCGTTTCGGAAGAAGCTACAGCAGTGAAACGATGAATGGACGAAGAACAGAGCAGGAGGAGGATCTGCATGTAGAAAGGCAATTTAGGTTGTTTGGTTTATTTGCACATGGACCCAAAACACAGAGAATCTTCACAGATCTTGAGGTGTGAAGATGCTGAGCTCAACCAGCTTTGCTGTGAATATTTGGAATGATCAGCATTTTGAGGTTCCTAGAAGGGCTGAGTGTTAATCAATGAAGGAGAGGAGGGCAGCAGCAGTGGCGGCAGCGTGTAGATTAAGTACATATTAGAACAACAAAAACAAGTGTTTAGGTAACACTGAGTCTGGATAGAGGGCTGAGCCTCCCCGTACACAGAGACCCGGTTCTTTTAAAAACACCTTATTGACGTTTCTGTAGGAAGGTATTTCATATGCCTACCCTTACATTTTATGCTATTGGGTAACACAACACAAAATTGTATGCACTGGAGTTGATATATATTAGGTATCTGCTGAGGTGAGTTTTGGGCCAAAATAATGTTCACAATGATTCAATGAACAATTTTCAGTTAGAGGCTGCCTGCAATGACCGTGACCTGGAACGAGTCATACCAACCTTCTAGACTTCAATCTCCTTGTCTTAAAGAGGTAAGATTAAAGTGTTCAAGACCCTCCCCACCTTGTAGTTTAGAAAAGTTTAATCTCCCTAAGCATCTGTGCCCTACAGAATGATGAATGTGCTACCTGCAAATACAGAGAAAATGCCCAGGGGGTGAGAAAAGGAGAGACAATGAGGGAAAGTGAGTCAGGAAGAGTAAACTTTTATAAGGTTGATTCAGTTATTTTCAGAAAACATAGTTTTTAAAAAATCTCATTAAAAGTGGTTTAATTATGGTAATAAGAACAAAACAGCCACAGTGGGCCTGCATTTCCCTTTAGTGAAGGATCAAGAAGGGTCATGAACTCAAAAGGAACTGGGGTAGCAGGGCCCCAATACATGTGAAGTTTTTCAGGGACAGAGATATGTTTAAAGCAGCACATGGCCTCACCCCAGGAAGTCAGCCGCCTTGACACATGCCTTGTACAACACTTGCTCTTTATTTTAAACACATTTTTAGATGTCATGTCTAAAGCAAGATAAGACCTTTTCAATAACATTCCATATTTACACCTCTTTTATTTTTTTAAACAAAAGCTTGTGTCTGAATAGAAACACATCTTCAAAGGATGCCTTTTAAAGAATCCACAGGACAGAGAAAAATGTGTTGATGATGAAATAAGTTCAACCATTCAGGAAGAAAAAAAATCCTGCCAAAAGATGAGGAAGAATGACATGAAAAGGGACAGAGACTTGAGGCCGGCGAGCAAGGCCTCAGTGGTGGATAAATTGGGCAGAGAGGATGTTGGGTCATGAATGGGGCTGGAGTCTCTTGCCTGATGTTTACTTCACATTCCTTTCCTGGGTCTGAGTTCTGCCAGTCTTTTGTCTGTTGCACCCTCCCTAGGAACTGACAAGTTGATGAACCCAACAGAGCACATGGGAAGTTCCTTCAAAGTGAGACTGTCCTCTGAGAAGTGGATGCAAAGAGACTTGGGCCGGGAGGGCGGTGTCTAGATGTTCTGGCTCTCAATCACATTCCAGATCAGAGTGGCTTCACTGAGCGCCCAAGAGATGATGCTGATGCTGAGCATGCCATCTGGGATTTAAGGGGGGGAGGTGGTGCCTCATGGGGGGGTGCCTCATCTCCCCAGCTCACAACCCAACCTTGGGATGAAAGAGTGAGAGTCAGAACTCATTGGGGGTTGAGGCAGGAGAATGTACCTTCAAGGCAGAAACCCTGTGCTTGTGTGAGCCTACTGAGAACTTCCATTCTTGCTTTGATCACTAAGTTACACAGAGTTGAATGAGACACACAAGGTAAAATTTTACTTGCGCACATGGGCTGTCTGTGAGATGAAGAGAATTCAGGTCATGATGTTGAGTTAAGATAGCTTTCCTCTTTGTGATCTGTGGATAAAAATACTATTTAAATGCAAATCACAGAGGTATTTATTACCACTGCGGTTATGATTTCAAAGTTATTTAAAGAGCAAGTCAGTCACTGGTTGAATATCTCACCAACCACCCAGGTGAAGTGCCCCGGTGAGGCGGTACCACAGAACACAGCAAGAAGAGAGTCCGCTCTCATCTTTAAACTTGATCAAGGCAATCAGGAAATTTGCATAATGTATACAAAAAAGAACATGCTTTGATGGATGGGCACGATGCCATAATAACATAAACAATAACTAAGAGAAGGTGACTGGGAGAAGTAGCTTTCAAGTTCTCCACTGAGATCACCTTTCTTTCTGTCTAAAAGCATAAACGATGGTCCAGTGGGCTCAGCAGGAATTCAAGAACCCTCCAAGACTGTTCTGGATCCTCCCCTGCTGTGCCTAAGGGAGATTATCTCTGTAATATTTAAAATAAGAAAGCAGACCTATTGTTTTTCATTCAAAGCTTGCCTGAACAGAAACCCTGTGATGAAGTTCATTAGCAACCCCTTCCCCTAAACCAGGAGACTGCTATCAAATGATTTGTGTCCAGTGGAGGGAAGGGAACTAGCTCAGAGCAAATGTTTGTTAAACCAACACAGGCATTCAGGTCCAAACCTCATCTTCCAAGAGCCTGGAGAGGTTAGGACTGGAGAGCACACATACCTGCTCTAATGAGAAGATGGACTTTGGATCACTTTCCTTTTGACCTAATCATAACTAGTGATACATGTTTGTCTGGTTTTCTTGTCATTGACTTGGCCAGCCATGGCCCATACCAAGGGTAAAACATTTTCTATCCATTCAAAGAAACAAGGGATTTTCTAAGAAGTCCCATTATTTATTAATGAATGGTTCTGCAAATGTCCTTTTCTTTTTTTCTTTTTTGGTTTTTGCTTTCTTCTCTTGCATTATCCCCTCCACCCACTCCCCCATAGGTTAACTGCACCACTGCATGCAACTTTGTCTTTCAAAACATATAACTAGGCTAAATGTGAAGGGACACTAGTTTCTTTCATTTACTATTCAAAGCCCTATAGTGGAGAGGACAAATGAGGCAAGATTGCCTCAATTGTGGTCTGTTTAAGATGCATCCATCTGCATAGCACTGTCCAGCCTGGGTCACACACAGACTAGAATGTGTCACATAAAGAAGGGCATGCATTGCCAGATGAAAAAGAAGGGAGGGAGGGAAGCTTGGCCCTTATTCCAGACAATTGGGGAAGAAAAAATGAGAGGGAAGGCGTGACCTTTTGTTGTATGCTTGAGCAGCTAATGGCAATCTGAGTCATTTCTAGCCTCTTCTGAGAAAAGTAAAGTTTCTCTCTTCCTTTGCCAAAATGCCTACGTTAGAATCAAATGGGTTTCCTTCAGCTTCAAGCACGAATCACTGACAATCTTGCCAGCAAATGCAAACTTACACTAAAGCATTTTTATTAGTAATCATGACTATGGAGGCAGACTCCTATCCCAGTTGGTGCTGACTGGCTGGAAAAAAATGTGTTCTCTCTTACCTATTGAAGAATTTAGATAAGGAAGACATTCTCTGGAATAAATCAGAAACCTAGTGCTTATTCTTCTTCAGTTGACTGATTTTTGAGGCATCTATGACACTTTTCGGAAGGTCAGTTCATTAAACCCTTACCAATGCTCCTAAAATAATTCACATTTTAAACACAGGAGATGGTGGCATAGAGAGGCCACTAGCATTGAAAATTAGGATTTGAGCTCATCAGTTCCTGGTGTCTAGCTTGTGTTTAAATCTCTAGGCTATATAGAAGCTGTATTTAAGCTTATTAAAAGTAGTTTGGGATAACATGTTCTTTCTGTTCACTTACCCTGCTCTAAAGAAATTTAGGTTTGTAGGTTTTAGTTTTTACACAAAATTTTTCCAACTAAAAAAAGGGAGAAAAAAGCCAAAAAAAAAAAATAGACAAATGCATCTCTCTCTCTCTCTTTCTCTCTCTGTGTATGTGTGTGTGTGTATAAATCTTTGGAGACTTCTCGCCATACGTTTTGCAATAAAGGAGACACATATTCTACTCCAAAGAACACACGTTCATTTCTTTGTGACATGAGGTGAGACTCCATACCTGAATTTTCCTTTTCATGAAAAGGGTATGTGACTACATCCTATATATTAATACAGAAGCTCAAGAAACAATTCTAAGTTCATCACTTAAATCTTGAAACTATATCCAGAAATCATACCTTATCTTGATGCAATTTTTGAATTAAAAAATCCTTAAACCACTTCTTGCCACAAAATTTGAACTAAATATGAATATGACTAAAACCATTTGCAGCAAAGCCATTTAGCTAAAAGTGGAAAAGGCCACATGCCCCCAGGAGAGGTGACATGAGGAATACATGTGGAAATGTCTATAACGTTGATTTCCAGGTACAGGTTGGCAATTTAGTTCCCCTCAGAGGTAAATGCACTTGATAGAGAGAGGGTACATAAATATTTCTTAAGTTTATAAACATCACAATATGGAAAAATGCATGCGATATTTGTTTATTCAATCATTTATTCAAAGAATAGTTGTCAAGCGCCAGCTATAGCCCAACAGTTGTTGGCCTTGGGCTGTATCACCTAAGACATATGATTCTTCTTCTAATGATTGGAGGAGAGACAATGCACTGAAGTGCAATTTTATTTCAGAGATCCATAAAGGCTCAGAAGATCATGTGCAGGACAAAGGGCTAGAAAGTTGAGCAGAGGGGTGGTAGTATTTTTGTTTCTTGAAGACCACTTTTAGGAAGTAACATTTGTCCTGAATTCTAAATAAGAACCAGCCAGGCAAGCTGTGGAAGGGTTGAGGAAGTGACAAAGCAAACATATTGAGAAGGGAGAGCTTATGGGGATCCAGGAGCAGAGTGGAGACTGGTGTGATAGGTGCAAGGGGTAGAGAGGACCTTGAGGTAGGAAAGAGAGCAAGAGCCAGCTCTTGTAGGTTTTCATCTGTTGCTAATGAGAAGGGATTGTGTGTATAAAGAGTTTGGTCTGAAGGGTTCTAAGTAGAGAAGCTATATGATCTGTGTTTTCAAAAGATGACTGTCTTCTTCCTTGAGAACAGAGTGTAAAGAGAAGATTGAGGTACAAGGGAGGCCAGTTAGAAGGCTCATGTAGTTGTTGTCATTTTTGCTGATAATGACTTCAACTGAGTGGCTGTGGAGATAAAGATCAAAGTGTTGGTTAGGGATATATTGGAAGTACACTCAACAAGACATGGAGGGAGAAGAAACAGGGAAGATGACAGAACTGGAAGGAACAGTGAAAGAGGAAATAATGTAACTTCTACACTTTGGGTCTGAACAGCAGGGTGGAGAAGGAAATTATCTTTACTAAGATGAAATAGGGTTAATAGAAGTTTGAGAGAAAATCAATAATTCTGTTTTAGATATGAGCCTGTTGGAATGAAAGGTTGTATTATCATCTGTTTGTATGAGGTGGTCCATGAAATCATCTTTCCTGCAAGTGTGGAGCTCAGTGGAGACACTGGGGTAAAGATATAATTTATGAGAGAGATCTTGAGAGCAGATAGGAAGTGGTGAAGGACACAAGGGTAAGTCCTTTAGAACACCAACATTCAGGTGTAGGGCACCAGCAGAATCCAGTGAAACAGTAGGGCAATGAAAGTAGGGGTGTGCTATGTAATGGAAACTAAGAAAATGAGGAACAAAGAGAATGTGCCATGGTTAGCTGTGCAGTAAACTGTCTAACCCATGTTGAGAAAACATAAGTCTTTCAAGTGAACTACCATTTTCCAGTAGCACAACAGAAAACAGGAAAGTTATCATAAATCAAACCTTTGGGGAAAACTTGTTTTGTGTCATTGACCCCAGCTGGGCAGAGAAACTCCCTGTAGGGGGTAGTCTATGGTTACTAACTCTCAGTCTGTTCTGAGAGTTAATATGTGTGAGGACAGGTGTCTAGTCTAGACACAGGGACTAATTTTTTTTGCGTGGCAAATAAGTAGTAGTTGAATGAATGACTGCATCCATTTGCTTTTTATCAATTTTTTTATAAAACATTTCTGAATTCACTAAGTTAGTTCTAGAAGTTCAGAACTGAATTTATTTTCATGTCTTCACAATGGCCAGGCACGAGTTTCCTGATCGAGTTGGCAATGTCTATGGATAAGCTTTCACAACCACCATCAGAGAAGTAGCCATCACACCATACCTTTAGGTGATGAAGATCAACCACAAAAGTCAAAGCCAGTATGGATCCATTCGGGGGCGGGGGGGGGGGTGCTGCGGATTTATCATACGATCTACTTAACTCTGGACTTTCAACATTTCAAACCATCTCAGCTTTCTCTGAGTTTCTTTAAACTCTCTGCAGACAGGCTAGAGGGGGTTGTGGGCACAGACAGATGGGGTACCGAGAGGGAAGATTTTACAAATGCTAAGTGTCCAGAGCCATGGCCAACCTGGATGCCTTCTGGTGAGGACTTTGTTTACCAACCCCCAGTTCTTGGCACCTCCTTTGGCCTGGTCACCTGACTTCTCCACATGGAGTTGCTTAATTGCTGCCAGAGGATAGTTTGACCCTCTTTATCCAGACGGCTCAAATCTCCCTGGTACTGAAGATCCTGCAACTTTCCCGGATGAAACTCAGTTGTCTCATTACATCTGGATCGGCCCCTTCAGAAGAATTCCCCATTGACTATCACCTTTGAAAAGCTAATTTGAAATATCAAACAAAAACAAAGGAAAAAGGAGGGTGGGAAGGGAGAGAGGAGTGTGGGCTATCACTCCCCTTATCCCCTTTCATTTCCGGAATATGAATGTGTTTATTTATAACTCAACATTCAAACTAATTATTAGCTGAAGGCTTTCAAGTAAAAATGTAGGTCAAGCAATATTATGTGGTATAATGGCAATTGTTTCAGCTTCAGGGAACATGTAAGTAATTGAAACTCACTATTTCACTGACTTATTACAGACCGACATCCACCCTATTAGCCAAGGAGCCTTTGCCTCCAGACCACCCCACAACTGGGGACATCTAGATTCCTTTGTGCCATAGGGTGCAGTTAATAGCAAGGATTTTGCAAGTTGATGTTGCCAGTTGGGACTCCATCCCCACCTTTCAAAGCACACACAGGTGCCATCTAGACCACACCCTCTTACTAGGGCTCACAAAATCTTTAGGTTAAGGAGAAAAAGATGGGTAGGGTGGACATGGGCACAAAGCCATTGTCCCCCAGCATGAAACAATCAGCTCAGTACTCCCTGGCAGTCCATCAGGCTGTTCGATGACAGAAACCTGCAGAGCCAGCCAGCCAACCAGAGAAGGAGGCCTGTGACCCTGGCCCGGGGACCTGGCGAGTCAATGCATGGTAATTAAGGACAATTAGCCACGTGGTCAGGTTGCTATAGGACCCTGAGTTTTATACTGAACCTGGAAACTTAGGATAAAAGCGTTTCTGCTCCTCCTTGAGCTTTGTCTCCCTTTCTTTTTGTTCCTTTCTCCTTCCTCTCTTCTTCCTGAATGAGATTTCTGAATGAGATTTGCCTGCCTCTTCTTTCTCTGTCTGCATCCTCATACCTACCTGTGACTCTCTTCTTTCAATTTCTTGTTTCTGTCCTACAAGGTGGTTTTTAATAGCTCTCTTTTCCACACTCACACAAATGGGCGCTGGTTTAACAGTACAGATTAAATTAATAAGCAGACCCATTTATTTATTCTTAATGTAGAGTGCCCCACTCCCTAGGGTACTTTCCACATTCAAGTTGCCATTTATCCTCGCTAAACAGGACACAGTTTCAAGAAATTGCATTACATCTTAACTCTGCTCAGACCTCATGTCCCAAATCATGGTCCTCCCTGGGTGCTCTGTCATGCACCTTGGGTGAATCCATCCATAAGCTAGAAGGAAAGCAACGAGATTCTGGGTCAAACTGGAGGCCAGCTGCACAAGGGTGAGGGTGGTGGGGGAGGGGCACAGCTACACCAGAACTCAGCCAGGTTGAGTTGCTTTCTTCATCTGGCATCTTGTGAAATCAATATATTTTACTATTTATAAAAGTTCATTATAGGAAAAAAAACTAGGAGGAAAAGAGGAAGGAAGAGGGAGAGAGGGAAAATAACAGAGAAGGCGGATGGAGGGAGAGGGAAGGAGTTTAATCCATAGATTCACTCAGAAATGTCCACTATCAACATCTGGGTTTATCTCACACATGTTCGTGAACTCCATGCGTACACATATGTATAGTACATGGTCTGTGCATGGTATGAAATGAAGGTATGCTATTAATTAACACTTTAAGTTCACAGGACCCATGGGGCAAGGTTCTGAACAGATGCAGCTCATCTGAAGGGACACCGTTTGTGCTGGAAGGTAAACCGCAATTACTGACTGTCTGCTACCCACCAGGCTCTGAGCGAGGCTGCTTCATACATGTTCCTTGTTCAACCTTCGCACCAGCCCAGAAAGCACTTAAGAAGAAAGGAGATCTAAGAAAGTGTAAGGAAATAATGTGAAATTCATTTAGTAGCTTTACTCTAAAATAAAGCAAGCACACTGACAACAGGGACACGAGAAGGCACTTCCACATGCCCAGAACGATCAGCTTGTAAGTGGGAGCAGGGCTGGGTAGTGACGGGTTGCACAGCAGCAGAGTGCCTGGACTAGAAATGCCAGCGCAGGAGCACAGAGAAAATTGGCTGTGTACTAAGGCTCCCATTCCTTCTGGACATTTTCCTTGAAGCTGCAACGGACCCCAAAGACGGTAGAAGGGCCTGATTCCAATCTGGCAGGGAAGACGTGCCAATTGGTATCCGTCTGTCAAATCTGTCTGATAGAAGCCTGGATTGAGGCAGCTGAGGAGGCTATGCTGTCTGTGTCCGCACATCTGGGGGGGTCACCTCCAGAAACATCTGCCACTGATGTCCCACAATAGCAATGATAGGGATGAAAGCGAAGTTGTCCTGGCGCTGTTGTGCTTTTCTATGGGACCAATTTACATTTTAGATACCATAGTGTCCCTGGGGCCCTCTGGAAAGGGTAGCCTTTACAGACCAATTTGGCTCTGCTGTGCTCAGTGAGGAAGAGAGTTGTGCTTCGTTTAATCCTACAAAATGCAGCGTAGGACGTGTGCATGCACCTGAAACTGCAGGGGTGCAGTGCCATGCCAGGACGCACAGAAGACAGACTTCACACAGCCTGGCAGACTTGGGAGTGGAGGGCTATCTCCCTGACAGCATGGAAGCCATGTCAGCCCACCAGGGTGCATCTGAGCTCCCCATAGAAAACGTTGCCGATGGTGTGAAATTATTCATAGAGGCAGACACACCTGACTACAAATTGAGCAGAAAGAAATTCCACCAGGGGCACCAATGAGAAAACATCATTAGAATGTGTAGGCTGCTGGGTACTTTCACACCAGGCAAGCTGCCCCATCTACAATCCTGGATCCTTTAAAGTCAGAGAAAGATACCTTACTAGTTCTTTGCCTGGAGAAGAGGCATTTTCCCTTCTCTCCTACCCACTTGAAGATAGGTGAGACTCTTCCTAACTCTTGTTCCAGCTATAGCTCTATAGCACAGCACCTCACAGGCACCCCAAACATGTCCTGTTGAGACAAAGGACACCCCGCTCTTGGGGTGCACCAATTCTCTTCTCAGGCACACTTCTAGTTTACAAGAACACGCTCTAGGTACCACGTGTTGTTCCTTGCACTGGGAGTAACAAAGCAAAATACATAATCCCTGCTCTCAAGGGGTTCACCTTCTACTACTAGACAGTGGCACATAAAACAAATGTATGTAGATACCACTAAACTCTCAGAGAACAGAGGGAAGGCATGCTGAGTGGCCTCTGGGGGCTGAAATAAGGCTACCTGAAGTGAACTAATTCCTGAATGATGAGAAGGAGTAGACAACTAGAAGGGAAGAGGGGGGCTCAGAGGGAGGAGCGGAGGGTCCAGGGGAACACGGTACAGGTCTCCTGGGACACTGGTGGTGGCAGCAGGTACAAGTTTACAATTATAGGGGTTGAACGTATAACTGCCAGAGCATATGCAACAATGTGAACTGATTTACTGCAAATATAATTTGGAAAAATAAATAAGTAAAATAATGCAATACAAAGTAAAAAACAAAAAAAAGGGCAGTCCTTGAGAAAAAAAAAAAAGGACAAATGATTAAAGGCAAAATTAACAATGTGACCAAGACTTCAAGGTGTGAGACAGGCAGTGAGTAAGAGGAACTACAGACAGGTCTTCCTAGAGTGTGAAGCATCAAGCAGCGGAGGTAGGGGGTGGGGGGTGTTGGCAGTACAGGGGACTCTTGGGTGGGGAGGTGTCAGGTGATAGAAAACTTAACTTGGACAAGAAACAACCAGGGGTGTAATAAGAGTGTATTTTTCATACACCTACTTAAAACCCATG
The DNA here is from genome assembly GCA_019455555.1 of Galemys pyrenaicus. Classification (NCBI taxonomy): domain Eukaryota; kingdom Metazoa; phylum Chordata; class Mammalia; order Eulipotyphla; family Talpidae; genus Galemys; species Galemys pyrenaicus. Next base: position 6,255,712 of record JAGFMF010011417.1, read on the forward strand.
GGCTTAAGGGTGGAAGGCTGAGGTTAGGCAAGGTGAATGGAAGGCAGAGAGTAAATTATCACAATTTCGTTAAGGAAGATTGAGTAGGAACACAACTACATTATTGGTGATACAGAGGCAGAGAGATACAGATAGAGGGAGATAAAACAAAAGAAGTTGGATATCAAACTGGAAAATCTTGGCAAGAAAAAGTTTAGGGCTTCTGTGTATAATGCAACAGATTATACACACACCCCACCTCTGAGTCATCAGTCTATACAAACACCTTCATTTAGCATGGTGGCCTTAAAGAAGGGACAGTTACTCTAAGATAGCTACTGTGGATGTTCTCCAACAGTCCCCACCTAGTAGGGAAACAGCGTGCCTGGTTCCATCTAGGAGCTGAAGGAAGGTTACTGAGACCCAGGAATCAGGCCACAAGGTCATGTTTGATGAGCAGAGTGACGTCAGAGGTTAAATACCACTTAGGAAAGGCTGAGGCTCAGCCTTCTCTCTTCACCTGAGGTTTCTTTTGTCTAAGTGAGCAGCCTCCTGTGGTGGAACGCAACTGGGAGGATCAATATAACAATAAAAGGTGGGGAGGACAAGAGAGGAAGAAAACAACAGCTCCAGTCCACAGAGGTAGGGAAGATTGATCAATGGCCTCAGGAACAATCCATACTAATTATGGTGATAAAAAGCTGTCAGTCAATACTCTGGATATTAAATTTAGTGGATTGGAGACAACAGGTCTGCTTTCATTTCCCCCACCATCTTATTTATTGAAACATTCAGATACAAATGAGCATTCAGTGCTAAGATTACATTATTGTTTCACCTGCTTTGAACGCAAATGCTTTGATAACTGGATTGAAAAAGCTGTCAAATTTCCCTCTGTAGTTTCTATGCAGACGTCTTCTTCACCATCTGATGAAATTTCATTTTGTAAAATCTGACAGTGATACTCTTCATTAAATCACAGCTGATAGCCTACCTTACCTAGCTAAACACAGCTCAGTGTTTGTATATGTATGTGAGGGGGCGGAAGGGAGGTCTGGTTGGAACTTCAAGAAAAGAAAGGAGGGGATTCCCCCAGCAAGGAGAGAAAATGAAGCAACACTGCTCAAGAACTTGCTGTGGAATATTGTGCATTACTGTCAATGCTGCCATTCATGGAAGTCTGTGCCCACAGATCTGAGGCCAAAGGAATTGGGGCAATGGGTTCACGCCAAGCTAATAGAGATCATTTGTCCCTGGCATCTCAACTTTATTTATTGCACTTAAATTGTCACTGAATCCTGTGCCTGGGGAATTGCATTATACAACCTAAATCTGCCACACTATTGCGCTGACACCCATCCCCAATTTGATCACTTGCTGTAGTGTTATGGGTGTTGGCTAACCATCTTCTGAATCAATCCCCGCTCTGGGAAAACAACACCAAGTGCATATTTTATCAGTTACACTGATCAATATTTCAGAAAGGCACTAAGCACATTCCATTTGGGTCCATAGATTGCTTGAAAGAATGATAGAGAGGAGGCAAATGGGTGTGGTTATCAACTCTCATTTGGAAAACTCCTTCCCATATATTAAAAAAAATATGCAAAAAATAGGTGAATTTTTTATGGGACAAAAAGAAATGTCTATCATGGTGTATTTCTTTTTCTTAAAATTTGAAATTATAAACTCCATGGATAGTTTCTTTTATCAATCATTTTAACCCAGTGGCTCAGCAGCAGCTCACATAGAGGTGACTAGCAACTGCACTAATTGGTGCAATTTGAGTGAAGGAAGAAGCAGTTTTAATCTTTATGGAGGCAAGACATGACCCAATGGTTAGAATTCTAAGCACCCTCACCACATGCATTACTACTCCTCCTCATTGAAATATAGGGTGGTGTATCAAGGAGCAGAGATTGTTACCCATAGTTCTCATATGAGAAAGCACCTGTCTCCCGAAGGCCACACCATGGACATTCACAGCCTAGGTGATACCCAAAGGAGCAAGTCTGCTTCTGGAAACATCCTGCACAGACAGGGTTTGGCACATAGCAGGCATAGAGTTACTGGGAAGAGGCCAGTAGACCTGGGTTTGAGACCAAACCCTGCCACCAACAATCTACCCCAGACAAGTCACTTCTTCTCTTTGAACTTCAACCCTGAACTTAAAAATCAAAGTATTTTAGATTAGATCACAGTTTCTCAGTCTTCTTGTTGAAGAAAGAAGTAGATCACAAAAACAATGGGATGCTTTTTTTTTTTTTTTTTCTGTTTTTTAGACAGTGGGGAGCAGAACAGGCAGATCGACTGAAACACACTGCTGAGGGGAGCAGCGGGCGAGGCAGGAGAGGTCTACCTCGCCATGTGGGTCCCCTCCCTGGCTGGGAATCAAACTCGTGCTGCTGTGCGGCGGATGCTTCACAGGGTGGCCCTCAACCTGCTGCACCACCAGGGAGGCCAACATGCTTTTAATCAGCCATTTTTAAATGAAATAAATGGGATAGTGTAAGGTAAATGAAAATTATCACATTTTTCCACTCTCCCGCCATTAGTGTCAATTTGCAGCCCTACATGCACGCCTGATGGAGGCACTTGAAGTAGGTGCGGCTGTGCATGGGCAGCACACCTGGGCTGAGACACGGGGCATATAAGGGTGGCGTCACAGGGACGCCATGAGCAGGAGCAGCAGTAAAAAGTAGTAAGCAGGAGTAGAAAGAGATAAAGCAGAACAGAGTGAAGATTCTCTGGGGACTACGAGGCCTGCCGGCATCCTGCCTCCACCCCCCACTGGCTATGTACCTGGTTGTCTCTGATTCAGAAAGATTAATAAAAGCCTGAAAAAGCTACCAAAGGTTCCAAGACTCCTCCTTTACTGTCTATCTGGATCAGAGTTCTAGAGAACCTGCCCCCTGTCATCCTGTTTCTACAGACAGAATAAAAAGTGTCAGAATATACTAAATACTCTGTCATAAAATAAGGCATATTTGAACCTCACTGGTGAGAAGAAATCTAAGATCTCTCTCAAAGGGAACACTATATGATTAGATTATTCTGAATCAGTCCTGGACCAGCCTGCATTCATGACCTTCTGAGCTCTGTCCCCTGGTCAGCAGAGTTCTACCCTCTTTATCTTTCATTTACAGTTTGATTTTACAATGTTGCTACAATTTCATTTTCAATAACACTGAGTTAATTAAGACATGATCTCTAAAAAACAGGTTGTTACAAGGAGATAAGCAGCAGCGTCTGCCAGCAGTAAACAGCTGGTGCTCCTGACCAGCTTCTGGGATTTGCTGCTTTTATAAAGAAGACAAAACTATTGTTCAGAACTAAACATAAAGTTCATATGAATATTTAGCAGATATCTCGGATATTTCTCTGCGATCAAAACAGTCCAGGTTTCAAGAGAGCAGGACTGCTGAGGAGTTGCACAGGTTGTTGACTGCACAAAGAAGCCTGGTTCTGGGCATACTGGAGCTAAAATTCAAGTATGAGCCAGGGCTGGGTTGGCATGCCCTGCTATGATTCACAAATATACTGGAGGCTTAGCAAATGGGTTACATTTGTGCCTATTTTCTACTTCTTAAAAGGTGCCGTGTGGGCTAGTGGTCAATACTGGTTGGAGTTGAACTTGAAGAGTGAAAAGCTAAAGTGATGACAAGAGAGAGCTAGAAAAGCACCACTGTTTGGGATGAGCTGAGGTATGTATTCTGGAGCATGTATCTCTGTCATTCTTGCATCTAAGTAACAGGCCACAAAATGAGTTTCTGATCATCCTGCTTATAGTACACCGAGGTAGCCCTCTTTAAAATAGAAGCACAGACTCTGGGAGTGCCAGAAAAGTCAACTTCATAGAGATGGCTGTAAAGATAAGGTGTCTTTACATGAGAGTCTCTGTGGGAGTCTTTGAAATAATAGACCACCTTCTTTTGCACTTACCACATTATTGCATTTATTATAAATGAGTCACAATTTGGGGTAGGGGAGAGACTAACTGCATAAAGTACAGCATGTTCTTTCACACGCAACAGTACATTTATTTGGCTTTCATTTCTATGAAGTGGGCATTATCATTTTTAATTTTTGGTAAACTACAGATATAACCACTGATGTTTTCACAGTCACTAAATTTAAATCTGCTAACACCTCATAATTAAGGAACATCCTAGCTGTTTTAACTTTCTGAATCATGACACATTTCTTTCTAGTAGGGTCAGTGGATAATAATAATAATAACAATTATTCTAACTAAATATTTGCTGCACAACTTTCACTGTATTCACTGGAGAAAGGCAGAAGTAGCAGAGGAATTTTAAACTGCCCACCAAGTCGATGGAGCCGTATAAGGTTAGACTCAACCACACAATGAACACCATGACTGCCTACTCTATCATCTCCCCAGTAGGAGAAACTCAACAAATGCCAGCTGCCTTTCCTCTTGTCCCTTTATGGGAATGGGCTACTTCACAATCACCCAAGGGGAACATATAAGACTGTAATTTTAAAGAGAAAAACCTGTGCTACCCATGAAGTCATTCTTCTCACAGGTGTTTATGAAACGTCTACTCCCTTCAGGGCCATGATCGTGGATATTGTGGAATAGAACATCTTCCCAGACTGGTCATAGAAGCATTGCTCATTCATCACAACATCTTAATCATTATGTCAAGGCATCAGGAATTACAACTGAAGCATAAAAGAAACTCATGGGCTTCTAGGAAGTACTGGAGGAAACTAAGTCATTTTCCCAAAGGCCTAACTCAGGATGGAGCAAGTGGCATTACCGATGATTTAGAATCCCAAGCTATTGTTGCCCGGGCCATCCTGGTCATAGCGCGCATAAAAGCCATGATCTCCGCAGGCCGGCCAGCACAGAGCTGAGGCCATGGGAGGGGCACTCAGGAGCTTCCAATTCCAGGGTCACTCAAACAGGTCAGTGTCCAAGACATCACGTCTGCACACTGTGTCCCTAGTGGGAAGGGGTCATTAGCAAAGAGACGGCCAGGATCCACATGACACTCGCGCACACTCTGCTGGAAGAATGGGCCATTTCTGAACCCATAGAAGGAATAAGAATTATGCCTTAAGCTGCCCCTCTACAACCTAAATTCTCAGGAATTCCATTTATGGGACATTTCACTGATGAGGGTCTTGGCCTTGTAGATCTTCCAGAAGATAAAATCCAAAGTAAGGGTTGTAGTTTTACACCACCTGAAATGAATTCACTGAGCTGTGGTAGCAGGCCTTTGTTCATGATTCTATTAAGGACATAGAAGGAAAATATTAAGGAAATATTTTGGAACAAATAAACCATATTTTAACAATCCATACATTAATATAAAATAAACCATACATTAAGGAAATGTTAAGGAAAATATTAAATGAATATTAAGGAAACAATAAACCATGTTTAGGATTACAATCTACTACTGCCTGTACAGAATTAGCAATGACCTTATCCGTGTCCTCAGTAATATGCCCAAGGTCTCATGACTCCTAAGAGGCAGGCCCTCTACATCAGGATTCCAAAGTCTCTTTATACACTATGCAATTTGCTTTTGAATTCTGACAGTTGGTGTGATATAAAGTTGAGTGATATGGAGATGAGTCATTGCAGAACTAACTAGTGACTGAGACTGACAAAGTGGCACGCTTGGGCTCAGATGGAAGCACCATGGAATTCCTATGGAACCTGAAGATCCTGCACTCCCGGGATCCCCGATCTTCCTGTGACATCACCCCTCCTCCAAGAACCTCCTTCTGGTCCTGTTGCTCACATGGTATGCTGGACTTTCCAGAAACTGCATGATGATTTATGACTTGGTAAATGTCGACTCCCCTCCTGGCAGCCCTAGAGCAAGGCAGGCAGGGAGATGAAGAGTGAGGAGACAGTGGGGAAAGAAATCAGCGCTTCTGCTGGCCAAGCAGAGCCTGATTGCTCCTTGATGGGTCAGTAATTAATTGTTCCAAAGTGTTGGATCTGAGACTGCAGAATTGTGTCTTGTGAATAGGCCCTGGAGGGCGGGGGGAGTCACATTGCTTGTAAGGTCATTAAGAGAATATTATAAGTAATACTCCATGACTCCCTCATTAAATACTAAGTGAGTCATTCAATCTTGGGGTTCTATTTCTATTCCCCTTTCTAAATGCAACTTTAATGATTTAAAATCCCTTCAACCCAATTACAGTCCTGTATTCAGATTAGGAACTCTCTCCCATTGTGAGTGGGAACCATTATGCAGCAGCCTATAGCAAAATTAGCACCCAGAGATGTTGTACTAGGAAATAAATCTTGCCTTGACATTTCAAGACTGATTCCTGGCCAATTACAACACACTCTGTTACTCTGGTAATGTGTAACTGAGTTGCTCCTTGCAATTAAGGCTGCTGGTTAGAAAGAAAAAAAAAATCATGCAGAGAAAAAAAAATATATCTGAAAAGCTATGGGGGGGTGAGTCACTGACAGTGGGATCAGAAGAGGAGTGGGCTCTAAGATAGATGCTGTCAGGCTGGCTGGACTTCATCGAGAGGAGCCATGGTAAATTTACAGTCTGACCAGACAATAGGTTGGCTTAGGGAAGGACAGCCCACTTCCTCCCATGGTACAGTGAGTAGCTGTCAGGGTTGCAGGAAATCCTGGTGCTAGTAGAGGTAAGACGTCCAATGGCTGACGTTAAGGAAGAATTTTTGTGGCCAATGAACACTCCAACATGTGCGTTTTGGCCATTACACGGGGCCGTGGCCTGTGATCTGGGTCATCTTTATATGGACTCAGGCTAACAAATTTCTTCACTTTTAACATGGACCTTCTGAGGTTTGCCCTGTTTATTAACAAACAGCTGTGGGAGGTCTGCAAGTGGCACATGAACACGTGAGTGATACCAGACCCCTGTTCACACCCAGACTCAGGGTAGGCTGGGGAAGATATCTTTCACTTTTCAAGTGCATGGGATAAAGAGCTCATGGCTTGAAATAGACAGACAGCTGGCTGGGACACGGAAGCTCTCTTCGGGTTTGTCTTTAGCCACACGACAATCAGAATGGCTCTCTCTCAGGCCAGAGCTTTCCAGTGTGTTTCTCTCTATGTCTTTCCTGGTTGAGATACTGAGTAGGTCCAGTGATCCTGAACGCTTATAGCCACAGTGATACTGAGAAGGTAGCCTGGCCAGTCCCTCTGGACCTGCTGGTAGATGGTGGGTGGTGGTGTGACCCTGGATGGGTTCTTATGTGTCCCCCTCATGGTGGCTCAGGATGGTACCAATCTGCTTGACCCTTCTGTGAAGGGGCCTGGGCTTTACTTCCAACTCCTAAATTATGTAAAAATTCAGAAGAATGGGCAGAGAAAAAGTGAGAACAGCCTATGAAGACCTCAAGACCTCTCAGAACTTCCCAGTAGCTACCTTTAACATGTCCCATTAGAACTAAAGTGGAAGCTATAGGGGATTTCCATGCCAATTACAATGGAGGGAGGATGGAGACAGCTATTCCATTTTTGAGTTATATCTTCCTTCAGACACTCCCCTGGCTCTGATTCTGAATGTTTCCATCTCTGCTTCCCCTCCCCCCACCATTAATCTGATGGAGCCATCATGGCAAAGACTCCCTAATTGCTAAAAGCTGATGGTTGTCTCCTTGTTGAGCCCAATTGTAACAAATGCCGTGAATAAACATCACAATTTCTCCTGACCCAGCAGTGCGCTAGTGAAGAGTGAGTGCATGTATACACACACACACACAGATACACATACACACACATGCATACACACATTCAGTTTTCTTAAGCATAGGGGGGCAGTCTGTCTCATCATTCTAACCCCGCTGACTTTTTTGTTCTCTCACTCTGGTTGTTTCCATGGGAACCACAAAAATAATAATAATCATCATAATAAAAGAGGAGGAAAAGCCCGCTGCTCTTCCACAGAAAGGGTCCTCTATTTCCCAACACCTGGAGTCCACTGTCCTCAATGGACTGCTGAATTCTTACCACACAATTCAATTCAGTTCTTCCTCTGAGCCTCATCCTTCAGTGACACAGAACTCTGATTGCATTAGGAGAAGAACTAAGAGCTCTAAGGGCTGATATTCTTATAGGGGGCAATAAGGTAGAGACTCCAGAGAGGCCAGGGATAGAAGCTGGCCTTCACTGAGAAGGAGCAGAGCGTCCGAAGGGGGATAGAAAGGTCTGCATGGTAGCACTGCTTCCTGAACCCGCAAAGAGCATGGCTCATCAGGAAAAACACAAGATATTTAGTCAGACTTGCCAACTTATCCTTCCATCTTTATGCCCAGACAACCAGCCAGGCAACAAATGTCTTTTGTTAATTTACCACCATCCAGTAGTAGCACTAGTTATTGGCACTGTACCACGACGGTTGCTCTGAGTCCTTCTTGAGCACATCATCCAATTGCTGAGGCAGGCAAATAGAGAAGCCATGTACACTTTGACCAGTGCCTTGAAGAATGTCCTGAACAAAAGAGGCAACTGACCTGTGTGTTGATTGAAAGGCGCTGCTTTGGTGAGGAAAGTTCAGGGTACTGCGCAATATCTAAGAAGAGAGACATGGTTGTGTGTGTATAGATAAGAACAGTTCTCTGGAGAGATTAAGGTCCTCACATAAACATGAGTGGGAGCTAGTCAGATGAAATGTGTTTTAGAAAAGGAAAGAGAAGAATGCTTTATTGAATGGTTGGACAGAAAGATGGAAGGACAAATTGGTAGGGTCTCTGGTTCTAAATTGTGAGCTCTTCTAGAGATCCATGCTCTCTGTGGCCCTCAGTAAGACTTTGTTAACTATAAAGATGTTCTGACTCATATCTGGAAGAGAAGGACCCACATGTGCAAAGATCTAGAAGGACCATAGAGGACAGAGGATGTGAGCAAGCTCTTCATTGCCAGAGAATGTAATGTGGATTGGGGAAAATATGTTGGAAGAGATAGGGTGGGAAAGGATTTATTGGTGGAAATAAGAAATCTGAAGATGTTCAATGGTGACTGATTTAGGTCCTCCTAAGTCTAGTTAAAGAAGTATCATCTCTTCCTGAACATAAAAAACCATTGAAAAGTTTTGACAGTGACAGGACAAAATATGATTTCCATTTCAAAGTTTACCTCCAGCTGTAGCATGGAGAGCAAATTGGATCAGGACCAGTCAGAAGTGGGAAGGTGAATTAGGGGATACCATATTAATTCCAAGGAGAGATCAGGGCAGTCTGAATTAAGTACATGGTAGAAGAAATGAAAAGGAGTGGTGAGTTTTGAGGGAAGATTTGGGAAACAGAGAGGAGTTGAGATGATTCCACGGTTCTGGCTTTATCTTCTGCTTGGTGGTGGGGGGGGTAGGTGGTCACTGTATGATAAGTGGGGAGAAAGATAATTCAGTGAATTTAGGCTGAGTTTAGGATGCCTGTTGATCTCTATATGGAGATGTTCAGAGAATAATCGATGAGGGTCAGAAGGCAGCCCAGGCTGGAGTTACTGACCAGTGAATTGTTAGCCTTTTGAAAGCACTGAAACCCAAGAGAAAGAATGGGCTCACCAAGGAACCCAAGAGAGATAGTAACATTTTCATGATTATCACAAGAAATAGGGACACAAAGAACACTGACCTACAAAGAATAACCAAATAGAATGAGGGAGTTGTCTTTTCCAGAAGCAAGAGGAGAGATAAGCGATATAAGCAGGTCAGTTGAGTTGGGTGCACAGGCCCCCTTGAGAGAACAATAGAAGTGGTGGTTATCATAGGGATAACTATTTCAAGGATTGGAGGGCCCAGAGGGTCAACTCCATTGAGGACTAAATGTGATCTGAAAAAATAGAGACACAATGTCTAAGAGGACATGGAACAGAACTTGGACGTGGTTTCTATTTAAATATGGAATAGATTGGATCATGTTTCATTGCATAAACAGTTGAGAAAAAATAGAAAATATGATGTTCCATGTACAGGAAAAAGAAGGACAACTAGATAAATCTGGCAAGAAAAATTGGTAAATGTGGTCCCTAGCATCACTGGGTTTAGCTTAGGATGGGAGAGGACTGGCCTTTCCTTTGTAAAAAGACAGAAGGCAGAAAGGAAGAGGACTCACAGCTTCAGTGGAAAAAATTTATGTAAAATCTAATGTGATGACGGGTAATTGTTTTCTCCATTCATTTATTTATTCATCCATTTTTATAACAAAATGAATAGATACAAATACAAGGCATTTTCTTTCACCTCTTGAAATTTACAGATAATAATGGGACCTCCCTGGTGGCCTAGGGGATAAGTCTCAGCACTACCACATCTGTGACCTGAGTTCTTTCCCCGGCCACAGAGGGGACCCACATGGTGCAGCAGACCTCTCCTGTCTCACCCGCTGCTCCCCTCAGCAGTGTGTTTCAGTAGATCCACTTGATCAGCTCCCCACTGTGTCTCTGGTGAATCCTCTTACCCCTGTACCTCTGGCTATACCCCAGACCTTGTACGCAAAATAAATAAATATAAAAAAAAAGAAATTTATAGATAATGGTAAAGTTAAACAAGTAGTAAAAACGTGGTGTTGTGTTAAAATTGGAAGTTATAGGAACCTATAAAAGGATATAGGAATCAGGAAGAACCTCCCTGAGAAAAATGATATTTAGGCTGCATTTTCAAAGGAATTTGCTGAAGGAAGAAAAACCAAGGTAAAGGTGAAGTAATCATCTGGAAATAAGAGAGAAAAGTAGGACTTGAAGTGTTCAGCATGAAGGAGAATACCAAAAATAGCCACTGTGAGGAATGGGGACGATAAGGAAACAGGAAAACAGAGTACTGCCATATGGTTTAGTGCACCCTTCCCTAATAGGTCAAAGTGGGTTTAGGACTTATAGAGAAATCACTGTAAAGAACTTTATCATCTTCTCCAGCAGCACCCAGTGAAATCTTTATAATGCAATTTCTTCTGGAATTGAGTTTTGCCAGAAAAGCATGACACGAACTATGGGACAAGGATGTTGAGTGTATCACCAACTGCAGATGAAGCCATGGATTGCTACATCTGGATTGGACAGGGAAGGAAGTGAAGAAAGGAAGGAGCTAAGAGATTGAGAAAGCAGAGTGTCAAAATAGTAGTAAGCTTCGATAAGGTCAAAGATGAAAAAAACAGGGTGTGCAAGATGGGAGAGGACAGGAGGTTGTGGTCAAAGCTTAGGACAAATGATCGTGTGAGGGAGACCATAGAAACTGGGCATCATCACACAGTGCAGGGGATAGGCATGGGATGAAATGCTAATTGGAAATGTCACTGGAGGTGGAAGATAGAAATGCTGAAATGCATACAGGGTAGGTGATGAGTCATTACCAAGCACCATATAAGGAAATTTGGGAAGAGGCAAGACCTTACCCCTTAGCAGAAACTTTGACTGCAAAGAAAATAAATAAACTTTCATGGTACCTTAGCTTTCTTATGGGTGCTACGTTTTGCTATAGAGATGATATGAAGCGCAATGCCAAGAAGGTTATCTGCAAATGGTTGATTGCTATGGATACAGTTGATTTGATTATAGATAACACAATGTTTAAAGACTCACCTTATTTTGGCGTCAGAATATCTCCAGAGAGAAATGCAAATCAAAACCACTATGAGATACCACCTCACCCCAGTGAGAATGGCACATATCAAAACAAGTAGCAACAACAAATGTTGGCGGGGATGT
>JAGFMF010011417.1:6267658-6283010 GCA_019455555.1 Galemys pyrenaicus
CTGGGGACACCTGGTGGGGAGGGGAGGGATAGGGTTGAGGGAAGATGGGAGCACGAGGGACTGAGGTGATGGTGCACTGGTGAGATGGTGATGGGGAATATATGGGAATTACAATTAATGGCAAGTATATGTAAATTTTAAAATATTTTAATAAAAAAAAGAATATCTCCAGAGAGCTTCATACTGTCTCTCCATCAATATTAACTCTTTGCTTTTAAGCAACTTAATTGATCTCTCAGTACCTCATTTTCTTTAAGAATGGGGCTCCTATTACCTACCCTCAGAAGTTATCGTGAATATTATGAGAAATGATAGAGACTGAGAGAGAGGTTGAGGTAGAGATAGATGACACTTGGAGAGTGCATACCACACACTAAGGAGATAAATGATGTAGGTGCTTTCACCTCTGTGTGCCAGTCATTGGGCTATTTTCTATACTATGTTGATTATTTCTGATGTTGTTTCAGGGAAGTGTTAGGGGATTAAAAGCTTACTCTGACTTTTGAAAGGGATAGTATGCATCCAGTTGGGAAGTAACTAAAGCTTTATTAGAACAATGGCAATTGTTGACTGTTGGTTTACAAAGCATTTATGTAGTTGTTAGTTATTAGGAAATTAAATAAGGATGAAATATCACTGGTTTATAGTGCCTGGCCTGTGCAAGTATGTCTTTTATGTGTGTTTTGGCTTTCATACATAATATTAAATTCCCAGTGATCTAGCCTTATCCCGAAATTTCACCATTTCCTGCACCAATCTCAATTCTATCCACTTCAAAATTCCAGATGTCATCCTGCCTTCTGAATTATTGTTGCCTATAGTGTGCTCTTTCTTACTTGAGTGACTACAAAATTTATAGCTTGTACCACATTATTTAGCACTTGTTTGTGTACCACTTCTTGTATAAAAATTGTGTCCACATTAAACAGTCATCAGGACAAAGTAGAGAAACGGGGTACTTGATCAAAGTTTCATGATTTTCTTTATCCCTCTCAATGGGCAGGGTACAGATTAGGAAGGCAGGTGCTATTGCTTAGCCAGTTCTCTTCATTCCCACTCATCATAAGCCCAACCATTAGATCTCTATGCAATGTCTCAGAAAAAAAAATCATAAAAAACAAGTACATATTATGGTTTACTGAGATTAAAATCCAAGCCAAGAGAAGTTAGCAAGAGAATAAATATCCATGGGGATGCATTTGAAAAGCTCTCATATTAAGTAAGAATCTACCCTCACCAACTCATAGGTCTTGCCCAAGTCCATGAGAATACAGAAGTGAAACACAGGTAAAAGGTAAGTGGACAGATGGTGGCAATCACAAGCCAGGATAATGGTCAGCCCCTGGGCCTGGTCATATTAGCACAGTGCCCAGCGGTGGGCAAAGCACTTTTTGAAAGTTGTCTGTTGGCCTGGAGGGTAAGAGCTGTCTTGGAAAGCAGAGCCATCTACCTGGGCTGCTGGGGATTTCATACACATGTTCAAACCCAGTGATGATCTTTTTGGCATGGCATTCTAGCACCAAGATAAGGTAGATGAGCCCTGTCTGCTCTTTGAAAAGCAGTCCAGCTGAGGGGGCCATGTGGGCACAGCTGGTGAACGCCTGCTGCAGTGGCTGCACATTTAGTCACTTGGCAAATTAAAAGATGTCCTGCACAGGCTGTAAGCTCACTCTCAGCTGCTTGCCCAATGGGAGGGCCAAGGGCAATCCATTTTTTCAGCATCTTTTCGTAATAAAACTTACCTAGCTGCAAAGAGATTCTTCAGGATGAGACTTTGAAGGCTGAGGATAAGGGGACTTGAATTTATTTAACATATAAACAGGTCTCATGAAACTCTTTCTGTTTGACCCCATGTTTATTTAACACTAAATTTTCAGTACAATATGCATTTCCCCCATCAGATCCCTATACATCTTTATTAATTCAATAGAAAGAACCACATTTAATAGTTCTTGTTAAAAAAGGGACAATTATTTCTATTATTTATATAAAGTTCAAATGAACAAAATAGGGCCATGCTTTCCCCCAAAACTATAGGATTATAGCTTTCCCTCCAAGCTATAGGACTATAAGACCATATTAATAGGACTATAAATACAAAACAATAAAACAAATCTAGTAGAATCTCCTGTGCTTCACACAATTTCGACCTCAGGCAGCATGCTGTGCTTCTGTGCGTGTGTCAGGTCAGGGCTACCAGGGAGAAGTCAGAGGTCAGGAAACACACCTCTATGGGGAACGATGGATCAAATATGGGCAGTTAACCTGGAAAAGGTCTGGGGTAAAGCATGATGGTCAAGAGCAAAGGCCTGTCATGTAGAAGAGAAGTTAAGTCTTTCTTTTAGAACAAATGGCTGTAAGTATAAGTTAGGAGATTTTGACAAAGAAATGGAAACAGAAACAAAAAAGGGGATTGATTACTTCCTAACATAGTGTGAACAATAGAAATGGCAGCATCATCTGCTAGGATCACAGGAAGTCATGGAACACAGGAAGTGCATGGGTCATAGGAAGAACAGCAAATGGAAATGCATTTGGGTGATTACTAAAGAAATTTCCTGACATTCTACACCTTATAATGTTGATGCTGAAATTCAAACCCAAGCCAGATGAGTCTAAATCTTAAGCTCCTATAAACTAACCTGGACCTGGGCATCACACCTACCTCATAGAGCTGTGATGACGTTTACGGGAGATGATGCATATAAAGCACTAGATATCATTCTTGACATTATTATGTGTCATAGCACCATCAAGAAGAAGGATGGACGAGAGGACTTCCAAGATCTAACCCAGGGTTTCCTGCTTCCCTGGTAGTATGTTGCCTCTCTTCTCTGGACTCACCAAACACCACCTTGAGCTAAGTGTACCCAGAATGTTGTCGGCCCCACTACTGTGCAAGGGTCAAGTGTGAATTTCTGCAAAGTCAGCTCAGACACCTGAGGTTCTGCATTTAATCCTAAAGTCGGACTTCTCTTTATTCAAATCCCATTCAGAATTGGCACGATTCCATTTGCTGATTCAAAAGGGGGAAAGAGGTTTTGAAAAGGCTTATAACAAAGGCTCATAAGCCTTACAGATCAAACAGCTCTTAAAGAACAACATTTTGATGAGTTAAGTGTAAAAGAACCAGAAACATACGGATTAAATTCCCCTTGAAATTTGAATGCATTTAAAAATTAAAGGGAAAAGCACTTGGCAGAATGCATTGGGGCCCTCTGCTGAATCTAAAACATTTAGAAAAACAGCTCAAGACATCTTGCCCAAATGAGGCAGCTCCCAGTTTCTATCTAGCTTACTTTAAGTGCTGCTGCGTACCCCTTCTTCTCCCCCCGCTATGTCTGTCTCTTAGGAGACAATTTCAAATCCTCAGTTCCCTTTGGTTTCTTCTCCCTTGATGGCTAATTGCTAATTAGCAAGATATTTGTGTGCTGGAAGAAGCAGTTCATTTTTGAAATGGTCAGAGCCTGCTGCTTGGTAGCTCAGACATACATAGGCAGGTACCCCGGGGGTCAGTGCATTATAGCTGTAGCCAGAGCCCTTGGGAGCAGGCTGAGCTACTCTTGGTGAAGGGCTAACCCATGTGCCATGGGTTTGCTGAGAGATAATGCCCCAGACCAGTGAGTATCAGCTCCCAGTAGTCTGAGCTGCCTTCCCAGCCCAAGAAGTCTTCATTGGGAATTTTGGGGCAATAAAACTTACATAGGTAGGCACATGCAGAGATTAAATTAGATTTAATCTCTTTGTCATGGAGACAAAATAGTGTTCGACCTGATGTATCTATTTGAACTGACAGGAGGTCCAGTGTAGTGACCTGCAAATTATGCATATCAGTTGAGCAGGCGGTGATCTCTTCACATTGGGAAAGAAATTGAGTTCTCCACTTCTGTTTATAGTTTAGTGCATCCTAGTGCAGCAGGAGAGGTCTGCCGCGCCATGTGGGTCCCCTCCCTGGCCAGAGGCAGGGATTGAACTTGTGCTCAGTGGCTGCAGTTTGCTTCATCATGCGTTGCTTAATCCACTGCGCCACCAGGGAGGCCCCTATTTTTGTGAATATTTGACAAGTTCCTCAATATATGTTAGTACAATAATACAAGAATTTAACTCACTACACATATATTATGGGTGATATGCAAAAGTTTTATAATTATTGCTCATTGTTTGAATATTTTAAATTTAACTTTTTATAATATTTTATTTTTATATATTTTACATCATTGTTCATTTTTGTACAATGTTTGCTTTCTCCTCTCAGGTGTAGTTCCCATAAAATTCCCACTACCAATTCACTTGTGCACCATCACCATTGTCCGCTGTACTCTTCCCTCCCCTGTGTTGACCCCTCTCCCTTCCCCTACCCTGCAAAATATCTCTGATATATAATTGCTGTTAATTTTGGTTTTTTATTTATTGGTTTTTTTTTCCTTTTTTGGTCTGTTTGAATTTTTTTATATGATTAATTTTTCTGTTTGTGAATGTTAGCAAGAAATGTAGAGACCGGAGCCTCCCTGGTGGTACAGTGGGTTGAGCAACACACTATGAAGAATCTGCAGACACTGCAGCTTGAGTTCAATCCCTGACCAGTGAGGGGACCCACATGGTGTAGCAGACCTCTCCTGCCTCACCCGCTGCTCCCCTCAGCAGTGCGTTTTGGTCAATCTGCCTATTCTGCTCCCCACTCTGTCTCGGGTGAATCTTCTTACCCCACACACCTCTGGTCTGTATCCCAGCTATTGTATGCATAAATAAAAATGTAGAGACCGCAATGTAGTAATAGGGCATTGGTTTTGTGTCAGGCAGATCTAGACTTCTAGAACACCTTCTGCTTCTGCTATTTACCAGCAAGATGACCTAGAGGAAGACACATAGATGCTCTGAGATTCAATTTCCTTCTCTGTATGATGAGAATGTTACTATCTTTAAAGATTGTGGTAGTTCATTGTGAGGTGTAGGGAAATGTTGAATTCAATTCATCTGGCACAGTTCCTGCCCTTTAGGTGTTCAGCACAGTTTAGTTATGTGTGTGTTTCCTTTTTATTTTTAATTTACAAGAAATATGAATTTTTACTAATTTTCTAAGGACTGTGAACTTTATCGGTATCTCCCTTCAGCAAGTGCAACAGGGTACACATCTCAGGTGGTTATTGTAAATCAGAGAGAGGATTATACATGATGAAATTATCTATGTTTGTCACTCATCACCTTTATCAACAGATGGTTATAACGTTTCTGATAAGACAGACCAAATTTTTAAGTTTTTCAATCTCTTTATCTGAGGGTTCATACCAGCTTACCCTGCATTTTTTCATGTGTTAACAAGAAGTCCTTAGTGTTGGTTACTGACAATGACAAATACTCCAGTAGGGGTAAAGTGTGGATTTCAAATACCGCTTTCTTATAGCACTTGAAATAACAGTTCAACTTGGAGACTTAGTCACTTCCAATGACTTATGGAAATCCTCTCTTAAGGGGATATGCAAAAGCAAAGAACTCTACTCCACCCAGTCTCTTTAAACAATTTCTGTTTTTGAACAAAACCTCAAGACAATGTGTGGGACACTAAAGATGTGGGTAATAAAATCAACACCCAAAACAATATTAAGAAAATGTAATGAACATGTAATGGTTCACAAAAGACACTTCATACATATTTACTCTTCAATATAATTCTATGTGACAGGGACTACTATTAATTTACAAATGAGAAAACTGAGGTTGAGGGAGACAATGCAAATTCCTTAGAAAATGTCATAAAAATATCTCAAAAATATGGCTCATGCTCAAAACCCTCACAACAAGTTCTGTCACCTCAGTTACAACTTAGTTTTGATCAAATCATTTCCTTTCAATATAAAGAATATTGTCAACTATAATTACTTTGTTCATATATTTACTCAATAGCTTTTCTGTTTCCTTATTTTCAATATAAAAATCCTAGTGCAGCATCATGGGAAAGGTGACCAGCTCACCATTATGAGTTGAACCATTCTTTCTACAGAGTTGGCCCTTAACAAATTGTGGTGATGAGCGTGGTTTCTTTCTCCACACGACCACAAAAGGGGTCAGATAATATAGCCTGTGACCCAAATCACACCCAACCCACTGTTTTAGCCAATAAAGTTTTATTGGAATGCAGCCATATGTATTTATTCCTATCATCTACAAGTCTTCTGTGATTCAACAGTGGAGTTGAGAAGCTGCAGCAAAGGCAGTATGACTCAAAAAGCCTAAAAGAATTAAGATTTGAGACTTTACAGAAAGCTTGTTGACCCTTGGTTCACAAGAATCAAGTGAGAGGTTGTATATTAAGAAAATATTTAGCAATCAGGACAGTTTTTAAAAACTGGTTACAGTGCAAGACAACTATACAACAAGATACTCATTAAGTGGGATTAATGCAGCTATTTAGCATGAAATGTATGGAGTGATCAATACTACTGTGTCTGTAGTTTGGAAAAATAAACGATGAAAGCATGTCATTGATTACATACCTACCAACACAAGCAACATTTACCTTAGTTCAAGTAAATACCAACAAGATAAAGGTTACCTATTGCATAAGATGAATTAGATTTTCAGCCAGTTCTCAATCACCTGAGACAGATTAACAAGACCTTTGCTGCACTTTCTTTTTTCTCCTGATCTCTGCCTTTAGGCTGCTTCACTTTTTTTTCAAACTTCCAGGGGGAGGGAGGGGAATAGAAAGGGTCATCCTTTAATCCAAGCACTTATAAGCCCTTCTGCAAAAAGGCTATGTGCTAAAAAAAAATCTGTAGAAGTAATGAATAAACACGTTATTTTTAGATTTCTGTGTAGATTGCAATTATCTATATTCTCCAGGCTAATAATAGCTTGGAAAATCCAGAGCTGTTTGGAGATGACAGAAGCTTTGTTTGAAGCAAAGATCATCAGAAATTCTCTTGTTACTTAGAGACACACATACATAAAACAACCATTACAAGAGAAAACTCACAATCTGAAGACATGCAATGTTAAGCTGGGAGGCCAATGGAAGGGAATTCTAGAGCAGATGTGAGCCCCCCAAAACACTTTTACCTCATTTTTACAAAGTATAATTTCGCATTTTAACACTTCTGAACTGGAAATTTACCATGCAACTGCATACACATGCTACATGGTCCCCTTTTTTTTATCTCTCCCAACCTAGAAAGCTATTATTAAATCAACGCATCTTAACATGAATTACAACTTCAAATCAAGAGAATATATTATGATGGGAAACCAAGAGAATGGGGAATCCATTTTTTTCATGTCATATCTTCTCTGAAATTAATCCTTACTGTGGTCCAAGATGTCTAATCCCATATTCTTCAACAGCCCTAACACCCCAGGCAGGATTATCCACCCACCTGTCTGATCAGCACTCCCACAGGATGGCAATGACACACTGAGAACCAGACTTAGCCACATCCCTGGCACGCAACTACAGTTCTGGAGCCAAAGATCTCCAAGCCAGTCATGGGTTTCATTCCCAACCACCCTCTAGCACCAAGAAGCCCACTGAGTTCACTCTGAAACAAAAAGCCCCTGATACCAGGGACTGTTTTTCAAACAAGCCATTATCCTGTGGCCTATTGCAAAATTAGTTGAAGGAGAATCTGTTGCTGAGAGATAAATCTTTCTCTGACATTTCAAGACTTATTCTCAGCCAATTAGAATTGCCACTGTGACAGCGGCCTGATGCACGCATTCAAATCATGTCCTCTGCCCACAGTCCCCAAAGAAAATGCTTAACAGAGCCAGTGTCCTCAAGATCCATGAACAGATGATACAGCAGGTGTGGGGGGTGGGGAGTGGGTGGGGAGTGGCTTAGGCAGGGAGGGTTGATGGCTCATGAAATCTCTGATAACAAACCAGGAAACAAAGCTTGGGATCTGGGATCTGGAGCCTGCGGGCTGCTAACCACTTTGTACAGGGGGAGTTGCTTCTTGGCCCAGCACTTACTGTGACCCTTGAATGTAAAAAGTTCAACCACACTGGAGCCTGCATAGAGGAGTGAATGAATGGTGCTTCCTTTCTAAACTGAATGAATCTTCATGGTTAGCTGGTGAATTTCATAGTGGGATTCTCACCTGTAATTTTTAAGGGTTTTAAACATTTTAAAGTCAGGGCTCTTTGAATCTCTTCCCACGCTAAGTGGTCCTACATTCCTCAAGTACCTTTCTGGAAAGCAGGTGAAGGTATTTTTCCTTATTGCAATATTTGCGATCTGTCACATCCAAAGCTCATTCTTATTACAGGAATCAGGCAATATGCAAACTTACTACGACAGATGCGATGCTCTGCTGGAGCCATTTCCATCAGCCCTCATTCTATTCACATTTTTGATGACATTCCTATGGATGAGCATCTCTGCACCCATTTTTCTGACTGGATAAAACAAGACCCAGGGAAGACAATTCACATGCTCAGAGTTTCCAAAGTAAATGAAACGATTTTAATTTCATTAGATTTCCTACATAAATCAAGCATTCCATTTTGGCTCTTTATCTCAGAAGTCCACTTAGCCTAAAAACTGCCCAACTCTTGTCTCTTATGGCAATGACACTCAGCCCAGAGGTTCATCTAGATGAACAGAGCCAGCTCTTCTCTAAGCTGAGAGACTCAGAAGCTACAGGCAGTGTGCCGGAGGCCAGATGCTTAAACCAGCCTCATTTTTCAGATATGACACTATCTTCAGATCTGCACGGATACGGCCATAGAGTAACTTTCAGAAGGTGTTTGTCGGAAACTTGTTCTTCTTTCAGAAGAATTCCCAGGGGAAAACTTCTATTCCTCGCGGCAGTAAAGTAAAAATGCCAGCTCCCCACGACCCACACACACTCACTGCAGCGATGAGGAATTGCTACAGTAAAATAAAGTACCAGAGACCCATGGAGACAGTTGTGGCTCTCTCCTGGGGAGGTGGCAAGGAGATCTGTGTACACAGCATTCTCTCATAGAAATAGGCCTCCTGTCTTTCGTAAAACTAAAAATAAGGATGATAACAAGAAAGATTTATCTGCGTCTTGAAAGGAAGTTCTGACATTACCATAATGGCATCTCTCCAGAAAGTCTGCTCTTTCCTTTCCATTCACATCTCCATTTAGTAGTTCTCTGAAAATACAGCTAAAGGGAACTATTCTTTCCCTGTGGCTCACAACAATCAGGCTGCCCAAGCTACCACACACTCCCCCAAAACTTGGTTAATTACTCACCAACAGAAATACCAAAGCAACAAATCAGTTTTGTGCATATGTGTTTGAGAACCCTCATTGTTCTAAGAGACTCCTAATTATATGTTTCCTCTGGTATCTACCCTCTACCCCTCCCTACTTCCCTACGGGAGACCGAGTAACACAATCAAAGAAGATTCTAAAGAGGCTTGTCATATCCTGGGGTTTACAAGACATGGTATTCAAAAGGCAGTGATGTTAATATTGTTTTACAGTGTGCTGACTGCTTGGGGGGTTTACAGCCATCTGTGTGCATTAACCCCTTTCTAAGTCAAGGGCGGGGCTAGGGTTGGCTCATTCATGGAGTCCTTTTGCCCCACTGCTCCCCTGCTCTCCCAGTCACTAACTTGGGACAGTTAAGTGTCAGTTATTAATGGCACATGAATCCTTTAGGGTAACAGGCATTGTCTGATTCTGCCCTAAGCAATCCACATAAGAGATGTTATCAGCATTCCTTCTGAGTTCACCATGGCTTAAAAAATCTAGAATATCCAGGTAAGTGTGAGTTTATGAACAGGGAAGATTTCATTAAATCCATAGTCTGCAGGCATATATCTACTGATGGAGGACCTGGCTGCCATATAAATGAGGTCAAATTTTATTGTATATTAAATATTAAAACGGTGCACATTTTGTGGATCTGATAAAAACTATGAATTTTAATTTCAGAAAAATGTATTCTCTTTCTTATACACAAACACAGACACAAACACACATGCATATAATTAATCCTGGAATCATGGACCTCAGAATTTCATCTGGTTCTGACAGCTCCAGGTTAGCAGATCTCACTTTGTTAGAAGTTTAACTTCAGCTCAACCTTTGGTGTCTTCTTCCCCACATTGCCATTATAACCATATCTAATGGGTTTTAATGAGTCTTTAATTTTCTTGTACTTCAATCAAATGATTTCCTCACTGGTATGAGAGTAACAATCTACTGCCACAGTGTTTCATTTTAAACTGTACACAAGCATCCAGCACCTGTCACAAGCAACAAATGTGCCCCCCACCAACACTGGCGGTCAGTTTTATGTGTCAACTCAGCGAGGAAGAATGCCCATTTAGTCAATCAAACTGCAATGTGCTTGTAGCTGTGAAGGCATTTTATAGATGTGATTAATGTTCAAAATCAGCTGACCTTATGTAGATATCTTAGATAACCTGAAAAGGCCTCAGCCAATTATTTGGAAGGCTTAAGAGCAGGACTGAGATTTCTGGGAGGAAAATTAAATTCCATACAATGTCAGCCCTGAGAGTGGCAGCATGCCTTTCATGGCTGCCTGTCCTGTGGATTCTGGACATGCCAAGTTGGCCTCCACAGTCACCAGTGCTAATTCCTGGGGGCACAGCTTAGCCTGTGTCTCTTACTGGTTCTGTTTCTGTCCTGCTAACACAGATCTTGGTACCAGGAATAAGATGCTATAGAAATAAACACCTGTAACTGTGCACTTCGGTTGGAATTGGATAATGGGTAGAATCTGGAAGAAGAATCCGTATGCAAATGATAGAAAAAGCCTGCATTTTCTTAAGCAGACTGCTGGGAAGCACTTTTGGTAGTCTCAGAAGGAAATAAGTAACATGTTACTGGACATAGGAGGAAAGGTGACATGAACTAGGGCTCCCCTGGTGGCTCAAGAGGTTCAGCACGATGAAGCTATGAGCAGCTACTACAGCACAAGTTCAATCCCCGGCCAGGGAGCTGACCCACATGGCGCAGCAGACCTCTCCTATCTTGCCTGCTGCTTCCCTCAGCAGTGTATTTCAGTAGATTCACCTGTTCTGCTCCCCACTCTGTCTCTGGTGAATCATCTCACCCTCCTCATCTCTGGCCTACACCCCAGCTCTGGTGTGCATAAATAAATAAATATTTTTTTTAAAAAAGGTACTATGTGCTATACAGTGGCAGATAACACAGATGAAGCATGGTAAGTTTTAATTTGGATTTTTTAAAGATTTTTATTTTATTTTTATGCATATACAAGCTGGGGTATAAGCCAGAGTCACGGGAGGTAAGAGGATTCATCAGAGGCAGAGTGGGGAGCAGAACAGGCAGATCTACTGAAACCCACAGCTGAAGGGGGCAGCGGGTGAGGCAGAAGAGGTCTGCAGCACCATGTGGGTCCCCTCCTTGGCCGGAGATCGAACTCATGCTGTTGTGCAGTGGATGCTTCACAGTGTGGCGTTCAGTGTGGCCACCAGGGAGGCCCTGAATTTGGATATTTTGCTGAGATGTCCAAGCAACTTGTGGGAGACATGACCTTTTTAATATATCTATTTCTCCTTGTAGTAAAACACAATAGGAGAAGGAGAATTGGAAGAACTATGGAACTTAAATTATAATGATGGAGAAAATTCTCAGGCTATTAAATTGTAGGAAATGCTAAAGTTGGGAGAGTTACTGTCAGGAAGATGTGCTCTGATGAGCAGAACAAGGATGTGGTTAGCACTAAAGATATTAGGTACAAAACACACATTCATTCAACCACAGAAACAGAAGTCAGGAAAAGAATGGAATCACCCATCCTTTTAGGATCCTGTTGGGAATTTCCTAATACTATGATTCCCCATGGTATACATAAGAGACCCACAAAATCCACAGACATTACAAAGTGGAAACACCGCCAGCTTGGATGAAAGGGATAAAGGTATGACAAAATAACAGAAAGCTGTAAGACTCTCCCAAATTCTACAGGCAGGAGACAGACTGATAAAACGACTGAGTTGTAAAACAAATACTACCCTTCTAGAAAAAGGAAGCTTGGCTCTGAGGGCTCTGGGCCCAGAGGCCAGACCTGGAAGGCCAGAGTAGAGAGTTGTGAACCTAGCAGCTCTATCCCACTCTTTTAGCAGTAAGATTCTAGGTAGAGACAATGCATGTAGGAGTATTCCCAGTTCTTCCATCCTAATGAATTTACTCTGATGAAATTTGGAAGTGTCATAAACTGGTGACCCTTTGCTTTTTTCAATTTCTGCCACTCGGAATAAGAATGCTATAGCTCTGTTACTCCACACGTCTGTCATCATTGTCTTTCACAGGTTTGGCATCAGAAACGTGTCAATATGTTTCTAGATTCACATATTCACAGATTGAGAGACTTTTGTCTTACAATGGATGGTAACTGAAGTGTTACCAATACCTAATTTACATGATAAAAATGGGAACATTGTGGGCTGATAATATTTAGGTAAGATTTTTTAATTGCATTGATTCTCTAGTTGATAAATTAGAGGATATTAGGATAAGGAGACTGTAATTTGCATGTGGAATGAATGTGAATCTTAGGTGGTCAATGGATGATATGCTGGAAATAGGTGCCTGCAGATGTAATTAAGTTAAGGTTCTTGATGGGGAGATGAGCCTGAATTATCCAAGTGAACCCTAAGTGCATTCACAGGTATCCTTATAGAATGAGAGCAGAGGGAATTCAAGCTCTCATAGGTGAGAAGGCAATATGAAGATGGTGCTGAAATCTACAGTTGCTGACCTTGAAGACTGGGTGGATGTAGCAACAAGTCAAAGAATACAGGAAGCCACCAGAAGCTGGAAAAAGAAGACAAATATACCCCCCTGGAGTCCCAGAAAGGTGTGTGGCTCTGCCAATTTCTTCATTTCAGCTCAATTAAACTACTTTTGTCCTTCCAGGTTCCAAAACTGTCAGATAATAATTTTGTAGAGTTCTAATTCACCAATACTATACCAATTTGTTACAGCCATCTCAGAAAACCACTACAGACTCTATAGAAAATTACAATGAACACATCCTACATGTCTCATATAGAGCTCAGAACCTGTAGAAGATGTATATTCAGATAACAAACACAGGGTTGACAGCAATAGAGAAATATGGGTAAAGGACTTGTAGCTATTCTTCGGGAGGACTCAGAAAGGATTCCCAGAGAGCAGATGGTGCATGAAGTCAATGGGGAGAGCTGAGACATGGAAATGTCTGGCATGTTCTGAGAAGATATTGATCAATGTGGAAGGACCATTAGTCATGTTATTGGGGGGAAAAAAAACAAAAGTGGAACAGCACCAACATTGACCAAGAGATCAAATTAGGACATCACTGCAGATATCCTTTTAGGGGTGTTTCAGTGATTTTCAAATCCTGCTTTGTATGAGATAGAGAGAACTATACAAACATTGAAAACCACTGGTCTAGTCTGTCTTCCATCTCTCGCTTTACATTGAAAAGAAAAGGAAAAGAGACACTTCCAAAGAACACACAGATAGAGAAGCAAAGAAGGCAGGGCAGCAGGGTGGCTCAAATGTGAACACTGGCACCAGATGGACGTGCATTCAAATGAGGGATCTTCAGTGCCCACAGATAATTTACTGGACCTCTGAGTTCAATGCACATGATGGAGATAAGAGCATCTGCCTCACCTGATTATTAGAGCAATTAGGTGTGACATACACCTGCACGCACCTGCACAGTGCCTTGAACTTAATCCACAACGTACAGTTTACAGTAAGTAAACAAGTGAGGAAGGCAGGGTGACCATCTGCCCCTTGCCTCTGTCTCTAGAAAAGGCTAGAAAAGTCAGAATGTGACGATCCTGAATCACATACAAAGCTTTTGAACTTTATGATGTGAATTGGAATGAATAGGAAGATTTTTAGAATAGGGGATAGCACAGCCTTTTCTATATTCAAGACAGGCAGTTGTCTAGCTGTGGAAAGACCTGAATGAAGATCAGTGAGAACTGAATAAGCTTAGGACCTCCTTCAGGGGTCCCTGGCAAGAGATCACAAGATCCCACATCAGGGTAGAGCTAGTACAAGAACATTTTCAAATGCTTACTGACTTGAGACTACATTGAGGAGGCAGAGAGGTGACCAGGCACATGATTCCATGCCAGGAAGATGCTGCATGTTTGTACTGGTGAGGAACTTGGCAGCATAATCAGGCCAGAACACTCAAGAAAGTTACATCTGAGCTTGGTGTCTCTCCTGATGGACCAGACTATGGTTTGTCACAATTTCAATGGTGGGAAATGGATGCAATGTTTATAGGGTCTGCCTCTCATGATTCCTAGTGTCCACTGCAAATGTTTCATGAGAGTCATATGTTTAACACTCTAGCAACATGAACATGTGATTCTCTAACCTCTTGCCATGAAAACAGAGATAAATGTGTTCTTAGAATTTTAGCATACATGCACAACCTTGCAGGTGTGACAATGAATCTATAATACTGCACTGCATTTCATGACTAAGCAGAAATGCAGAAACACCCATGTAATGAATCACCTTCTGGAAAACCAATGTAGTGGTTTTGGAAATGTTCATTCATTTGAAATTGTAAGGGATGAGGTTCTGACCTATAATCCGAGGTGGTGGTCACTTAAGCTGCCTTCCCCGTGGAAAGGAAAGTTGTTATCTTAAAAGAAAGATGAAACAGCAGGGAGACATGGGTTCAAAGAGCAAAGATCTGTTAGTTTTGTCTTCCTGCTCCTCCATCTATTTTCAGTTTTTTATTTATTTATTTTTTCAGCACTGTGTTATCCAGGGCTTTAGCGAAGCTCGTTTTAAATCATCCAAAACCTGTGTCTTCAAATCCTCTCTCTTAAAGAAGCTGCTTCATTGTGGGAGGCTTCACCACTAACTCTTCATTTCTGACAGTCACCTTGAATTTGTCTTTCCTCAGTTCTCTCTCATTATTCAGTCTTGTACCTTTTAAATAATGATGTCTTTGTCTTGTTTCCATTCATGTAACCTGTTCCTAACCTAACTATGACTTAGTGGAGATGTGTTGTGTGTATGTGTGTGTGTATGTGTGTCTGTTTAAATGCATATGTATCTACTCCACAGATACAGTCACACATATGCATACATACATGCACACATATATATGTAGCTTTGCTAAATCCCAGTTAGATAAAGAGAAATATATTTGTACCTAACCTATCTATCCATCCACCCCTTTTTTTTTTCATTTTTATTTTTAGTTTATTAATAAGGGTGGCTATTTTGTGTCTTTTTAGACCAATTGTTTCACTTTTTTTTTATAATTATTTTTTTATTAAAATATTTTAAAATTTACATATACTTGCCATTAATTGTAATCCCCATGTACTCCCCATCACCATCTCACCAGTGCACCATCACCT